>QLTV01001030.1:3095434-3128642 GCA_003457575.1 Thermophis baileyi
ATATTATTTCTAGAGAGTCAGTTTGGTGTAGCGGTTAATGCATCGGGCTAGACACTGGGAGACTGAGTTCTAGTCCTGCCCTGGGCACAAAGCCAGCTGGGTGACCTTGGACCAGTCACTTTATCTCAGCCCTAAGAAAGAGGCAATGCTAGCCATGCCCACCCAGTCACATGACCATGAAGCCCCACCCACTGACACATGACCGTCAAGCCACTCCCACCCGGTCACATGACCGTCAAGCCACTCCCACCCGGTCACATGACCGTCAAGCCACTCCCACAAAATTAAGCCACACCCACATAATTAAGCCACTCCCACAGAGTGGTAGTAAAATAATTTGGAACCCACCCCTGATCTGCATGTATCCTTTACCTTAGCTCACTTTAAAGATAGTCCTCCTGACCTTCAACTCATTCCCCAATTTTATAATTAACTGATCCAAAATAGACTTTAACATTTAACAGGTTCAAATACCTGTTTTGCTTTCTGTGTGATATTTGGCACTTTGAAAGGGATGATGCAGTTAAATCTGCCCAGCTTAGATTGCACATTTTGGGCTGCAATTTACATGCCTTGGAGTCTAGAGACAGACATGTGTGCAGAGTCTGGCTGGTACTTTCTAAAGTGCAAGTCGAGTCTTCTGCAGGCTCATCTATATATATATAAAAGTGAAAACCACTCACGCATTAATCATGAAATCTCCAGAACCGTAAAGCCTACAAACTTGAAATTTGCCACATATGTTCCTCTTGGCTTCTAGGTGCTCACTAAGAAAGGATTTTTCAAAATGACCATCGCAGCATGAGTATTTCTTATATTAATATTAACAAGCTCTGATGCTAAGGAGTTCTACTCCCCCTCCCCACCTGAAAAGAAATCTGATCCAAATGCAAAACACAAGCAGAGGAGTTTCAGTTTCGCTTTTGCTTTCACAGCAGCAAGTAGCTTTACTACAGAACAGTTTAGCTAAGCCACGCTAGCCAGACGAATACCGATGGATGCTGGTAGACAGAGACAGATTTTTTCCTCCTTATTTTCCTCCTCAGTTCAGACGAATCTGTTCCTTCTACTGTAACACCAGTTAAAGGAAAAAGAGGCAAAAAATGCAGGAAAAGATTTACAGATGCGATTAGGAAAACACAAGTAAGGGAAGCTGCCTGTTTCTCCCATGGCCAGTTCTATGTGGTATGCTCCAGAGTCAGTTCACCTGACAGCCTGGTCATCCTCCAGCCAGAGAGCAAAACCAGGAATGTTGTTTACAGGGAGGTCCTGAGCAATTCATCTGAGGGATGAATTTAAAGTCTATGCTATGCAAATAATGTCTTCATCTGTAACAGAAACTTAGCTTACCATCTCTAACGAAATAATACAGTCCCTTTTTTAACTACTCATTAATTTTCAAGCTTTAAGTGTCAATTTATCAAGCCCATCACATAGTTTCGTAGCGAAGCACGGGTATCAGCTAGTTATTAATATATGTTCATTAGTCTTGGGATACAGTGCTAGACTTTTTTCAAAACATATGCTCAGTGGCGCTGTGACGGTAGTAGTAAACCCCTTTTTAATAAAGAACAGTTTTCTATGCCAGCTGTTATACTGCTGTTCATGCTTCGCCCTTCTCCATGGTCATCAACCAGCTAGTTTGCATAACCGGTGGAGAAATTGAGACCGTTTTGCACACTTAGTTCTCCCTCCAATGCTCCCTTCCACTACCATCATATCCCAGAGGAGAATGAGGAGCAGTAGCTTCATGAAGACTGCTCTCCACTGCTGCTCTGGCTGTGAGCAGCTATATCAGCAGTATCTTGAGAAGTCTACATAGCAGTCTCACTGTCAATCATCATAGCAACTGGTCAAAAAAGAGCATGCAAAAGGGAATTCAGCCGCCACCCTCCCTGTGCTTCCTCTCATTTTGTCATGCAACTTTCCATTACACCATCAAAGGAATTTTTTGGACGCATGTCTTTTGCTGTCCCAAATAAAGAAAGTTCAAACTAGCCCAAGTTCAAACTATCTGGAAGCATTTGTACCACCAACATATCATGTGGAAAGCATGTTATCCCCACAAATCAATATGGTGCATGGCATTTATTTATTTATTTCAATCTGATGGCAGAACTGACCAGAGCAATATTAGCTTTCACTGAAGGAAGGGTGATATGCAGATTCCCAGTGCCCAATTCTGTCATACCACATTATTAAGGAAAACACTTTTATTAGTTGCTTTCCTTTTATTTTATTTTTCACATTTCTGTATTGCCCATATCCCTCAAAGAGTTGGTGAGAAGGGGAAATGCAAGCTCCAATCAGTGCCTTTTATTAAATCCATAAAAGCAGCATCACTCACTTAACAACAATCTCACTCACAGCTGAGATTAGATCAACACCTGACAGCAGTGGCCAGGGGGACCTTTGCACAGGTACGTCTTGTGCACCAATTGCGGCCCTATTTAGATCAGGAGGCTCTGCTCACGGTCACTCATGCCCTTATCACCTCACGGCTTGACTATTGCAATGCGCTCTACATGGGGCTACCCTTGAAGAGTGTCCGGAGACTACAACTGGTCCAGAATGCAGCTGCGCGAGCAGTCGTGGGTGTGCCAAGGTACACCCACACAAGTGCCATCCTTCGCGAGCTGCACTGGTTGCCGATTGCGCTCCAGTCACAATTCAAGGTGTTGGTTGTTACCTTTAAAGCCCTACGGAGGTCGCACAGGGTTGGCCTTCTTCAGGTCCCGTCGGCCAGACAGTGTTGGCTGGCAGGACCACGGGGGAGGGCCTTCTCTGTAGCCGCTCCGACTCTGTGGAACCAACTTCCCCCCGAGATCCGTACTACCCCCACCTTACTGGCCTTCCGTAAAGCCGTTAAGACCTGGCTTTTCCGGCAGGCCTGGGGCCAATAGTTGTTCTGATTGGCCCATGCATGGTTGTGTGAATGTTTTATTTTAAATATGGATGGTTTTTTTAAAATTGTTTTTATATGTTTTATTTTTTTATGATGTAAGCCGCCCAGAGTCCTTCGGGAGTTGGGCGGCATATAAATTTTATAAATAAATAAATAAAATAAATTATAAATAAATATATGGCTGCCGGGTTAGAGCAAATTATGCCCGCATGCTTCTGTGTTGCCCCACAGACAGGGGAAAGCGCATTACAATGAGCATTTGGATGAGACCTGAATCATATTGTACACTTACAGTGTTGGCTTTATCTCATTTCATGGGAAAGAACATGATCACAAAGGGCAACCTTTACTGCAAGATGAGGAATGGCATGGCGAGAAAAACTTTTAGGTAAATGTCTTCACACATCGAGTAAAGTAGAAGTAGGAGTAGTACAAGCGCTAGTGACATCTCCCTGACATCAATGCACCTGCTAGCCTAGAACAACATTGTTCTAAAAATATAAGAGTGCAATCCACCTGTACATATTTCAGCCCATTTTGAAATGAGTAGGATTGAGACTTTTCTGGCTCAGGGCTCCTTCCACTTCAGTGACATCATGAAATTGCTAGTTATGTTCTTTGCTTCCCCCAGGAAGAATGCAGAGGGAAAGAAGATTGTCCAAAGCAAAAAAAAAAAAAAAGTTTGTTAGCCCTTGTCTTAAAAAGTACAACCACAATTTATATATATAGGATTTTTTTCCACACACATTTGGCCATCATGGTTCCAAGTTGAAGGAAGGAACCTTGTTGTACTACATTCTCACTTTCTCCTCAAGCTCGCATGTACAATATGGAAGCCAGTTTCTTGAAAACAGAAACCCAACCCCTAGCATAGAGGAGTTAGAATTAGGGTTCTTGATTTATTAGTCCTAGCTGGGATAAGACTTTTTTTACTGAATAAAAAGAGAGGTTTCCTTCCCTGAAGTTTACGGTCTAAACTTCGGAACAAGAGAAACTGTAAATGCAAAGAAAAGAGTGGGAAACGAAGTAAGCCGACAAATCTTATGCTTAGACTTTGGTTTGCATCTGAGTTTCAGCTTCAGTTATGGATTGGCCGTGTTCAATAGGTTTATTTTTACTGTATAAAACCACATTGTAGTTATTGCTTTACTTAGTTATTTAAATAAACCACAATTAACCATTCATGCATCAAAGCAATTACAATCCTGTTTAGTCCAATGGGAACTCAGATACCAGGGTATCTGAACTCTGGGTCTCTGCCAAAGTATAAAGCTCCTTTGATGGGAGAGCACACTCAAGGAAGCAAGATTCATACAACCTTTCTCTAATTAGTTTTAACCCCAGGATGAGGGTTTAGAGTACAGAATCTTCAAAACTGAGATAGAAAACTGCCAGATTTCTTTCTTTTTATTATTATTATTAAGACAGTCACACTCTCCCAAAATATTTGGATGATGTACTAAGGGTCCATTTATTAAATAAGCCTGTAATGAGATGCACCATCTGCCAGTATTTTTCTCTCTCTCTCTCTCTTTCTTTCTTCTTCCTTCCTTCCTTCCTTCCTTCCTTCCTTCCTTCCTTCCTTCCTTTTTCTTTCTTTCTTTTCTTTTCTTTCTTTCTTTCTTTCGCCTCAGAATCACTTGCACAGAAAAGGTGGGTCTTAAGGAGACAATTGAAACAGGAAAACTAGAGTTAAACAACCCTTTACAGATTGTAAATTGGAAATGAATTCATTTAAACTCATATAACATAGAGTTCACGTCTATTTTAGATTGTGTCGTTAATTATTTATTTAGAGTAACCTTTTTCTGTCTAGAAGTAGTCAGTCGAATTTCTCATTGCTTCTGACTCTAAGGCAAAATGAAATTGCATTATTTTGCCACTTTCTTCCCAACTATTACCAACACAGCATCCCCTGCAGGTATGAATCTAATTTATTTGTTTTTTAAGAGAGTGACACACAAGGAAAGATGTTTGGAACTCTTAATAAGAATTTGATAAGTCTCAAATGCTTTATTGCTCCTCTGTGTCTCATAGCTTGCCAGAGTTTCAAAGAAGTGGTTTTAAAAATGATGCTGAAAACTTAGATGTTCGGCATTTAAGGTGCCTAAAAATATCTATGCATCAGTTATACATTTTTCAGTATTACTACAGTTTCTGTTCCAATTCTACGTTTGCGTATGAATGAGTTACACTGCTCCTCCTGTTATTTTGCCTTTGACTTAGGGATCAACTAGATGAGATTGAAATAGGCTCTTCTAATCAGCAATGCAGCTTGATCAGGAGTTATTTTCCCTAACAATAAAAAATGAGAAGATATCAAATCTTTCCAATTTGTCCAATTAAGCGCCTATAAAAATTAGTAGCCTGGAAATGTCTAAGCTTTCAGATTTCAACAACCTTCCATCTGGATGTTGATTACTTCAAAAGTGTCATTACCACAAACATTAGAAACTCATGTTCCTAAACAGCAATAAGTTTTTTTAATGTGCATTTTTAAAATCACAGGAGGGACGTCTATTAATAGGTGAGAGGGGTTACTTTGTTCAGAAACATATTTGTGCAAATTACAGATGAGTATCATATGCAAAGCAGCTAACACAGATACAATGTGAAGGACACTTACCATTCGGCCACAGAAACAATGGTCTACAGTACCATGAATAGATTAGGACTTAATTCAGGGGTGGGTTCTGGTTTTCCTCACTGCCGGTTCACTTAGTGTTGCGCCGCGCAGGTGTGCGTGCACTTCGCATGCGCTTTGCACATGCGCAGTGCTTAAAAAAAGCTGTGCATGCACAGAAGCAAAAAACAAAATGGTGGCGCCTATGGCACCACCAAAAAAACCGGTTCGGGGGCGTGGCAGGCCTGGGTCGCTGCTAGTTCTAGCGACCCAGGCTGCCAAGTTACTACCGGTTCTAAGAACCAGTCCGAACCGGGAGGAACCCACCTCTGACTTCATTGTTTTTCATACTGAAGACACATTTTACTCCTTTATGCTTTCCAATGGTTTTTTTTTAATGTATTGTAAATATTATAAAGTAATGGCTTGTTTTGCCTTCAAGAATAACCGATATTGCAGTGAAAGATGATAAATGATGTGTGTATGTTTATATGTGCATATTGGCAAACTGGATTTAGATCTAACTTCCAAACCATACATTTCAACACTTTTCAGGTATTCATTACACTGAAACAATTAAACTGGTGCTGGACATTTATCATTGCAGAGAATAAATGGATATGATTCAGATCCACTGCTATAGAACCTTTTTATAGTCTTTCTTTCTCTAACATATTGTTTCTATCACATTATCAGTCCCATTATCAGTCCCATAAGTGCATTTTATCAACTGTAAATGAAATCTGGTTCTTGTTTTTGGTATGAAATTGAAGATTGAAAAATTAATCACAATGATGTTGTAAGAACTATCTAGAAGTGCATGTGCCCAGCTTTGTCATTACTTACAAACTTTAAAATAATGTTTACTCAAGCATTTATGTTTGTCTCTGTTGCTTTCTCTGATGATAGCAGAAGTTATTGTGAAATCTGTTTCCTTTCTCCACCAAGCTTTTGGTTGCAAAAACATGATCAGGCATTTATGAAAATAATGAATGTGTGTATACTATGAACATGTGTTGCTTTTTCACCATGGCAAATATATGAAGCTTTAAAAAAAATCTCTCTTAATGAATGGACAGTGTTAATAAAGCAATAAATATTTTACATTGTTTGCATATGTTTAATGAGAGTCTGTATGTTTATATCAAAGAGATTATGAGAAGTGTAACAAAAGCAGTTTTAGCTCATCAATATTTCAGGATTAATACAGAAATTTCCCAGAATGACAAATCAACAATTTTGCAGCTATTCTGCCTTCCCCTTTTAATGGACTCATTGCAAAAACTAAAAAGATGGAATAGATACAAATAAAAGATGTCATCTGGATTACCTCTCAAAAATACCTTTGAATGAAACAGAGTATTTGGAAAATCAGTAATAATTGCACAGCTTGGTCATTACTTACATTAGAAATAATGCATATATCGTTCAAGCTGCAACATTAACCTTCTGAAATTCCACTGAGGTTTCATGGAGTTTGTGCAAATATTTTTCAAACAAAGAGAAGCTACTCCTTTATAATAGCTGCAGTATTGTTAAGAACTGTTATGAACAAGAATAAAAGATCTTACAAGTCCAGGTATTAAATCATTTTAGAATCAAACCGGAGCCACTGGTTTTATTATACTGGTGATGCAACATATTGTGATAATTAAGGGAATCACAATTAACTCAAGGCTATGATAGATAAATGTTATTCCTCCAATAGGCTTTCATAAATCACAAACTGGCTTCAAAAGCAACTGATTAGAGGTGTGTGTGAAAGAGGAAAGGTATTTTGTTTCAAAGCAGAACAAACAAATGGTGGCTCAAACATTTGGCTGAACCCAAACCCAGAACATCATCCCAACAAAATACAAAAGTGGATTTACAAGGGATGTAGAACAAGGCTGGTGTATCTCTCCCTCAATCCATATGTGTGGCATCTGTGTCAGCTCAGCCAACAATCTTCCCAGCACCTTCCTTTCCTTATCCTTATTTGCCACCATGCTTGAATACAAGTATCCTGCCTGGACTTCCTCTGAACTTCACGGTGACTTCCTTTCCCTGACCTTCCCTTAGCCATTACAGGTAGTCCTTGACTTAGGATCACAATGGAGCCAAAAATTTCTGTTGTTAAGTGAGATATTTCTTAAGTGAGTTTTGCCCCATTTTATGACCTTTCTTGCCACAGTTGTTAAGTGAATCACTGCAGTTGATAAGTTAATAACCCGATTGTTAAGTGAATCTGGCTTCCCCATTGACTTTACTTGTCAGAAGGTCACAAAAGGGGATCAGACTTTGGGACACAGCAACGGACATAAATATGAACCAGTTGCCAAGCATCTGAATTTTGCATCACATGACCCTGGGGATGCTGCAATGATCGTAAGTGTGAAAAATGGTAATAAGTCACGTTTTTCAGTGCCATTGTAGCTTTGAACAGTCACTAAATGAACTGTTGTAAGTCAAGAACGACCTGTACTGTGCCCTTATCAGAGATAGATTTGTTCCCACCCAATGCCTGATTGTTGGAATATTATGCTGAGATACTTAAAGAATGAAACTTGGTCTATACTATGATTATTTATCTGCCATCGATGTTTACAATGTCTTGGTCTATTTGACAAGATCATAATTTTAGTTCTGGAGTAGTGGATTGTCAGCAGAATTGAAAGTGACTCATATCAGAATTGTTAGTCAGGTAACAGCCTCATAGCCCTGGGATTTCTCAAAGCGAGAATTGTAATACAGCAACAGGTGTTTTTAGCACTTAAGTTCTCCTTTTAATATTCTGATACCCTGTACTGCAGCACATGTCATATGTGTTCTGGTTGATACCTTAGAAATATTTCAGACTTTAGGCATTTAATTGTACTTTCTAGGTAATATTAATACTTTCTTCCCTGTGCTATGCCTTCCCGCATTCTGATTTTTATTCTATTATGAAGTCAACTGTTGAATTTGCTGGTCACTGACTATAATGTATATATAATCAGTTGCCTTGGCTGTGGATCACTGAACATGGTGAATTCAACTAATTCCTCCAGATTTTCCTCAAATTATCTTAATGCTTCCCTTCCCTTACTTCACCTTAGCCGTACACTGCCACCAAGGGCTATTATTTTTCATATTTTTCTATCTGAAACTAGCTCTGCCTGACTCATTACTGGTCTGTGTCCAGATCAAGACCCATGTGGATCAAAGCCCAGACAGAATACAAATATTTCAGTTCACCTGGAAGTGGTTATTCCAAATAGTACTGCTCCATTCTTTTTAGAAAGGGGAGTTCTTGTCCTTTGATTTCCTAGTCTACCCTGGAATTCTCTGGGCTCTCCCGTTCAATTTCTATCCAGATCCACCTTTGTTTAGTTGCTACCACCAGGTGAGATGTTTTAATGTTCATAATTTTTTAAAAAAATAATAAGAATACAGAAGTATTTTTGACTTAGAAATATAATAGTCAAAAGAGAGTAGATCTTACATACCGTATATGGATTGACCATAGGTGCCTTTGACATGAAGATGACATGGAAGATAAGAAAGCCATGATTTCTATCTGATAGATTTTAGTGAGATCTAAGTATAACAAGCTTTGCTATTAAGAGCCGTGGTGGCGCAGTGGTTAGAATGCAGTACTGCAGGCTACTTCTGCTGACTGCCAGCTGCCAGCAGTTTGGCAGTTCAATTCTCACCAGCTCAAGGTTGACTCAGCCTTCCATCCTTCCAAGGTCAGTAAAATGAGGACCCAGATTGTTCTATATATGCTGATTCTGTAAACTGCTTAGAGAGGGCTGAAAAGCACTGTGAAGTGGTATATTAGTCTAAGTGTTATTGCTATTGCTAATGAAATCTTCACACCCATTCCCCCCACACACCAGAAAATGTTTTTCTAAAGTATCTGGCCTATTTTTATCCTGTAATTCAATTGTAAGTATTTGATCCATAGATAAAATGATATAAAAATGAATTGGTGTTGTTTTCTTCAAGTATCAATATTTTTAGTTCAAATGAACTGCATGTATTGTTGCAAGGAATGCTTGTGTAAGTTAATTGGCATCTCTCATTACTTTATTGTGATTAGACTCCGTGTGTATGCATGTGTGTATGTGTGTGTTTATATGTATGTATAGATGTATATGTATATACACATATAAACACACATGCATGCACAGAGTACCGTATATATTTATATATACATATACATACATATACATGCATATACGTATACATATATACTTATATATTATACATATATAATAATCAAAGTATGCTGCATTTGACATAATTGGCAATCAATTGCACAACCATCAGTAAACACACATCCTTTTCTCTATCGCATGATAGTATAAGTTTCAAATTAAACCAATCCCAATTTTTTTTTAAGGTCCTAGAATGCCTTGTCATTTTGAGAAATTGAATTGTTTTGTTATAAATTATTCCAAATCTTGGAAAAGCAGTATTTCATTTTTTTAAGCTGCACATTGAGTGAATACCAAAGTTGTACTTTCGGAATCAAATGCTTGAAGATGGAACTCTTTGAATTTCTAGACACTTAGAGAAAAATTAATTTTGATTTAGAGGTTTCTGCCAGTTTTCTGGACACTCTTTTATGCACCCTCAAATTGCCATTAGTGTTTCATGCCATTTTTTTGCTCCAAAATCAGCAATCACTTGGTTTATGTTGTGCCAAGACACATTCAGCTCAATAGTCAGGAGGGTTTTCGTGAGTTTGGAATCTGTATACTGGCATTCACAAATGAAACACTTGCCAGATGAGCTAAATCTTGGCCAGCTGGTTGGCACCTTCAGTAGAACAGCTTGTCCTTTACCTTTTTCTGTAAGTTGAGCTCCACAGAGGATCTCAAAAAACTATGTGAGAGGAATGTTTACACTACTGCAGTAACATTGACATTAATTGAAGAAGTTTTCCCATATGCTTTATATATGAAATAATGAAATGTTCTTTTCAATGAATTCTTGTTACTATTCAGCTATCATATTTATGTCCTGCGATTAATCTTATTTATACTGTGATGACCTGATATTTCTTCATATCTTCTGGAAACAGTTTATTGCTTTGCAGTTTTCATTGATTACAATTTAGATTAAGCCCTGACTTGTCAATAAATTTATGGGGTTACAGCTAAGAACTTCACCTTTAGAAAGACTTGTATTTGTAAAAATAATAATAATGGATAATTCAGTTCATTTCTGAGAAATGAGTCTGAGATTACTTTAGCATTAGTCCAAGAAATGTAAAAACAAAAACAAAAAAACTCTGGGGAGAGAAGAAAAATGTCATTTTTGGGCAGGGACCATCATAGGAATTAGCTAAAATATCTCCAGGACACCAGAGTGGGAATAGTTACTTTAACTAAAGACTTGAGTTTATCACTGATATTGTCTTTCAACACAGATGTTGAGCTCTGAGTGTAATGAGGTTGAATGGACTGTGAGAATAATCTTGGGAAATGGGAGAAAGAGCTATAACCTTAAAAAAATGGTCTGAACAGAGATCTGGGCCACTGTTGGTCTGTGTATGGAGGGATTGAGTTTGCTTTCAATTGGACAGCTGTGGTATATTGGGATTGGTCTTGGGTGAAAGCAAAGAGTAACTGGGAATGTAGCTGTGGGGCCAGTTAGGCTTTTGGTGAGAGGTAGGGCATTGAGAAGCAGCCAAAATGAGAACTAGGCAGTGGTGGGCTTCAACTGGTTTAACAACTGGTTCAGTGATCGTGCGCTTCGCTAACACGCTTGCGAGCAGCGTTCAAAATACAGCAATTTGAAGCTCAGCTGCTTACCTTCTAAGGCAGCCCCGGTAAGTAGAACAGAGGAGGCGCGGAAATCAGCTGTGCCTCCTGAATCAGCTGAGCCAGAAAGAAGGAAATATAGGACAGGATAGGGCAGGATAGGGCAGGGGCGGGGGGGGCGGGGCCAGCTGATCGTCAGAACTACCGGTTTGCCTGAACCGGTCCAAACCGGCAGCAGCCCACCACTGGAACTCGGCACCATTTCAGCAGATGCCTAGTGACTGGTAAGTCATTAAGAGCTTTGGGGAGCTTTCCCACTTGGACGTTGGACTGAGGGAATTCTTTGTGTATATAGTTACATCTTTTTAAAGGATATCATTTAAAAACTGACCTGTTAAATTATGTATTGTAATAGGTCAGTATGTGGCGGAGTAAGGAGTTCTGCATCTATGAAACTTGATATCGCAATTACTGTATCAATAGGAAGTGGCAGACCCTGTATTAAGAAGTCAAGAGGTCATTAAAAGACAAGAGAATTAGAGAATTAAGAGCCATTTCCCTTTTAACAGCTTTGTCAGCTTTCAAGAGTGGTTCTAAACCTGCAGTCAATGCAACTGTTCACACCCACCTTCTCAAAAGGTATCTTAAAAGTCACTGAGAGTTGGGTGGTGTACAAATTTAATTAATAAATAAGTTTTTCCAAAATGGTACACAGATGAACTGCAGGATCTTAAAAGTAAGCTGGATGGATAGAATACAGGGGGAAGAAGACCCTAACTGAAACCTGATATCACACAGCATGAGGTCCATTTGAAAGTTCATGCTACTTTGATATGGTGCCAATTTTGTTTGGATGCTATTTTCTTCACAAGTTTCTATACTGCTGATTGTTTGATTTACTGGAAGGCTGACTTATAAACCAATCTTCTCCCACAGTTTTAGTACAGAACAGTCACATTTTGGGGGGTTGTTGTTTTTGTTATTAAAATCTTTCTTATATTATGGCTGGTTTGCATATAGAATCAGCTGTAGGAATTGTCAGTAATTAATCATGTTTTTTAAGTGGACCAGTAGACATGTGTGATATCAGAGGGGGTGGACAGGCTGCTTGACATAGTAGCTTTCAAGACATCATTGGAACCCTATCCAACTTGGCTTTTAGTTTCCAGCTAGATAGTGTCAGAGACATCTTAGATAACATCATAAATGCTTCTTTGAGAGAGATCATGTGGCTTCTTGGGGGTGCATTTTGGAGAAGTATCAAGAGAAATGCCAAAAGGGCAATCGTCTTGAGGTTAAATTCCAAATGAAATTGGGTCTTCAAGGTAAGGAGACATGAAAACTTTCAACTGCAGGTTTCTAAAAATCTTATTAAAATGAATGTCTAGCGGTAGCTCTTTAAGTCATTAGCCCAGAGGGAGCAAAAGAGATAGGATCCCAATGAGGGCCTTAGCTATTTAGCTCAGGAATAACAGAATAACAGAGTTGAAAGGGACTTTGGAGGTCTTCTAGTGCAACCCCCTGCTCAGGCAGGGAAACTAAGGATGCCAAAATCTGAGTGGAGGGCCTGGGAAAGGTGTCAGAATAACAGAATAACACTTAGAAGGGACCTTGGGGGGGGGACCCTATACCATTTCAGAGAAATGGCTGTTCAGTCTTTTCTTAAAAACTTCCAGTGATAGAGCACCCAGAACCTCTGGAGACAAGCAGTTCCACTGGTTAATTGTTCTCACTGTTAGGAAGTTTCTCCTTAGTTTTAGGTTGTTTCTCTCTTTGTTCAGTTTCCATTCATTGCTTCTTGTTTTGCCTTCTGCTTCCTTGGAAAATACATTCCCCCCCCCTTTCTTTGTGGCAGCCCCTCAAAAGCCTGTTTTGTGACCTGCCTATCATACTCTTGGACAAAGCATGTGAGCCATTTCCTCCTTTCAGTGGTCTATGAAAGTACATCTATAGTATGTAGATGTAGATAATAAAGTCGAAAAAAGGTGAACAACACATTTTTACAAAACTATAGAAAAGTTGAGGCCGGGCATGACAAAGAGTGGCTGGGAGGGGAGGGGCCGGGCGAGGCACCCCTTGACATGAGTGATGTTGAGTTGGCCATGCCCACCCAGTCACATGCCCACCCGGCCACGCCCACCCAGTCATATGGCCACCCGGCCACAGCCACCCGGCCAGTCATTAGGGCAGAGAACCGGTTGTTAAAAAATTTGAATCCCACCACAAAACTTTTTACCCATTTCAAATCGGCTTCAAAATGGCTTACATCACTAAGACTACCTTGGCTGACCAAATGGATTAATTCTGCTTGTGAATAAACAAAAGAGTTCTATTTTTGTACACTTTAAAATTTTTCATCATCTTTCAAGGTCTTCTGTATAACCTTCTGAAATTTTTAGTTGTCCAGTTCTGTTCCTATTTTGCAAGTTGATTTGAGCTCATATAGCTTGGAGACAGCTTCTCATTGAAATAGGAACAATTAAATGGTGTCCCTTGAGACTCTATTCAGTCTAATGCTTTTAAGTATTCACATTATACCCACTAGGGAAAATAATCAGAAGATATGGAACTGAATGCTATCAGTGTGCTGATGATACTTCATTTTGCTACCGTATCCAGAGGTGGGTTCCTCCCGGTTCGGACCGGTTCTCCCGAACTGGTAGCGACCCGCTAGTGACATCACAGTGATGTCATAGATCCGGTTCGATCGGTGCCAGTCCGTGGGGGCCGCCATCTTTTTTGGGGAGGGTTAATTTTTGGGGGGAATTTTTTTAAAAAAAATTTCTTCTGTGCATGCGCAAAAGCTGAGTTTCTGGCACTGTGCATGCATCGCCATCTTGTTTTTGGCTTTTTTTGGAATTTTTTTTATTTTTTGGCACTGCGCATGCGCGCGCATGCAAAGCATGCGCACACGCCCACGAGGCACGGCCATGCGGCGCGGGAGAAAGCAAACCAGCAGCGAGGTAAGTTAGAACCCACCCCTGACCATATCTCTAGGGATAATGGTGTATCCCTAAATGCTAGTTTGCAATCAATATGGGTTGGATGACAAATAATAAACTGAACTCAGATTAGATGGAAATGCTTGATATGAAGCCCATAATTTCAAAGAAATAATAGTTCTGCTGGCCTTGAATGAGGTTACACTATTCCAGAGGTAACAGGTATGCATTTTTGGGGTGCTGTTGAACTCAAAACTCTCATTTCCTAATTGATGGAAGAGCCAGGGATTTTAACAGCTTTGCCTGATAGGCCAGTTCCATCACTATCTGGAAGAAAATGTGGTTTAAACACCACAGTGGTGTTAATGCTAATAATCTCCAGACTTAAGTTCTGTAATGTGCTCTATATGGGACTGCCTTTACATGTAATTTGGAAATTTCAACTGACACAAAACTCAGTAGCCAAGGTGATATGAAAAGAACACAAAGAGATGAAATCTCTTTAGAATTAAAGGATTACAGCGACTGCTAAATTATTCTTGGATAAAATTATATAGTGCTTCTGCTTCACATTATATGGCTTGGGACAAGTCTATTTGAGAAAACACTCAGAATAACAGATTTGGAAGGGACCTTGGAGGTCTTCTAGTCCAATCCTATGCTATTTCAGACAAATGGTTATCCAACATCTTCTTAAAAACTTCCAGTGTTGGAGCACCCACAACTTCTGGAAGCAACTTGTTCCACTGATTAATTGTTTAACTGTCAGGAAATTTCTTCTTAGTTCTAGGTTGGTTTTCTCCTTGATTAACTTCCATCCATTACTTCTGGTCCTGCCTTCAGGTGCTTTGGAGAATAAGTTGACCCCCTCTTCTTTGTGGCTTACCCAACTGTTCTTCATATATTTTAGCCTTCAGTCCCCTAATCATCTTTGTTGTTGCTCTTCTCTGCACTCTCTCTAGAGCTTCAGCATCTTTTTTTATATGGTGGTGACCACAACTGGAAACAATATTCCAAGTGTGGTTTTACCGAGGCATTATAAAGTGGTATTAACATTTCATGTGATCTTGAAGTGCTACTCCTTTCTGTATGCAAGGGGCATGCATAAGTGCACTGACGTGCCTACTGTCCCTGTCCTAATGTTTCCTTATATTCATATCCATTTCGTGTATTCATAATCATGTTTATACTTATACTGTATCTGTTATCTAATACATGCTTGACTAAATAAATAATAAATAAATAAAAAATAAAAATAAAAAATAAAAAAATAAAAAAATAAAAAAGTATGCGGTCATCCAAGAAGATTCATTTACAATTAGCAAGAATTCAGCTGGGAGCTACTTGGGATCAAGTCTTCTCTGGAAACTCCCTAGCTCTTTGGAATGCCTCTCCTACAGAGACAAGGGGCTGAGCCTTGTCATTCATTTTGAAAAGAGGTTTTGAACAAGCTTTTTAAACTGCTGATTTAATGGTCAGTGTTAATTATCAATTTACACATGTTGCTCTTCTTATTTGTTTAACTTGCTGTTTTAACTCTTTGATTTTATTGTTTTTATTGTAAGCTGCTGAGATGTGGTAGTTTGGTATTCACCCAGAACACTGAAATCAGGATAATAAAACAGATTCCAATTAGGTAAGAGATTATAGGAAAGAAAGTTGTGGATAAGTAGTTTAGGAACATCTGTCCTTCAGTTTTATGTAAGACTTTCAATTCTTATAGAATTTGATGAGTTGTAACACTGAATTTTAACAAAACAATCATGAAGTCCTGATCTCAGCAAATTTCATTAAGGATTCAAAACATGTTTGGTGTAATCCAATCAATAATTCAGATGAAAATCATCTTTGACATAGAGCAGAGGTTAATACTTTTATATGTATTTTCCATACTGTACAGAATGGAATGATTCCTCACACATACTGTACATACAGGACATATAGACTCATACCCCAAGGAGTAAGCAGGAAAAATATATATGCACAAATAAAAATCATGTCCAATGCCCAGCTTCCTGCATTGTTAAGCAAGCAAAACTCATCTTGGTGATTTCTCCCTTCCAAAAATAGGCCAAAGCTGGAAGAATATGTTTATATTATTGAATTAATAATGACTAGTTAAAGTTAATTTTTGTAAAATAAAGCATCACATTTACCAAATTAATTGATCCTGGCCTCTTTATATCTATCATTCTTTCTCATATAAATATATAAGTCTATCCATATACATTCAGCACTCTCCTTTCAGCAAAAACAACAACAAAAAAGAAGAAAACAAGATAGAAATAGCTTAAAAAGAAGCAGAAACCACACTGGGAGGAGACAGGAAGATTTAACTGGTGCAGATGATGTCAGGGAAGAGATTACTAAGCAGGGAAAGAATGAGAAAAGAAAAATCCTGCTTAGGCAATAGAAAAAGGATTAAATTTGCAAGGCAAAGAGGGCCTTCCAAAGTACTGATTCAGCTAATCTTCCAAACCATGGATGCTTTGCTTCAGCAGCCATTTCTACTTCGTGCTAATTCCTTGGTTTTCAGCAGCTTCTTTTAGCTTTATCACCACATGAGATTACAGGAGAGGGGAGGGGAGGAGAGAAAATGCCTCATCTTTCTATTGGTAAATATGAAATATGAATCACATTTTACTCTCCTCTCCCAGCAAAATATCTCGCACAAATCAACCACAATCCAGACAATCCCAGTTTGGCAAATCCAAAAGCCCCCCCCCCCCCAACAAAGAAAAGGTACAGGGAGAGAGACAGGTAAGTGAGAAAGGAGCAGCCCCCCCCCAACTCTGAAAGTTACAGGGTTATTACAATGACTAATGGGAACAGAAGGAAATGCAGAGAGAAGAGGAGCCAAGGGACTCCTTGCTTTGTCAAACTGATGGAGTAATCTTACTACTGATCTCAATCTTTGCCTTTCTTGAAGCCAGATGGAATGGCTGCTGCAAAACGAGGGGGTAAAGCCCTTCCAGTTTTCTTGATGAGCTGTTTCTCTGCTGCTATAAAGGACAGGGCTGAGTAGGTCCTCAAGGAGTGCTTTGTTTCAGTGATGGTTCAATGAAGCACCATAGTGCTTTGATGGTATCTGGTCGGTGCAGAGACTTGACGCAGGGGTGAAATCCAGCAGGTTCTGACAGGTTCTGGAGAACCAGTAGCAGAAATTTTGAGTAGTTCGGAGAACCAGTAGCGGAAATTTTGAGTAGTTCAGAGTATCGGCAAATACCACCACTGGCTGGCCCCAGAGTGGGGTGGGAATGGAGATTTTGCAATATCCTTCCCCCAGGAGTGGGGAGGGAATGGGGATTTTGCTGTATCCTTCCCCTGGAGTGAGGTGGGAATGGAGATTTCACAGTATCCTTCCCCTGCCACGCCCACCAAGCCACGCCCACCAAGACACACCACACCCACAAAGCCACGCCCAGAGAACCGGTAGTAAAAAAATTGGATTTCACCACTGCCTTGACATTCCACTAATCAAAAGTAGCTTCTCTCAATGCAACAGCTATTCGTGTCAAAGCAAAGCAGTGAACAAGGCTGACCTCTGATGATCTGTAGAGACGGAGAGCCTATCCTTTTCGAAGCGCTTTAACATTTCAGTTGTGATACACATCTGCACAAGTCCCAGGACACTCTGATCCACAGCAATCCAACCTGGGTCTAGAAAGCAGTTATTTTAATGGGTTTTTACCCATATTGGGATCGTGCAGATGCAAGTTAAAACTTTCATGTCCATGTGTTGGATGATTGTGCTCAAGAACGAAACAGTGGTTTGGGATGCTTTGGATATTGTGGGAAAATTGTACATCATGAAAACTTACAAGGTTCTCTTAGACCTTTCTCTTTTTCTACTAACTTGCAAATATCTAGTTTTCTGCATGCTTCGTATATGAATAAACTATACTTTAATTTTGTGTGACCCCGTTTTACTTCCTAACTGCTAGGTATTTAATCACCCATGTTTGCCATCAAAGCCAGTTGTATCATGAAAAATGCTACCTTCTAAAAAAGAAGCAGCTAATTATACCTTAATAATATGGATGGTAGAAATGAAAACTGTATAGATTTTTGGCTGCATAAAATGCCTTCGGTTCATATTAATAATCTTCCCAGCTTGCAATAAAGGAGCCTGGCAAAGGTGCATTGCTATAATAATTAGACCTTGCAGCTTAATAAATAAACAAAGGTATATATTACAATGTCAAGATAACTTTACCAATATAAGCAAGTATAGTAGAATAACTTAATATTACAAGGGGAGAAACCGGTTACAATGATCCATAATTCATTTTATTATCCTTCTCAAATTAGCTATTATTTTAATCTTCCTTTTACATTAAAAAGTACTACCTGGAAAGCATACATGATTCTATATAAAACAATTGCTAAAACTAAAATCCAGTTTGCAAACATAAAGAGTTCTTAACTTAGAATAAAGTATTTAATGAGTAATGGCTTATAGAATAACCTGTTTACAGGTTTAGTACTTTTTCATAAAAGATGTAATTATTTATTTCCTCAAGTATGAAAAATTTAATATTAGAGGCCTGTCAAGATCTTATTTTTTGAAAAGGTTTATTTTAGAATGGTAAAGAGGGTACAATTACTAGTTGTATAGCAGAAGTGGGTTCCTACCGGTTCTAACCGGTTCTTTAGAACCGTTAGTAAATTGGTGATGACGTCACGGAGCCGGTTCTGTCGGTGTCTCCGTGGGCGCCGCCATCTTGGATTTTGCTTCTGCGCATGCGTGACCCTGAGCGACTCTGCGGCGTGACCCTGAGTGAACCGGCAGCAAAAGGATCCAGAACCCACCCCTGTTGTATAGGGGGGAAAAGAATGTCAGATATTTCCAAATTAAAGGATGATAAACTATGAGAGAAAAAGGAAATGGCCATGAATTTAATTCAGAATTATTTTTATCACAGAATTCACTATTTCCCTTCCCTACCTTAATGTATATAGGTATAGTTTATCCAGAGCCACCTCCTTAATAACTCAGCAATACCACAATTTAGGGCTTTGGATTCAAGATGTGGCTTCTAATGGCAAAATGCCCTTGGAGCTTCTGTCAGTATACCTGTTGAAAACATCTTAAAGCCACTTTATCTTTTCCTGAGTTTTCACAATTGCTGATATGTCTCTACAAAAAAATGATACATATGGTTTAAAGCAGGGGTGGCCCATGGGCCGGATGCCTCACATGTAGGCCATTCTCACCCCAGCTCCACGAAGGGGGAAAACGTCGTGATACATCACATGATGGCAACATGACGCCGCGAGTTTGACACCCGTGGTTTAAAGGGTTCTAGTAGGTGCTCCAAATCACATTGTGCCCTTTGTGCCCTTTGAACAAAGCAAAATGGAACAACTTACCATGGCCAACTTGCTGTAGTCAACTCATCTTGGCCCACTCGCCTCAACCAATTCATCACAGGACAACTCACTGTGGGACAATTCAACAAATAAAAAAGTTAAATTAATTTCAACAGAACCATGGCCAATAATAATAAAATAAAGTCAATCCAGAAATATACAATCTGGATTTGTATTTCAATCCAGAGTTACAATAATTTTGACGAAACCGTGGTCACCAATAATAAAAGTAACTGAAATGATTAAATTGAATTACGTTGAATTGTCCCACGGCGAGTTGCCCTGTGGCAAGTTGGCCATGGTGAGTTGTCCTAGACCCAGTCCTTGAAAAGAAGTTTTAGATTTAGAAATTCCTTAAAAAGAGATTGGCAATGAAGTGAGGATGGATGCCTGGGCCCAGAAAAGGATTGGACTAGATGGAGAATTGATGTGATGTGGGATACAAATGTTTTGAAAAGGCATCTTACTCTGGCCTGCAAAATCTATGAGCCACTGAGTGAAGCAGATTAACACACATATATTATCTGGCCTGTAATTGCCTTGTTTTTGCTGTTCTAGTCAGGCGATAAAGTAGGACATTTGTTAATCCCCTGGTAGTCTGAGGATACATGACAGATGAAGTTATTTTGCTCAGTGGATCCCATGATATACAGGCCTGATCTAATTAATCTAGCACCGCCAGATATATGCAAGCACCAGATACTTTAAACATATTTTTTATTGTCACAGCTGTTGACTCTATTTGTCATTATATCTATTACTTCCCATTATTTGGTTCATTTAACCTCAGAGCCACCCTGTGAGTAAAAGAAGGGACTCTGTCAGGCTCATCTGAGAAGCTGCTTAGTGAATATTAAATCGCTAAACAAGGATTTGGACATATGACCTTGGTAGAACTTGAAAAACTGAGAGGGGTCAGACTTAATTAGAATTAGGGCTGAAAGCCACACCAAAAAGTTTTTATTTTGTTAAGGATCTAGAACAGAGGTCTTCAAACATGGCAACTTTAAGACTTGTGGACTTCAACTCCCAGAATTCTGCAGCCAGCTATGCTGGCTGGAGAACTCTGGGAGTTGAAGTCCACAAGTCTTAAAGTTGCCAAGTTTGGGGACCCCTGATCTAGAAGAAGACAACAGCAAGCTTTTTCATTATTGTTTCCAAGAAAATTACATGTATAAGAACTAACCAGGAATTAAAGTTGATTCTAATTAGACTTCCCTTCTCTCCTTCTCCCATGTTTAAACACTACAATGAATGAATTTCCTACTGTTCATTATGACCCCTTTTCAATCTAAGGCAGTTGAGAGATAGTTAGAATTTGGAAGCTGCAGTACCAACAGAACTGGAGGGCATCAGGTATCTGTAATAGAAAAAAGAATTTATGGAAGAGTAGCCAAACATATGCCTTCAAGATATTTAATTTCCACCAGCCTCCACCAGCAAGGATATTTACAAAAAGTTGTGGAACTTGTAGTCCATTGATAACTTATCTTTGGCCTGTTGAAATACAATTCCATGTGAATGAGACCTGTGAAGCAATAGAATTCTTCACTGGACAAATAGATTTAGTCTTCAGATTGTCAGATGATAAATTATAGACCAAAAATAAAATAAAAATGATTTTGTATTCTCTCCACCCCAGAAAAGGGTGCTATCTTGTTGCAAAAGATAAGTTATGCATTTTGAAAGGGGATGGGGAAATCCCATAATAGTATCCTAGGGGTCAAATTTTCAGTTGGTTGGTAAGACCTGTTTGACTGCATATGAATCTGTTTCCAATAAGAATGAAATATGGAATCAGTGATTTACAAATATGTAAATCAGCCTTTACAGTCTCTGCAAAAATGTCTCTCCAATGGCTCTTTCACAACACTTTTAGTTCCACTGCTCAAGACCTCACAAAGTTGTTTGAATTCACCCTGCAATCATCTTCAATTTTTACAAATGATTGCATTGATTCCACATTTGGCAAGGACTTATTTCTTTATGTAGTGTAGGTGGCATTGAATTAGCAAGTATATGGACAAATGCCTGCCCTCTTTATGTATCAGGGATGAAATGCTACCAGTTCCCACCGGTTCCTAAGAACCTCTAGCGGCGGCAGGTGGTTCAGAGAACCGATAGTGGCGGCAGAGCAAGGCTCCGCCCACCTGCCCAGTCTCTACTTTCCACCATCCCAACCTGCCTCCCCTACTCCCTTCCCCGCGGGCCGCAGTCCTGCCATGCTTCCCTGCCTTCCATGTGGCCTTCCCGGTGTCCCCGTGGCCACCTTGCGAAGGCAGGCAAGCGGAAGGCCGCGTGGAAGGCAGGTAAGCATGTCGGGGCCGGCCAGCCACGGGGAAGGGAGCTAGCAGCCTTCCCAGCGGTCCCCCATGCCCGCTTGCCTTCAGAGGTCAGCGTCCAGCCCGGCCCGGCCAGTGGGTGGGTGGGCGGCCCTTGGTGGAGATGCAGCTGCTGCTATGGGGCTGAAAGGGGCAGCGGCAGCGCTCTGGGATGGCAAGCGGATGTCCCAGGGCTGTACATGCAGTGTGCATGTGCAGCAGCCCCGGGACGTCCGCAGCCTGCCTGCCCTCCCAGAGCACTGCCGCGCCGCCGCCGTTCGCTTTCTTCCTTCTCCCGCCATGAATTGAAAGAGAATGGCGATGGGGTTGCTTTGGGAGGTTGCTTCGGGTAGATGGACGTCTGCAGCCAGGCGGGGAGGGAGGGTGGCGAGAGCAGTGGCAGTGGCCCCTTCCACGCACAGTGCACGGAGACGGCGAAGGCTGGAAAGGTGGCCCGGTGCGCCTGTTGCTGGGGAGGCGCAGCGATCGCTTAGCCAGGGCGGCCTCGGCAGGGGCTGCATCAGCCTCTCCGCCTGCACCATGTTCTGCTCCAGCCAGCCGCGCAACTATAAGTGCGGCGACCTGGTGAAGATGAAGGGCTACCCGCACTGGCCCGCCTGGGTAAGTGCCGCTGCCCAGGCCGAAGGGAAAGCTCTGCGGTGGCGCAGCTGGGCCTGGCCCTCTCCCCGCATGGGGGGGCTGCCGGTGGCAGCCCTCTCCCCACCGGCTGCCGGTGGCTTCCGCTCGTCTCCCTGCCGGCTGCCAGTGGCTTCCGCTCCTCTCGCTCCACTTCTTCGCTGGCAGGAAGTGGCACCGCGGCTGAGCCTCCTTCCCCCGGAGCACCAGACTCCGCAAGCCGAGTTCCCGGAGTGGCACCAGTGGTCAAAGAGAGCAGGCAGGTGGCCGGGTGGGAAGCCAGTGGGCTGCTTCGGAGCCCCAAGCCCCGCGGAGCCGGCACGGGAGGCACGGGTGGAAGGCAGCCTTTTCTACAGCATCCCCCTTCCCTCTTTGGATCGCCCTGCATGGGGGGGCTCTGCCTTTGCAGAAATGGGGTGGGCGGTTTGTACAGAGGATTGAAGGGGGGATGTGTGGCCCTCCAGGATGGAGAGCGGGGCAAGAGAAGGCTCCGAGGTTCCCTTTGCCAGTCAAGCCAGATGGTGGAGGGAAACTCAAAGCGTTGGGGGCTTCAGAAGGGCAGAATGTGCTTCAGAATGTGCAGCTCCTGGCTCTAACAGTGAGTGACATGAGTGATGTCAAGTTGGCCATGCCCACCCAATCACATGACCACCAAGCCATGCCCACCAAGCCACGCCCACAGAACCGGTAGGGAAAATTTTTAGATTTCACCACTGTTATTTATCCATCTTGATAATCTGTAGCTCTTCCAAGTATCATCCTGATTCCATTCATTCACTTATCTACTGTTCTTCCCTTCTCTTTCCCTCAACTATAGCTACCTAATGTTATATACTGTAGCCCATAACTTGCTCATATCTCATACCCAAAGCAGGTTAATTACTGCCAGTTGATCTTGTAATCTTCATTCAGGATCAACTGACTGGCTTTTGTTGGAGTATGTGCTACCTTAGCAGCCACAACTTAAAACTACTTATCTTCTTTCAGTTATTCTGTCTCACTTTCTAGCTTTCAATACGTCATCTCTGGAAAAGCCATTGCTTTAACCACATCCTTACCTTTTATCATTTTCTAAATTTTAGTATTCCTAGATCTTATCTAGGATTAATCTATTCTTTGCTTTCCAACACATTATCTATTATTGAAGCTGGGAAAACAAAACTATGTACCAACTTCTTTGCTATCAATAATAGGTTCACCAAATAAGTTGGTTTGCATTATCTTTGTCTTCATATTGAACAATACAATGTATGAGGTATGAGAAGGTACTTCAAAACAGGCGGTGGTATTTGACAATTCCTCCTTATCTCAAACACATTTTTCCTGCTATCATGTGTTTACTTTATGGGTCCAGTAAAAACACAATTTCTTTAGGAAGCACCAATGGTTACAGGCTACATTCCCATACCTACTGTGCCTTGGGTGAAAAATACAATACAACTTTCCCCCAGGACAAACTGAGCGAGCATTACATTCCTTATCAATAAGAGCAATATCTATCCTTACTAATAGTAAATATGTAAAGTAGTCGACTCAAATCCATATATAAAAATGCTTTTACACATTGAAAAACATACCCCATCATTTCTTCTACCATTTCCTTACCATCCTTTTTAACCATGAGCATAAATTTGCTGAATATAAAGAATGGCAAGATAGAGGATTTTATAAAACTAGAGGTTTTAATTATAGATGGCAATCCTATGAGTTCTGAATTTATTTTGGAAAAGGGATGGATGAAAGTACCACCTGGTTTCCAGTGAATTTAGTTCAATCATTCCTTTGTAAAATATTTAGGATATATCAAGTCATTAAACTTTAACAATATTTGAAGAACAGATATCTACCTCATTTAACAGCAAGGGAATTTTATTTCGTGTCATGTAAAACTCTTAATACAAAGTACTTTTTTTTCTGAACATCTTTTAAAAAAAAACCTCTGAAGAAATTATCCAGATTGTGAACTTGACAAACATCTCTTGAAAGAATGAGCAAACTTATTTTAACAAGTCATCAAGAATTAACAATAAAGGTAGGTGTTATTATACTCTGCTAAAATTACACCACATAAACTGCAATCTTTCTCATCTGGGATTGTAAACAAATTAGTATATACTACCATCTTTGCTGCATTGTTCAATTAGTCCTTTTTGTTGAAAGTTTTTGAAGATAGTGAAGAAATCACCCAATTAATCTTCACAATGAGTTCTGCAGTCGGTTTATTCTGAATTTTTTAATGCATGTAAATTGAAGCAACATATGAAATGAATTCAAGTGCTAGGTTTCTTCTTGCAAAACACCAGAAAACTAAAGTACATATTTTATTAGGTCACTAGTATTTAAAAGAGCTTTGAAAAATTCTACAGTGTAACACAAATTCAATGAAATTTTGTCCCTATTTATTGTCCATATTGACTAAAATGTTTTCCCTTGTAAATTGCCCTTGCCTTACAAATGTTGCAAGAAAACATATTTGTCCTCAAGTACTCATCACCCAAAATGTGTGAAAAATAATGCTGAATCAGCAGAGATATAATAGTAGTTCTTGCAATTTCTTGGGAAAGTAATGACTAATTAATCCCAAGCAAACTATACATGCTAGTTCAGGGGACCTTCTGGCCTTTTGTAATAGCTAGTAATCTGCAGCAAGCATTGGTTATAGACTGCAGTTAAATTACTTTTCCTTCATTATCTTAAACTACTTGATCTGTAGCCTGGGTTAGGAAATCATGGTAAGTCAAACCGTAATATTATTATGTGCTGAACGCAAGTCCTCTTTGCTACATGTTCTCTGGCAGATTAGTCTACTATGGGGCCCAGCAGAATGGTCCTGTTCACAGTTATTGCGTTCTACATTTTCTAGTATAAATTCACCAATGATTATCCCCTCTTTAAATATCCATTTCCTGAGTCTAGATGCCAAGTCGGACATTTTATGTTCAGATATTTTCATACTTAAATGGAAGGGGAAGTAATGGAGCAAGATGGCAAAATGAAAGGACCTAATAAGCACTTCAGTGGACCTCTGATTTCTTATCAATTAATTTCTTATCAATTAATTTATTTTCCTCTTACCGCTATCAGACTCTAAATTCAAGCATATATGACTAACTTTTAATTAAAATTCATGTTCGAAATACTGGGAAAGTCTCTGAGAATTAAAGTATATATTTCCCCAGAAGTGCAGAAGATCCTTACTCTGGACAGGAGAAAATTCACAGAATATGCTGCCAGACAGCGGTGGGTTGCTCCCGGTTCGGCCTGGTTCTGCGAACCGGTAGCTGCGGTGGCGGGAGGCTCCGCCCACCACCCAGGATGGCACGAGCGCACGAACCAGTAGCAACGGGTTTTAGAACCCACTACTGCTGCCAGATGAGGTAAGTTTTTGATTCTAAGTGGACTTATAGAAATGTACTCTAGTGATAGTTTTATCTTTAGGTAAAAAAAATCTCTCATTAAAAACTTCTTTTTAAAAGTTTTGTAAGTTTAAGAGCCATTCCCAGCTTTCAGCACACAATTTTCAACTTGGTTTTAGAGATTTCTAGGAAAGAAAAACTAGGACTGCCAGAGTATCTGTTTTTTATTCAGTAAATTAGGGGATGTGCAAGCAAGCATATCAAGGGATAGAAAAAGCTTCCTTTAACTCTTTTCATAACGCAGTGGTTTTTATAATGCTACCTAAAATCTTCTTGTAAGCTCAGAAGTAGATAATCTGTTTAGTTGGAGACCCAAATTATGCAGGTTATTCCAAATACCTCAGACTGGATCTTTTCTATCTTTTCCAGAACTCTGGAACACCAACTATGCACTTCCAATTTGTCAAGAATTTAAGATATGCTGGCACTTCTGAGTGGAAGAATATACTTTAGAATACACTATCCACTAGGCTGAGCCTGGTTCATGATTGGTCAGATCCTCTCAGTCCATTTCTATCTTTCCAGGAATTTTGTAAATCTTGATAAAACTCCTAGGTACAGCTTCCAGAGGTCTAAGACTTTCTCCTGGTTGGTCCAGTCCCTGCTAAGGCGTAATAAGCTGTACAGGGTTTTTTTCTCTTTCACCTCCTCCCCCACTCCACTCAGTATTTGGAGTTGTTTTTCACCTTAATTCCTAAATTTGCATAAACTAAATTCACTCAGACATTGATGCCAAATCAGAGGTGGGTTCCTCCCGGTTCGCACCGGTTCGTCTGAACCAGTAGCAACCCGCTGGTGACGTCATGGTGACATCACGGAACCGGTTCTGTCGGTGCCAGTCCGTGGGCGCTGCCATCTTTTTTTGGATTTATTTATTTTTTTGAATGTTTGATTTTTTGGAATTTTTTTCCGGGTTTTTTTGCTTCTGCGCGTGCGCAGAAGCCGAGTTTCCGGCCGTGCACAGAAGCCGAGTTTCCGGCACTGCGCATGCGTTGCCATCTTGTTTTTGGCTTCTTCTTCTTTCTTTTTTTGTTTTTTTATTTATTTTTTTATTTTTTTATTTTTTGAATTTTTTTCCGGGTTTTTTTTTCTGCGCATGCGTAGAAGCTGAGTTTCCAGCACTGCGCATGCATCGCCATCTTGTTTTTGGCTTTTTTTATTTTTTGGCACTGTGCATGCGCACGTGCGCAAAGCGCGCGTGCGCCCATGAGGCATGGGCACACGGTGCAGGAGGAAGTGAACTGGCAGCGAGGTAAGTTAGAACCCACCCCTGTGCCATATGGATAACTCCATGACAATAATACAGCTTGTGGAGAGTCTATGCTACAGAAAGAAAGGGTTCCACAAATTCCTTCTATAGATTCCTTCTACAGATAGATAATTTCCTTCCCATATTACAGGTTTATTTATAGCTAAAGAGTATTCTATATGTATTTATCAGTACATTTGATAATATGACACAAATCAATGCCATTTGGCAGTAGAATCCACACAACTATTGTTCTTTTCATTGATGAAGGAAGGCAGATACTTTGATCTATTTCTAAAAGAATAATTTCACATGAAATGTCTGTTATCCAAGGAAAGTCTTACAAATTATTTAGTGGATGAAGAGCCTATGGCTGAATTATAAATCCATTGTTTTTAGGATGAAGACAGTTTATTAAGCAGCCAAAAAGAAATTTGACACAGACATCCCAAAGATCAGGGGAATATATTTCTGTTTCCTCATTTATATACTTTGTGAAGAGTGCATAGGTCAAAACAAAAATGTAAGGACCTAACAATGGCAAATTCTGAATTGTCAGCAATGAGTTTCCTCATGGCTGTCATTATATCTTTTCTGTTACAATACATTCTGCAACATTATCCCTCTCAGCAGACTGAAAGGCATCTCATCCAGCATTATTTATTTATTAAGGGATTTATATGCCCCCCCCATTAAAAAATTGCAATTCCCCATTATGCCAGCTAGTATTTTAGCATAACATTGTAATATAAATGAGAAATGTCTTTGAATTTATAAACACCTGTCTTCTATCATTTGAAATGTCTTCTTTACTAAATTTGTTTCCTGCATTATATATTTTCACATCAAATCAGTGAAGAATTAAAATAGATCAATTTCCTGATGCAGCATTCCTCGATTTAACGCCAATAAAGCTCAGTTGGATATGTCTGAATTGTCTGAAAACAATACAAGAATGTCAAAATTGCTTTCAAGAGGGAACAGCACATTTTAAAACTCTTTACATGTCACCATAAAGCCTGACTTAGTGTTCTATATATGCTTGATTGTGTGTGTGTGTGTGTGTGTGTGTGTGTGTGTGTGTGTGTGTGTTTCCTATCCCCATTATTTCAGTGGAAAAGCTTTATGAAGCTGTACAATATTTTGTATTTGTAAACTGAATTTCTTTGTTGAAAAGGAGACATGATATGTGTATCTTATTGGCATGTGCTTAAAGTTGCCCCTGAACTGGCACCAACATGGTCAGTACAGTATTCTTTGTTAGGCAAATTTTGGTGCCCTATATTGACATGGATTTGGTATTATATGGCATTTTTATATGCATCATATAAACTTTTCTTTTGAAAGCCACACATTCTAATTAGGCCAACATGTTCAAAAGAGTACACATATAGAAAAGCCCTGACGAACAATTACATTCATTAAATAATGATTTAAGAGCAACTAGTGATGCCTGCCACATTTTGGTAGTTTTGTGTAAAAGCACAGATAGTTCTCTCATCTGCACAAATGTCTGTTAACATTATTGGATGTTAGGAGATAAGTAAAGTTCACTCAGACTTCACTCAGTTATATGAATTTTCATATTTGCCAGACTAATAGCAAATACTCAGTCTTGTTTTTCTTTGCATTGTGAATACACATAAGCTTCCCAAATGTATTGACTTCTCTTTGCAACTTATCCTGGCACTGTTGGGAGATTTAAAAATGATAACTAACAGTGGAGGATATTTGCTTTTCTATATCAATATTTGAAAATGTTCTCTATATTTAAAAACTATAATGTAAAACTTCTGATTTCAGTAAAAGAATCAGAAATAACTCTGCATTCTGTATTGCTTTTAACATGTAGGGGGTTACTTGTTCATTGTACATGACTGCTAACAAACAAAGAATAACCCTGTGTGGGCTAACAATACATAAAAACTATACTATAAAATCAATATAAAACAAATCAAAAATACAATAAGCTTTTAAAAAAGGATTATTTATGCATGTATTTATTTTACATAAGTTTAATTAGAAGGATGCCTAATTCTAAAATGACTCTAGACGTCTTGCTGTACTTAATTAAAAAGAGAAAAACAAATTAAAAGGAGAATATTGTAAATATATATGCCTGGGAGAAAATCCATCTCACAGTTTAAAGTACTTTACAAAGAGTTTCAGCTTTACTAACAACCTAACCCCAGACCTGGGAATACAGCACGTTTTATAAATCCTTGTAGCGTGGGAGCCAGGCAAATCTCTGGGGGGGATGTAGTTCCAGAGAAGAAGCACCACAAACATGAAGATACACTTTGGGGATCTCACTAGTTGATGTTGATTAATTGGATGGCTTCAGGGCATCCCCATTCTGCCCAATCTTACAGGGTTGACAAAATCTATTGGAAACAGACATTTTCTCAAATAACTAAGCTTATGCCATGAGGGACTTTATAAGTGACAACCAGCATCTTGAATTATACTTGAAAGGCAACCGGCAACCAATGCAACCTATGGAGCATATCAAGTTGGCATATCAAGGTACAGGCACTAATCAAGAAATTGCCAAGAACACTCCCACCAACACTGACAGGGCAAGCCACTGATATATAAACAGACAGCAAACTCCTCTCCCTTCTAGCACTGATGATGTTACCTATTTGGCTAATGAAATTTCTGCAAGAAAATAAAATAACCAAGCTCAGAGAGTACCTATGAAGCTACTGCACTTTCAATCACCTGTAGTTTTTGGGTGCTATTCAAGGACAACACCATGTAGAATGTGTTACTGTAATCCATTCATGAGCTAACTGGGGCTTGAGTAGTCAGCTGAAGGGTCTTCATTTCCAGGAATGGGCATAGCTGGCAACAACAGAAACCTGTGCAAAGGCTCTCCTTGTCATAGCTGCCACCTGTTCTTCAAGCATAGCCATGAGTCCAGAAGGCTGCTGGCCTCTCGCTTGGTGAGAGAAGTGACATCAAATAAATATGTTGAATCATTAGTCCTTAGCTGTATATGGTGTAGATATTCTTGATCAAAGATTTTTAAAAACGCCTTTACTCAAACATAATAAACAGTATATGGACCACCATCACCCCCAAAAACAGAAACAAGAGAAATTACTATAGGTCTACATATTACTCTACCTGTGAGTCTCTATCAGAAATGCATGTGTGTGCTGTCTCTCCAGATGTTCATGAAGGAAACAATGCATTTGTTTAACCCTATTTTATGCATAACAGTTGGTGATCATCACAAATAGAATAAAATGGAAAGAAACTATTCTTATATGCCTCTATAAAATGGTGAGGTAGATTGATTTTCCCCTAGAATATTGCACTTAATTCTTTAAAAAAAAAATCCTGGACTGTTTTTGGACAAGAATATCCAGGCAAGGGTTTATTGCAGAATTATAAAATTCCGCCTCCCATTTATAATCATTTCATTATTGCTAGTGGTCATTATCTCACTGCTGGTATCCAAACCCACTTCTTTAAAAAGTTTTTTAAAAAACAAAACCCAAAGGTAATGTTTAACATATCTGCTTCAATAGAAATTATGTTATTTTGTGTCAGTAAGAAGACAAGCTTAACCAGCTGTAGTATATCCTTTTTTTTCTTTTTCTTTCAAGAGGTAGGGCAGTGAGATAATGATCAGATTAAACTTTCTGCATTACTGAGACAGCAACCATTCATTATTAACTTTGTGACTGATATAATGCTAATCAGTCAATAATTTCTCCTTTAAGCTTAGCTCCTAATAACTTCAAAGGCACATCTGTGTAGTTTCCTTGGTAATTACAATTTGCCACTGCCTTTTTCCCAGGATATTTTTCAATTTCCCAATCTAGCCTAGAGCTGGGATTTCCTAGTGATCCATATACTGGCTACTCAAAAACATTTAACAGGGACAAAGTGAGTTTTAATGATTCATCCAACCCAGTCCATCATTTGCAAGATCATGTACCCCAAGCTAGAACCTTAATCTAGAACTCCATCACAATCAAGGCTCTGTTTTAGGGCCAGATTCAGCATGTACTCAGCACTCCTATATGGAAAATCTAATAAACTGCCAATTGCTAGTCAAACTTGTCCTTGTGGTAATCTATCCTTCACATCAGAGGTGGGTTCCTGCCGGTTCGGACCGGTACTATAGAACCGGTAGTAAAAATAGGGATTGGTTCTCCGAACCAGCAGTAACGGCAGCCTGGCCACGCCCCCGAGCCGGTTCTTTCGGCGGCGACATAGGCGCTGCCATCTTGTTTTTCACTTCTGCGCATGCACAGCTTTGTTTTAGCACTGTGCATGCGCGAAGCGCATTGTGCATGCGTGAAGCATGCGCGCAAAATGCCCCCGCGCCCGTGTGGCCGCCACTGAGCGAACCGGCAGCGATGAAAACCAGAACCCACCCCTGCTTCACATGCTGTTACTATTCTAAGTATGTTGGCTTTCTTCTATCAGATAAGAAAAATCCTGTCACTTATAACATATCCAACTTTTGCAAAACAGCAGATTAGACTCAGACTTCTGTTAGCAATTATTCCTCCATTTCTTTGTTAGCAATTATATTTGGGATCTATAATTAGATATTTTGCTTACACTTTATAGAATCGTTTATATTTACATTATCAAATTATTTTAATTTTACAATAAAATCACATAATGTTATTTTATTTGTACCCTTTTAAATTTAGCTAGAAATTGTCCAAGAACTTTAGTTCTAATATGTGCAATGCTGTAAGCCACTCGGGCCATCTGATAAATGAATGCAAGATATAAATGCTGCTTGCTCTACTCTAGGTCTCAAGTAGTATTGAGCCAAAATCTTATATAGTAATTTAGAACAATGTAGAAATAAGGTTTTTTTTAAAAAAACCATTATAGCATTTAACGTCCAGTGACTGTACATTGGAACTTGGAACCCCATAAGCATCTGAGAACATCTGCTGGTGATTGGAAAATAGATTAGCACAAGGTTTTTTTCAAATTTCATTCATTACTTTTAAAAAAGTTACTCAAGGATGAAAAAAGCCTTAACTAAGTCTAAGCAAGAGTTATTTCAATCAGCTTCTCAATTCAAATGAAAATCAAGAAAGCAGCTAGCCTTTGCCATTATAACTCTGCATCCTTAGTCCATATTTTGTAATGTGTTTGCTTGATTTAATTTATGTGACTACCAATCTCAAATTCATAACTCTGGGTGGCTAATAGCAATATTCCTCTTGAGATCAGATGTCACCAGCACCAGTTGGAAGTTTAAGAAAGACTTTGGGGACTCACATGATTGAATTCCTTCCTACTGTAACTTTATAGAGTGTTTGGCTTGTTCTTTGGCACAGTATGAAGTGGGAAAATTGTTATTATTATGATAATTTATTATGATATCGTTCTAGCTTTTTCACTATAAGAATGGGAATAAGTCAAGCCAGTTACAATTCACAAGGGAGGAAATAAAAAAAATACAGTTCCGCAAAATCCTGTCAATGTTCAGAAATGGTATCCTCAAGTTGGGAACAATATGGAATTTCCACCTGAAGAAAATTCAAGCAAGACCTTGAGAACAAAACTCAGGTAAGCACTCTCCGCTAATCTTATATTGGGCTTTAATCAGGGGTGAAATCCAGCAGGTTCTGACAGGTTCTGGAGAACCGGTAGCGGAAATTTTGAGTAGTTCAGAGAACCAGCAAATACCACCTCTGGCTGGCCCCAGAGTGGGGTAGGAATGGAGATTTTGCAATATCTTTCCCCTGCCACGCCCACCAAGCCACGCCCACCAAGCCACACCCACAGAACCGGTAGTAAAAAAAATTGGATTTCACCACTGGGCTTTAATGTACAAACAGTACATTACTGTACTACTAGGACAGCGGTTCTCAACCTGTGGGTCGCGACCCCTTTGGGGGTCGAACGACCATTTCACAAGGGTCGCCGCGCGCGTTAGCCCGCCATTTTCGTGCCACCGTCACTGAAGGGGTGAAAAGGTCCAGGTTCGGCCGTGCTGCGAGTCACCGGACAGCTGGTAGCCT
>QLTV01001030.1:3136669-3148708 GCA_003457575.1 Thermophis baileyi
CAAATGACTGTATGACTGTAACTTTGTTGCTTGTATCCTTACAATTTATATTGACTGGTTCCTACTATGATTTGATTGCTTATTTATACCCGGACTATCATTAAGTGTTGTACCTTATGATTCTTGACGAACGTATCTTTTCTTTTATGTACACTGAGAGCATATGCACCAAGACAAATTCCTTGTGTGTCCAATCACACTTGGCCAATAAAAAATTCTATTCTATTCTATTCTATTCTATTCTATTCTATTCTATTCTATTCTATTCTATTCTATTCTATTCTAGAATCTAAAAAGTAAAACACTAAAGAGGGATTTCTTTTGTTCCCAGGTTACTTAACTGTGCCTCCAAGAGTGATTCCAAAAGTGATTCCTTTTATGTGACTTTTTTTTTATGTGGCTCATTATCGAATAATCAAAAACTTTTGAGCACTACCCTTAAACCAAAATATGATAATCCAGTGCACCAGGATTTACATGTCTCTCAGAAACAGCATCTTCAGGATTACAAAATGAATTGTAAATTAAGAAAATATGTAAAATAACTGATAAGATCTCCCAATGCCCTGAGATGTTGGTGTTTCTATCTAAAAATATGGAGGAACCCACTTCTTTTGAGAGTTTGACCATTTAAAAAAATATTTGTGCCAAAACATGGAATGATCTGCCCAATAGATAATCAGTCGTCTCCAAATCATAAATTGGGAATTATTGCTGCATATGCTGTCATTGACATTATGCTTATCCCTTCTCTCCTATATAGATGTGAATCCTAGATATTGTACTAATGACACATCAAACAACTGGAGGAATTTCCTATGTTGTCCTTTGCCCCACCCATGGCATTCATTGGCACGATCATTTCTACAACCAGGAGATCTTGGATCCTACAGAGTTCACCAGCAATGACACTCTGATTATCAGAGCCCAGATGCAGTAGGTGGGACAAATGATTAGAATGGATGACCATTGTGTGCCCTGCCTTTTATTTTATGTGAACTGATGACCAGAAAGAGACCTCAAGGCCATCCTTGCAAATGCTGTGAAGGAAAGCCTATGACACTGACTAGAGAACTAGAAGCTAGAGCTATTGACAGAGAACTAGAAGCTAGAGCTATTGACAGAACCTGCTAACAAGCCTTGTGCTATGAAGCCTACACCAGCTTTGAAGACAGGTACCACCAAAAACTGATGGGAAATCATGAATGGCATCACAGAATAACACCCACAGTTATTGTAACAGTGGACTTCCAGTTCCCCCATTGTGCTAGACTTTGAACTTAATTGCTTCAGAGCCACCTCTGTGTCAAACAATGAACTGCACAATGGTGTGTCTTCTTCAACCCAAAGGACCATGAAGTTATCATTCATTTTTCTATACCAACAGAGAGATAGATTAAGGATGAGACTTTAGAAAATTTGTGATAAGATCTCTTAGTCCTTGTTTAGATGAGAGAGAATAGCTTTGTCTATTTCCTTGACATCCTTCTATAACACATGAAGCAGGAAATTAGTGCATGATTTTAGCTGAATCCATAGCTGGTATAAAAGCTATATTCCAATGGGGACTTTGAATAAAAGGGTGGAGATAGAGTTAGAGACAGTCAGAGACAGAGACAGAGATAGATTTGTGTATATAACTAAACATGGAAAGAAAAACAATGTCTCCAATGTTATAAGGCATCAACCGATAACCGTATTCATTCACTAGAAACTCTGACATGCTCTTTAGTGTCTGTTCTTTCACTTCATTTGACAGGAGGTTGCTGTGAGGAAAGGATGTGTTGCTATTGTTTGTGAAGTGAAAGCCTGAAGTAAGTACTCATCAGTGCTCTTTAAGCAACGTGCCATTCTCCATTCTCTCTAGTTGATTCTCCTCCAACTAAAATTCCATGTTAAATGCATGTTGTTTATGATAATGACAGTATCAATGAGTATTTTGCATTGCTTGACAAAAAATGTGAAGATGATAACCTGGGCAGAGTTTAAGCAGGTTGTTCTGATTATTTATGTCTACCATAATTCTACTGAAGTGGACAGCTAGTGTGTGTGTGTGTGTGTGTGTGTGTGTGAGAGAGTGTGGTTTTTTTTTTAATTTGGATGTTTTTTAATCCCACTTGTAAATTGATCACTTAGCAAATTGGCATTCTTAGAAATTCAACAATGTAGCATAATGTATTACTTGGGCATAATCTATCTGCAGACTTAATTACTATTGTGCTGAAGAGAGAGAGAGAGAGAGAGAGAGAGAGAACTATATTCTACAAGAACTCATCAGTCCTCTCTGTTTCATGCCAAAATATAAATCCCTTTAACCTTTATATCAATATTTAAAAACAGATATTTTGAGTGCTTGTTAGGGCAGCAGGTTTACCCCATCCTGTATATTGTGCACATTATCCAGTATCAATTTCCTCCTGCAAAGGTAAGACATTGGGAGTTGGAAAGTAGGGTGAGCCAAGGACCCCCTTCCATTCTATCAACACAACTTCATGCAATGATGCCTCTTTGCTTAAATGGAAGTTTTCCATTTGATAGAAATCTCATTACTGTAGCTAGAAGAAGCTATAGCAATAGCACTTAGACTTATATACCGCTTTACAGTGCTTTACAGCCCTCTCTAAGCGGTTCACAGAGTCAGCATATTGCCCCCAACAATCTGGGTCCTCATTTTACCCACCTCGGAAGGATGGAAGGCTGAGTCAACCTTGAGCCTGGTGAGATTTGAACCGCCGAACTGCAGCTAGCAGTCAGCTGAAGTAGCCTGCAGTGCTGCACTCTAACCACTGCGCCACCTCGGCTATACCACATAATACAGTATTATACCAGAGGTGGGTTCCTCCCAGTTTGGACCGGTTTGCCCGAACTGGTAGCGACCTGCTGGTGATGTCACAGTGATGTCACGGATCCGGTTCGGTAGGTACCAGTCCGTGGGCACCGCCATCTCTCTTTTTTTTTTGGTAATTTTTTTGAATTTTTTTTTTATTTTTTTTTGAATTTTTTCCAGGTTTTTTTTCTTCTGCACATGCGCAGAAGCCGAGTTTCCAGCACTGCGCATGCGTCACCATCTTTTTTTTGGCTTTTTTGGGGGGGGGATTTTTCAGATTTTTTGGCACTGCGCATGTGCGCACGCGCAAGGCACGCGCGCCCACGAGGCGTGGCCACGCGGGAGGAAGCGAACCGGCAGCGAGGTAAGTTAGAACCCACCCCTGTATTATATATTAACTATATATTACTATAGCTAGAAGACGATGTGAAAAGTGATGATAAATGCCCACTGACTGCATCAAGTGAATCAATTGGTGTGCATCTTTATTTGCTGCAATAATATTGGAACTGAACATCTATCTAGAAGACCATTTAGCTGGCTTATTCAGTTCACATCTTACAAGTATGTTTGAAGCTATCTTAGTTGTCTGTTATATATTCGCTTTATGAATTTTCAACAGAGCAAAGTACCTTGCACAAACACAGGGAACATTTATTCAGTACTATTCGTTACTGTCATGGTGATAAAGCAAGAATTCAAAGTTATGAACTGCCCCAAGAAGTTACCGTTTTTAGTCTAGCGGTTAAGGCACCAGGCTAGAAAGCAAGTGAAAGTGAGTTCAAGTCCTGCCTTAGCCATGAAAGCCAGCTGGGTGATTTTAGACCAGGCACTGTCTCTCAGTCCAGGGGTGGGTTCCAAATTTTTTTACTACCGGTTCTGTGGGTGTGGCTTATTTTGTGGGCGTGGTTTGATGGTCATGTGACTGAGTAGGCGTGGCCAACTTGATGTCACTCACGCCCATGCCCTCAGTCATATGCCCACCTAGCCATGCCTACAGAACCTGCAAAAATTTATGTTTTGCCAGCTGGGAGGCTGGCAAAGAAGCCTCGCTTTCCCCGCTGCCGTGGCTGCTTCTACCTCAGCACCAGCAGGGGCGGACTCATTCTTTAATGCAACAGCGGGGAAGGCCCATCAGAGGCAAGAAGGGTTGCTCCTCCCACGGCTGTTGCAGCAGCTTCCCGGGCAAGCCGCTCCCCGCCTCAGGCCCATGCCCCCCCCACCTAACCACAGCAAAAAATTATGTGTTGCCAGCTGGGAGGCTGGCAAAGAAGCCTCGCTTTCCCCGCCGCCGTGGCTGCTTCTACCTCAGCACCAAATGGTCCATGCCCCCCTACACACACACACACACACCGCGCTTGCCCTGGCAGCACCCCAGCAGTAGCAGCCAAGCGAGGGAAGGAGAGGGACCGGAGAACGAAGCAGGCACAGCGGCAGCCAAAGCCACCGCTTATTCCAACAGCCGAGGACAGAAGAGGTACCTCTTCCGTCCTCGGCTGTTGCAAAGAAGCAGCAGCTCTGGGTATGCCACGTTCTGTTTGGGAGCCGCTTTGCACCTTGTTTGCAACCCACTCCAAAGGGAGCTCAGATTGTGGCGGCGTTCCAGCTTCCGCTGCCTTGTGGGGTCTGAGATCGACCCGGTGACACAGGCGCATTTCAGGGCACCTAATCTTCCGGCCACACGATGGCCGGAGAGTGAGGGAGGGCAGCCAGGTCCTCCTGGGCAACTGCTCCCCACTGCCCTCCCCAGAGGGGCTCGCTTCACCCATAGATTCTTCACCCGCCAAGAGCCGAGCCGACCGTAGCTGGGCTGCCCGACCCCAGGAACAAGCAAATTAAATGGCGGGAAAGGTGGGGCTGGCATCGGGCCGGACGGTGACCGGCTCGGACTGAACCTGGCTTCCCTACTGGCAGAGGGAAAGAGGCCAGGAGGAGGTGGTCACATCAACAGCTCGGTCTCCCGCCGTGTTCAAGCAGAGCTCCAGCGGGGCTTGAATCTGCATTGCAGGAAGACTCTGCTCTTGGGGTGCGCGCACTCCAGGCTTCCTCTGGAGACACCCCCCAACCTTCCTACAATTGCTGGGGACATCTTTCTTGGTCTGCTGGTGCCCCTTTGCCTCTTCCCGTGCCCGGGGGGGGAACACCTCAGGGCACCCTGATCCATCTTCCCTAACTGGGAGGTTTCTCCCCAAGCGGCAGCGTTTTCGGAGGACGATGTTTTGCCCAGCCTAGAAGTTGGAGAGGCTTTTTTTCTCCTCCCCAGTGAGCGAAAAGCTGGCAGGCCAGCAGGGTCGGGGGACTGTGGGTCTGGGATTCGGGGGGGCGGAAGTTTTGCTCCTCAAAGCAACCCTTGCAGAGTAAAGAAAAACTTCTTGCGAGTGCAAGAAGTTGTTAATTGTCTCACAATCGTGAGAGCAAAACCTATGTCCCTCAAATCCCAGGCCCGCAGCGAGCTGATCTGCTGCCCGTGGCTCCGGTTGCCCGTGGCTCTGGCTATGCCTCCTGCAGTCTTGCCTGCCATTCTATTCACCTGTTCCTCGGGTTGGGCAGCCCAGCTATGGTCAGCTCGGCTCTGTTTGGCTTGGGCTGCTCCTGCGCCGGGGCCAGAGAGGGCTTGTGGGCTGGACCCTGCCGGCCCGCCAGCTTTTCGCTCATTGGGGAGGAGAAAAAGTGAAGCTTCTCTGCGCTTCGGAAGCAACTTCCAGGCTGGGCAAAACATCGTCCTCCGAGAGCACTGCTGCTTGGGGAGCAGCGGAGACTCCAAGTTGAGGAAGATGGATCAGGGCGCCCTGAGGTGTTTTTCCCCCATCCGGGCATGGGAAGAGGCAAAGGGGCACCGGCAGACCAAGAAAGATGTCCTCGGCAATTGTAGGAAGGTTGGGGGGGGTGTCGCCAGAGGAAGCCTGGAGTGCGCGCACCCCAAGAGTGGAGTCTTCCGGCAATGCAGATTCAAGCCCCGCCGGAGGTCTGCTTGAATACGGCGGGAGATCGAGCTTTTGACGTAATCACCTCATCCCTCGCTGCGGGGCTGGGGTTCGGGGGGGCGGAAGTTTTGCTCCTCCAAGCCTCAGAGTAACTCCTAGCCCTTGCACAAGTAAAGAAAAACTTCTCGCACGTGCAAGAAGTTGTTTGCCTCACACTCACGAGAAGTTTTTCTTTACTGTTTAAGGTTTTTCCCTGCACGCAACGGCTGAGAGATGCTCGTAGTTCAGCTCTGGATCTTGCGGATTTTTCAGGGTTTTCTTTAAAAAAAAACGCCTCTCCAGACGAGCTTGAAAACTTCCGAGGTTGCTTAGGGAGGGAGAAGTCGGGCAAGCATTCCCCCCCTCCCTGCTAAAAACTCAGCAAAAAGAAGCAAAAGAAGCAAAAGAAGCTGAAAACAAGCTGGCGGTGCATGCGCAGTGCTGGAAACCCGGCTTCTGCGCATGCGCAGAAAAAAAACAACGAAATTTTTTTTAAAAAAAAATTTAAAAAAAGATGGTGGCACCCACGGACCGGCACCGACCAATCCGGTTCAGTGACATCATCGTGACGTCACCAGCGAGTCACTACCAGTTCGGGCAAACTGGTCCGAACCGGGAGGAACCCACCCCTGTCTCAGTCCAACCCACCTCACAGGATTGTTTTTGTGGGGAAAATAGGAGGGGGAAGTTGTGTTGGATATGTTCGCTGTTGTTGTAAAACTAATAAAGGTGTCAGATGATAGATAGATAGATAGATAGATAGATAGATAGATAGATAGATAGATAGATAGATAGATAGATAGATAGATAGATAGATAGATAGATAGATAATAAAGTAGCTACTTTCCCAAAATGCCTCACAGAGTCTATCATTGTTAATTTAGAATGAATACATATAATTTAAATTAAAATATACTTGATCATATTGGAAGAGACTATGTTCATATACAGAATGTATGTTCTACTCAATAAATACACTTCTTTTCACCAGAATGGCAATCTGTGTCTCCTGCACCCACAAAATCCTCATACTTCTCTGCCTATTTGGAATGAGAACAGAGAATTATTCTAGTGCTATCAAAAAGCACATCAGGCAAGAACCATGTTGAAATTCAATGCAGTCCTCCTGTTATCGTTATCTTTAACAATCAGGAAAAGATTTGAATCCCACCTAATCTCTGGAATGAAAAAGGTGATGAACCAAAAATAGATTAATCATGAACAAGAGCATACAATCCTTGAACAAACAAAAAATGTGATGGTGACCTTGCCAGCAGATTTTGAACCATTAAACATTTTTACAGTTTTGAACTGTAAAATATTCTTGTTTGTTGTCTTTTATGATTTACTTTTTAAATCCTCTAATGGGGATCTAATACATACTAGAAAATCCTGCTTTTAAATGATGAATAGAAAAAGCTAAAAAATAAAAGTTTATCACTTTACTTCACTTATGGAGCACAACTGAGAGTGGGAGTTAAAATAATTCTATTCAGAAAAAAAGGTTCTGAATGCCAAATTAATTTTGGCATTCCTTGCTTACCTGTTAAAAAATACAATGTACCAAAGGCATTATGCAACCAGCTCAGCATTATGCTTTTTAAAGTATTCTATTGAGATAATCAAAATAGTAAATAGTTATTTGGAAATGGTTAAAATAAGCAAAACCTGATTTGTTTAACTTTTTAAGAACAGGCAGAAAAATATGCACATCACATCAAACATGTTCTAAAAGACTCCAGTTGAGTCTGGACATCACAAACTATGCCTTATTTTGTCTGAGTGCTTTTCCTCATTAGTGATTTACATCATCACTGGAATGTCTTAGCAAGTCCAATTTTACCTCATGTCCCCACAACACAGATTTTATCTTGTCCCTGAGCTATGATTGACACCATATCCCATTGTTTAATGTACCACAAAATACATGACAGCAGCAAAAAAACGCAAAGGAAAGGGAAGAGAGCAGAAATAATGCATCATTATGTCAGCAACGCTTCCTAACACACAGCAAGGGACAGTTTTTACTAAGGATCACTAGTGATGAAAGATCTTCAGAAAGCTTTCAGCCTGAACACTTTCTCCATTCCTTTCTCCTTTATTGTCATGACTACCAGGACACTGCATGTTATATATTTTTTTTGGTTTTGTGTCAATCTAGTGTAATATGAGACCCTAAGATTTAGTTCATGGTAAAGGTTATTTGGTGATAGCGTTAGCTTCAGACCCCAAGATTTGAAGTGGATGAGTTGCAAATAAAACATCATCGGTATTAACCACACTCTGTTGGATGTTGATGATGTGTCCAGCTCACCGTGATTAATGAGAAACAGTTCTACTTTGGGAAGAGCGCACCATCTAAAGTTCTCAATGGTTTGTGCCCATTTTGTTTACTTTTTCTGTACCGCAACACCTTAAAATCTGACTCCTATGAAGACATAATTGATCAAGACACAACAGAGCCTCAGTTTGAAGAATGAAGACAAATGCAATAAAAGGCAACTTATGAGCGGTGCAGTAGATTTCTTTCAGTTTCACCAATGATATCTCCTTCCCTGGTGTTGCTCTTCCTCTTGTCCATGTCAGTACAAACAAACTGTCTGTATTAAATTTGTTACCCCATCCTATAAATAATTGTGCTCTTCATCTGCTGAGGGCAAGGAAAATGCAGTCACAAAATCGCCTCCAAGTAAAAGAAAGATTGTCTAATGCCTTCCCTTGTTCATACGACATAATGTGGTGGTGGTTGCGGTGAACATGAGCCAATTATTTTAAAAGAAAAGTGAAGGAAAGAAGCATGCCTGCAAACCAAGAAGCTTGATCAATTCAGCTAGCTGCTATGCATTTCCTGCAGTCGAATTCCAAAGCCACACTCTGCCTGCTGCCAGTTCCCCCAGCAACACTCCTAGGTTGACATGTGCTCTACAGCAGCGGTCCCCAACCAGGGACTGCTTTCATGGAAAACAATTTTCCCATGGACCCAGAGGGGGGATGGTTTCAGTTTTGCTCACTCGCCCGCCGCTCACCTCCAGCTGTGCAACCCAGTTCCTAACAGGCCACGGACAAGTACCAGTACCTGGCCTGGGGGTTGTGAGACCCCTGTTCTAGAAAGTCTGCCAATTCTAGTGCTTCACTCGAGAGCCTTCTCAGAGAGAAGCATCAGGTTGCCATGTTATCTACCCTGAAATTTTCTTCTGAGGATTCCTTAGATTATTTAAAAGACTCTTCAGATCAAGTTATCAGAAAGAGCAGCAGCTGTGCTAGTAGCTCATCCACCACAAAGGAAGGCACTGGGATTGTCAACAATTCTTTGATGTAGCTCCCAGCCTATATATGGTTAAATAAAAGTATAGGAGTAAGTTATTGTGAAAATGCAAAGGCATGGCTAAATACAGTACTCAAATGGTATGGAGAATATGGGTTAGACCTGCTTTTTCTGAGATGCTCCTTTGGTAAAGTAGAAGCGTGAGTGGACAGAAAAAAAATACAAGATTTGGTCATCATTATAAGTCTTACTCAAAGTAGTTGCTTTGAAATCTCATTTCATAGTTCCAACAGATAGTGAAAATTCTATTTTATACATTCAGTTTTATCCATCTGTCATTCTATCTTTATTTTCCTGTTCATTATTCTTATTTATTACAAAATATTGTATAAGAGTTTCATTTATAATTGACATAAAACAAGAAGAATGTAACATTGCTGTTACTTTAAATGTTTTAAACTCAGTTTCTGCAACATAGGTAAAAATGTAACTTTCGATCCAAGCATCAGCTGAAAAACTGTCTGGAGATCCAGTTAGATTTAAAATGTCAGATATTTGTGAGGCATTTGGAAAAAATATTTTGTGATGTTTGGTCAATGTTACTTTTAACTGGTTAAAACAAAACATTTGCAATTCTAAATTGAAACCCCATACTTATTGCCTACAAAGCATTCTTCACATACTGTACTATATAAATATAATAAATAGATGAATATTTGTGTCTCTGTGTTCAGTGCAATGTGCTTTGTATTTAGGGTGACAGGCTAGACATGCAGTTCAGAATGAACTCAGAAAGATGATCAAGGTTATTCTGCCAGAAAATGCCACCAGAACATTCCAATGATTTGTAGGCTAGACTGGAAAGTAGGGAAAACATGCAAACTTTATAAGTATCAAGAAGAATCAACAGGAGTTGAGCTTGATTTCTTTATCCACCATTATTTTATATTATAATATTTTGCTCCATATAATGGTAATCTGCTATTTTTAAAAGCCCATTAATGCTTTTTAAACTAACAAATGATATTAAAAATTGCAATTATTTTCAAACCAAGCATGCTAAGGGTACATGAGTATTTATGCATGTACACAAATGAAGCAGCTGAGTGGTTTTTAGTTATTTCAAATCTATCAACTATGTCATCTTATTACTTTATTAATTTATCAAACTATAAGTTTTATTTAAAAAATTCTTAATATAAAATACAAAGTAAAATAAAGACCATAGGAAAAATAGGTAAAGGGAAAAGGGAAAGGGAAAAGAATGAGGGAAAGGGAAAGGGAAAGGGAAAGGGAAAGGGAAAGGGAAAGGGAAAGGGAAAGGGAAAGGGAAAGGGAAAGGGAAAGGGAAAGGGAAAGGGAAAGGGAAAGCAGCCTACTCCCTTCCCCGCAGCCCTGCCATGCTTGGCGGTCTTCCACGTGGCCTTCCCGGCAGTCCCCCATGCCTGCTTGCCTTCTGAGGTCGGCGTCCAGCCCGGCCCAGCCAGTGGGTGGGCGGCGGCCCTTGATGGAAATGCGGATGCTGAGAGGGGCGGCGGAAGGGCAAGTGGATGTCCCAGGGCTGCTGCACATGCGCCTGCCCCATTTCTGCAAAGGCAGAGCCCCCCCCTTTGCAGGGTGATCCAAAGAGGGGAGGGGGATGCTGCAGAAAAGGCCGCCTTCCACCCTGCCGGCTCCGTGGCACTTGGGGCTCCGAAACAGCCCACTGGCTTCTCACCCAGCCACCTGCCTGCTCTCTTTGCGGATCGGCCTGGCTGACCGCCGGCGCCACTCTGGGAACTCAGCCCATGGCGCCAGGTTGGAAGTTAGTGAGCTGCTTCGGAGCCCCAAGTCCCGTGGAGCCAGCACGGGAGGCACGGGTGGAAGGTGGCCTTTTCCACAGCATCCCCCTCCCCTCTTTAGATCGCCCTGCAGGGCTCTGCCTTTGCAGAAACAGGACAGGCGGTTTGTACGGAGGATTGGCGGTGGGGATTCGCGGCCCTCTGGGATGGAGAGCGGGGCAAGAGAACGTACAATAGGCTGCGCTGCCCTGGCCCTGCTCAACCACGCTTCTTCCAGCCCATCCACCCCACGGTGCCATGAACGAGACAATCGGCCGTGCCTCCCCGCCTGGCCTTCCTCGCCAGGTGCTGCTGCACCGGCGGCTCTGCCCTGCCCAGCTCCGCCCACCGCCACTTCCCACGAACTTCCCGGGAGACAGCCAGAGGGAGGGGTGGGCAGAAACGCGTGGGCCCGGCCGGTGCTCGGCTTACCTTCCTGGCGAGGCTCGGAGACCGCCTGGCACGCCCATGCGCCGGCTCTCCAGGCAGCGCGACTTTCTCCCTGCCCCGCCAACGCCTCTGCCAGCCTGGAGACCATGCTCTGGGACGGCACATGACAGGGGACGCGCCGCTGCCAGAGCGCGGTTGCCGCTGCCACCCACCTCGCCTTCCCAGCTTTGGCTCTGGGACCTTCGCGGGCCGGGAAGCGTTGGGGCACACACCTATGGAGCTCCGCCAGCCTCAGGGGTCCGCCGGCCTCCAGGCTGGTGGGGGCCTTGGCGGGGCAGGGAGAAAGTGGCACTGCCTGGAGAGCCGGCAGATGGGCGTGCCGGGCGGTCTCCGAGCCTTGCCAGGAAAGTAAGCCGAGCACCGGCCAGAACACTTTCTTCCTTCTCCCGCCGCCGAGAAGAGAGAAAGAGAAAGAAAGAAAGAAGATTGGAAAAGGCATCCATGTTTCTCATGTGCATTCACACATTCAGGGATGCCCTCACTTTCTCTCATCCAGATATACCTGCACACATGGAACCGTTTTATAAGCCATAAACTCTATGTCTCTATGTCCCCGTCTTGGGAGTTGGTGAGTAATTTGGAATTTTAGGAGCATCTCATAGCTGCTGTCACAAGATATTTGCCTTGGGGGAGGTTGCTTTCTACGGCAGAAGAAAGAGAGAGAGAGAGGAAGGAAAGAAAGAAAGAAAGAAAGAAAGAAAGAAAGAAAGAAAG
>QLTV01001030.1:3148810-3161092 GCA_003457575.1 Thermophis baileyi
AGGAAAAAGGGAGGCAAAGACAGAAGAGAGAGGGAAGGAAGGAAGGAAGAAAAGAAGGAAAGAAACAAGATAGGAAGGAAGGAAGGAAGGAAGGAATGAAGGAAGAAAGAAAGAAAGAAAGAAAGAAAGAAAGAGCCCAAAATTTTGGTTGCTAAGCAAGAGCATTGTTAAGTGAGTTTCACCACATTTTACAAGTTGGCCACGCCCACCTGGTCACCTGACCACCAAGCCATGCCCACCTGAAGGGGGTGGAGGTGGGGGGCACTGAGGATGAGTTTGTAGCACCAAGGGGGCGGTGGACTGAAAAAGTTTGGGAACCACTTCTTTAATGTCCAGGAAAAGTGCAGCTCAGAGGTGTATTTTTCATGGGCCTAAAGATGCATTTGCTTTGTCAAGGGCCTATCAAGGGCCACTTTCCCAGAAGCAGTGTGTCTAGCAATTGCAAAAATAAATTGTCATTCCGGTTCATTTTAATTTAATTGTAATTATGTAATCATTGTGATTGAATAACTACATAATGGTTGTAGATTTAATCATTTTTCTCTTATCATCAACAAAAATTACGATTTGAAAGAAAAATTGGGGCATCTCTGGGATCGTAACCAAGGGTTAGGAAAAGTGTACATAGCTTTGGAACCTCAAATTTTATGTCTTCAGTCCATCTGATTATTAAAAACCTTTTTATCCTGAAGGGCCCCTTCACCATAAATGTTAATAGTTATTAAACTCTTTTCTTTCAAAAGATACATTTCTTCTTTAAATTTCTTCTCAAAGGACTCTAAAGTACCTATCGATTTGATATCATTGACTCAGTTTGCTATTCTTGAGCTATGTTACATCAGCCTTGTATTACAGCAAAATGATTTCAATTTTTATCTAGTTCCATTGGCAGAAAAGTGGAAAACAGCCAATGGGCAAACAGTTTCAGTAGCAATGTAAGATTATGACAATTTGTGCAATTGCCATTTGGCAGCCAAACCAACAGATATGTAGGCATAGTGGTACTTTACATGATAAACCATTACCATGGAAAGACTGGTCTTATGTAAGTCATAATAGTCTTATGCAGGGGTGGGTTCCTCCTGGTTCGGACTGGTTCTCCCAAACCGGTAGCGGCCCGCTGGTGATGTCACAATGACATCACCGAACTGGATTGGTCGGTGCCGGTCTGTGGGGGCCGCCATCATTTTTTTTGAATTTTTTTTTTTGAATTTTTTTTTTCCTTCTGAGCATGCGCAGAAGCCAACTCCCGGCACTGTGCATGCAGTCGCCATCTTTTTTTCGGCTTTGTTTTGGGTTTTTTGTTTTTTTAAAAATTTTTGTTACTGCACGTGCGTGTACACGCGAAGCGCACGCGCACCCACGAGGCATGCCCACGCGGCGCGGGAGGGAGTGAACCGGCAGCGAGGTAAATTGGAACCCACCCCTGGTCTTATGTAAGATGCTCTAGTAAGTTGATTTTGTTCCCTAAGGGGGAAAACAGTATTCTATGACAAAACTAATATTTTATTTCTTTTGATTTCTCTCAACTTTGAAAACTAGCCTACTACTTCTAAAGACCAACTCTCATTGGGAATAAAATTATAATAATTCTATATATTCTCTAAGTATGGGAGTAGTCTTATTAAACTGATATAACAATTTGTTACATGGTATAGTAACATAGATTTCTTTCAGTATAATTTTCCTCATCAATTGAATGCTGAGCAGATGGAGAGAAGCTGAGGTCAGATCTTTTATGAATGTATAAGCTGAAATGTTCAAATAATGACCACACCACATCAGTTTTTTTCATATGAAGTCCATCTGTCTCAACAGTTTTCCTTAATACAGCAACTTGTTTGATATTCACATTAGAAGCAATCTAATGCTATATGTCATGACATTTTATGGTCTTGTTTACTTCACCTCAGAAATCGGCAGCTGAACCAGTATGGGATGTGGGGGGATATTTTTTAAAATTAAAAAGCTACACGGAATAATTCTAATGCTTGAATAACAAAGAAAATAGGGGGTAGGAAGTTGTAGAAGAAAATCCTACAGCTGGGTCCTTGCACTGATGGCAACGTTTACAATAACTTAAGAAAAAGAGTTTTGAAAATATTTCCCACATTTATAGAAATTTGGAGCTCATCAATAATCATGGAGGACCTGTTAATATTCATTCTCCTTAGTTCCATCTAAATTTATCGTATTTTGTATGCTGCACTGTGGTCAATTATAGTAAAATAATATATTAATGAACTGATAAAAATGCACATTTTTGATACTTGTACATATACATTTCTATATTTCTATACATTTCTACATTTCTATATATTTGGAAATTTTAAAAAATTAGCTGCTTTAAAAAGGAGGTTTCACACTTATTTAAAGTTTAACTAAAAATAAAGGCACACATCTGGAAGCCCCAGGCTACCTGTGGCTCTTCGAAATCTTTGGTTTTGTATCACAGACACTCTCGCCCAATGTGTAACTTAGAAAGGAAATAAGGGTGATCTTTTCTTAATGATCAGTTGTTCAGTGACCATTCAAACTCATGATGGTGCTGATTAAGTGGTACAATCTTCATACTTACAACAATTACATCATCCTGCAGTCACAGGATTGTCATTTGTGACCTTCTGTGCTGGCTTCCTACAATGAAAGTCAATGGGGAAGCCAGCAGGAAGTTGCAAATGATGATCAGGTGATGTCACGTTTAGCTATGTTGTAGAATTTGCTTAATACCGGCATTTGGAAGTGCCAGAATTTGCATTGTTAAGTGACACTGTCATGTCACATCAAATTTTATGACTGCATTGCTTTAGCAATAATAATTCCAGGTCCACTGTTAAGTAAGGACTACACATGTGGGGAATATAAAATACGTCAAATTACACACAACTAAAGCAAATTAAAGCAAACTTTCTTTTTTGTGCAGGCAATTACTTTGGGGGTTTTTTCCCCCTAGCATTTTATTGTGAATTTTGCCCTGACACTTAAGCCATAGGCCAAACTGCAATTCTCGGTCTGGAGAAAAAGTTGACATTTTAATTATATTCAGCTATAATGGTCAGTAACTATTTTCCATAGTTACAGTGATGAAGACCAGTAATACTGTAATTGCAAGATTTTATTTCAGAAGAAGGAATTACTTCCTGATGGTAAGTTCTGTACAATAGTGAATTAATCTATCAGTGGAAGTTGTGAGTTTTCTAACTAGAGAGGTTTTTAAGAAAGGGTTGAACAACTAATCTTTCTGGGTGTTGTAATTTGTTTTCTTACACATTGCACATCTTACACAGTGGGAGAAGATGATCCTTATGGACCCTTCCAATATTGCAACTCCATGATTCCATTATGCCTAAAATGCAAAAGGATCCAACCCTCCCCCTCCCCCCAAAAAAGCATAAGAACCTCACAAGGGAAAAACAATTTATAATATAAAGTTTAGACAGTAAAAGTCTTTGCTTGCTGCAAAATGACATCAACGAACGTGCCAAGCAAACATCCTTAGGGAGGGAATAATTATATCATCAGCATGATTGTATCACTGAAATATAATCCTGTATGATTAGATTATCAAAAAAGATTTGTTATTACTGCTATTCATGGCATGATCTTAAAAGAGGAAGTAGCTTTTATACTTTTCCCACCCTCATCTTCACCCTCAAGCTATATAGACAGGTAAGAAATTAAATATTATGAGCAGATTTGATATTTGGTAGACAGCAGAAGTAGTTTCATATGAAATTGCTATCTTTATCACATTTGCATAAAATGAACAACTCATGAGAGGAGAAAATACAATAAGATTAACTTTGTCACCAGCAAATTAAGGTTTGGTCCTGAATTCTGAATTTGTTTATTGTATTCTGCAGTACTTTCGAGGGTGTTTTCTTCTGCCCCCCCCCAAAAAAAATTTTTTTATAAAATAAACAGTCTTTACATTCTGCAGTTCAAATCTACAAAACTACATGCTGCAGTTCGGCGGTTCAAATCTCACCGGCTCAAGGTTGACTCAGCCTTCCATCCTTCTGAGGTGGGTAAAATGAGGACCCAGATTGTTGGGGGCAATATGCTGACTCTGTGAACCGCTTAGAGAGGGCTGTAAAGCACTGTAAAGCAGTATATAAGTCTAAGTGCTATTGCTATTGCTATTTTCATATTGTACTTAAAAACAATTATACTTTTTTGAGAAAATCAATTATCTAAATAAGCTTTAATTGGATTCTTTAATTATATATACTTTACATCAAGCATCCTCAAACTATGGCCCGTGGGACGGATACGGCCCGCTGAAGCCATTAATCCTGCCCGCGTGGGACCACGAGGGTGCCCCGCCCACATCACCCTGCCCACCTGCCCACCCTTCGGCAGAGTGCAGGACTTACCTTTGTGAGGCTAGAACTGGAAGGTAAGGCCAACGGTTTTTACCAGCAGAGTGCTTCTGGGGGGAGGGGGAAGCCAAAAAAGGGGTGGGCGGAGGCCCCGGGAAGCATCCGCACGCCCTGTTTTTGGCCGGCAGAGTACTTCTGTGGGGAGGGGGAGGCCAAAAACAGGTTGCCCCTTTTGCCAGCCGAGGAAAGAACTCGAAGATTTGCCAGGGACTTCAGTCCACCGTCGCTCCGCTGGGGGGGGGGGAAACGAAGGGTCCCAATGGGAGAGGCTGCACCTGCGGGCTGGGGCAGAATGGGATGGGATGGGATGGAATAGCAATAGCAATAGGATGGAGTGGGAATGGGAATAGGATGGAATGGAATGGAAATAGGGGAGAATGGAATGGGAATGGGAATGGGAATGGGAATAGGGTGGGATGAGATGGGATGGGATGGGATGGGATGGGATGGGATGGGATGGGATGGGATGGGATGGAATTGGAATTGGAATAGCAATAGCAATAGCAATAGCAATAGCAATAGCAATAGGATGGAGTGGGAGTGGGAATAGGAGAGAATGGAATGGGAATAGGAATAGGATGGGATGGGTTAGGGTTAGGGTTTCTCTTCCCCACCCCCATTTGCTCTTCGAGAGAGAGGGGGGGTTGATTGTAACCTTCTTTGGGGCTGAGAAGAATTGCTGTAAAACTGAGTTTTCTGAAGTGGACCACTAGACTCGTAAACAACTTAAAAAATGATCTAGTAAAAAGAAAAGTCGAACAAAAGCAAATAAAACACCCCCAGGAGGAAAACAAATTAAAGTTTAATTTGTGTGTATTATTTAATGGACTGCTAAATTGGCAAAATGGACTGCTAAATTGGCCATGCCCAACCAGCCAAGCCCACCCAGTCACATGGCCACCCAGCCATGCCCACCTAGCCAGTCTGGGGGGGCCCAACAATCTGAGGGACTGTGAAGTGGCCCCCTGTTCAAAAAGTTTGAGGACCCCTGCTTTACATATATAAGAGCTGTGATAGTGCAGTGGTTAAAATACAGTATTGCAGGTTGACTTTGCCCATAGCCAGGAGTTCAATTCTCACCCGCTCAAGGTTGACTCAGCCTTTCATCTTTCTGAGGTCGGTAAAATGAGGACCCAGATTTTTGGAGGCCATATGCTGACATTGACCCATGCCACACCCATTTGCACTATTTAGGTGATCCTATTCAGGTGAACTGAAGAAGCTTCTTGGATGAGAAGCAAAACCTGTTAAAGGAAAAACAAAGAAAGACTAGCTGCCTCTTGAAAAATACAGTAGAATTAGTTCATCTAGTTGTTTCCTGTCTGGTTCACCTGGGAAAGATGACACCACCCTTACTATCACAAGGTAGGCCTTAATAGTGTCTATAAATCTGTGTTAGCAATAGCAATAGCACTTAGATTTATATACCGCTTTACAGTGCTTTACAGCACTCTCTAAGCGGTTCACAGAGTCAGCATATTGCCCCCAACAATCTGGGTCCTCATTTTACCCACCTCGGAAGGATGGAAGGCTGAGTCAACCTTGAGCCTGGTGAGATTCGATCTGCCAAACTGCTGACAGCCGGTGATCAGCAGAAGTAGCCTGCAATACTGCACTCTAACCACTGCGCCAGTTGAGTTGTTCAGTTGAGTTCATCCCTGGTTGAGTGCCGGCAACACTTTAGATATCTCATCTCCCACTTTATCTCTGTCAGTTCCTCCATAAATCACGGGGAGGATCCACAAGAGGGAAAAAGTTGCATCAGAAGAATTTTATCCAACACCTCAGCTGCCCCCTTATTTCCAGTGACAACCAAAACTTCAGATGGACAGTGCAGCAGACTAGTAGGAACAACTCCCAGCTCCTTCTGCAACCCATCCAAGTCCATCAGTCACCAGACTAATTTAATAGGTCAACCTTCCCTATAGTGGATAGTGACACTAGAGAATCTCATAGAAATCAAGGCATGATCTGACCATGACAAGGGAGACACCAAAAGCTCCCCCAAGTTCACACCACATAGCCACTGCTCCAACATGAATACTGGATCCAGAGTGTGACCATCATCCTGAGCCAGGCTCTGGATAATGTGGGATAAGTCCATGGCTATCATGGTGGCCATGAACTCCCTAGGAATGGGATACCTCCAATCTCATTCCTAGGAAAGGCAGACTGAAGTCTCCCAGAACCATAATCTGGGGAACTCCACTGCCAACCCAGATTCAAGGTGCTGAGGCAGGGAAGTAGCTATCCAGCAATAATCGCAACTGATCCCTATAATCCAACTTAATGAACAGTGTCTCATATCCAGAAACATGTGGCATAGCATCACTGAAGGCTGTAAGGGACTCTCAGATGACAATTGACCAACACCATCAACCCATGCCTTGAAATCTTAGCTGATGCCACACTCAAAATCCAACTGGTCACATTTCCAAAAGTGCAACACCCCCTTTTGAGCCCAGCCAGGTCTCGCTAATACATGGCACATCAGCCCTCTCATCAACGATGAAATCATAAATGAGGGAGGCTTTATTGCAGTCCAGCCATGGATTGCAATAGATTTATGTTTCACAATAAGGGAATTCGTTTTCAGTCACTGAGTTTGAAACCAGAGCTCCAAACTAGCAAAACATACAATAAATGAGCATGCAAATATAAATGTCTACCCAACATTTTTTGCACAGTGGAAAATGCTTGATTTCTTTGGGAAGCTCACGGGCATTAGGCAATTAGCTGATCTTGTTAGATGAACTAAATATTATGTTTTCCATTCCTTTCCATTTCTTCCAAGCTTGATTTGACTATCAACCCTATCTCATGTTTGAAAAAGACAAAGAAGGACATCAAAAATTGTTGAAAGGTACATTGTTTTATTATGTATGATTAAAACACATTTCTAGGGTTGCCCAATTCTAGAGCCATTTTGGGTAGTTTTCAAATTAAAAAGAGAGAGGAAACGTTATCAAAGAACAATACTTGCCAGTTTCTACTGGGGAGGGAGTGTGCAGAAGAACAGGCATTGGGCCAGAGAAGGATCCTGCTAGAAGACATGGCTTCAGAGATGGAATCTGGAATGTGCCAACTCTGTCTGATCATATAGGATGTGCAGAAATCATGGATCTAGAAGCGTATTGGTAATCAGCACATATCACAGCGGAAATGTTACATGAGCATAATGAGATTTATCTACAGCTATTCACGGTCTGCATAATGAGTTCTGCATTAATTGTAGCTTCTGAGTGATCTACAAGGACAACGCCATGTATAGCTCATTGAATAGTGCAGACACAAGGTGATCAGTGATTGTAATAAGGAGATCTATTCCAGGAATGGATACACCTAGCACACAAGATGGATCTGGCCAAAAGCCTTTCTGGCGATCTTCCACTTGTTCCTTGGGTAGGAGGTGAAGTTCAGGAAGACCCCCCAGATTGCTTAACAGTCCCAATTTGGGAAGTGTAGCACATTCAAAACCAAAGGTAGGAAGTCACTCAAACTGGTGGTCCAGGAACTCAGAGTCACTACTATTGAATATATATCCTGCCTTTCTATAAATTATGCTCAGAGTGGCTAAATAAATGGAAAAGGAGCCCATAAATAATCAAGGTTTTATCTGATGATACTCTTCTCTTTGAAACAGTGCCTTTTTCACTTGAAATGCTGCTTCCTCATAAATAATCAAGAGAAAAATCTTCTCTGCACAGAATTGCATGAAAGTATTTGCTTGTTTCAAAAACAGTATTCTTACAACTCTTACTGGTAACAGTGGAAAAATATTATCTCATTTGGTTTTGCTCTGCTTGGTACTGTATGCAGTCAAGATTCAATTATTAATACAACTTTCTTATCAATTTATGAGCACAAAAATTATCTGATGCCATGTAACCTGAAATGATTTAAATTATTGAGTAGCAAAGATTCTTTTAGGCTGAATTCAATAAGTTATTCCATTTATTTTAAGAGGCACATGTTGATGACTGTAGGTCTTGTCAATAGCTTTGCATAGTTAAAAATAGGTTATCTAAAAAGAAATCATGAAAATCTTCACTTTACATTGAAAAGCAGCAGAGCTTGGATTGTGATGTCACACCTAGCATCTTACATATTTTGACACATGCACACCCTTATGTTCTTGCACTCCTTTATGTTGACTAGTATCTGTAAGATAAACACTCTTGCATCCCTGTATGTTGATTAATATCTGTAAGACAGACAAACATGTTAAGACTTAACCCTGAGCATATCACACGAAATATATAAACTGATCCACACACAAGGTACACAGAATCTTCCATTATTCAGTTGCTACCCTCCCACAGTTCCTGAAGGCCATACATCTTCATCAAAAAGACTTCTGGATTGGCTTTGAAATACTATTCAGATTTAGACATTATTTTATCTGTCTTAGGGATGTAATTTTATACACTGAGGATTTAAAATATATGGCCATTCAAATCTTGCTGAATGACAACTGCCAGCAACCCTGACTGCAGACATATTGGCTGGGCTGCTGGAATTGTAATACAGAAACAATTCCTCTCCACCACTTTTACTTAGGATATAGGTATTCCTTTGGGTTCAAAGACGACATACTGTTGTGAAGTTCATCTGTGGAGCCAGAAGTGTCTCTGCAGTCCCAATGTGGAAGTACAGAATCTAGCATAATGGGGGCAGTGGAACACCATAGTTGAAATAACTGTGGGCATCATTCTGATGCCACTCATGGTGTTTTATCAATTTTTGGCAGCACCGGTCTTCAGAGCTGGTGTAATCTTCATAGCACAGGGCTTATCAGAGGGTTCTGTCTACAGCTGAAACTTGGTTCCCTTGGTGGATGTCACAGTGGCATAAGGTATCGCCATTGTAAAGGATCGGTCCTAAAATTCCATTATTTAACAGCTGAATCAATTTCATGAATTTCCTTGGCCATCCATAATGTCTCAGGATGGTCCATAGTGTCTCCCTGTTCCCCCCCTTCCCCCTACTTACGTTATCCCACTTTTTCATTTCATTTCCATAAAAGTGGAATAAATGTAAGTTGGAATTTTTCCTGCCTGGCAAATTAGAGCTGTCAGTAATGACATTAAAATACACATTTTTAGAAACCTCACAACGGAATGGGGAAAAGATAGGCAGATTTTTTTTTATTTTTATTTTTTTGCCTATCCAACTCTATCATGAACAATGGCTTGTTATATAGTGCTCTCAGAAATTTGGTCATATTTTGTTTTACATACTCCAGAAATGAATTATCAAGACCATCTAGGAAGGCCTAAGAAAAATAAATTTAGTGCCAATTAAGTGTCCATCACTGCTATTTTCAGCTGGCTTCTTTTTGTCTCTTGGATATTCTATTGATTCCCTTGTAAAATTTACTGCAGAGGTTAGTACATTTAAAACCATGACTTTCAAATTGAGGTCTTAATAAATTGTCAGAATTACAACAGTTCTCTAAAACATAAACAAGAAATGGATATCAGATAAGCTGCTGTTTTTACAGGGCCAGTTATGTTTGTTCTATTCAAAAATTTGTTCCCATTCATTTTAAGCAATCCTAAAAAATCAGCATAAGGCTTGATGTAGAGCCTGCATGTTTTAAAAACATAGTCCTTTTGAAGTACACAGTTCACCCAGAGAGAATGGGACCAAAAATACATCCTGTTTTATTTTTGTTCTTTGAAGAAGTTTGGAGTGAAATGGATGTGTAAAGCTTTTCTGAAACTAAAGTTGAAAAACTCAAAAAATGAGGTCTAGACTTCATCTTTTAGCATGCAGCCTTCAGCATTCTTCCTTATTTAAAACTAATGTAATTCTGGACCTCATGGAAGTTTGCTTTGCTGGTGTAGAATCTCAGTTCATAGCTTTATGTTCTCTGGAGGTTTTTCCCTACAACTCAACTAACTTGGTGCATTCAGAGGTCACCGGATTTATAATCTAAAATATATGATAGTACAGGTTGCTTAACATTCCTACAGAACTACATTGTCCATTGGACAGGAAAAACATGCTTTGAAATTAGAAACATTGTCTCTACTAGCTGCTAAGGTATAAATAGTATCCAGATCTTTGGTCTGATTCAGACCAAATTCAGGCTCATCTTATTATATTTTTAATAAACCTTTCCAAAAAAAAAACTTCCAGAGGAATGTGATCTAATTATGGCTTATAAAATAAGATCTAAACAACTAAGTATACATACTATACTTACTATTAAATGTTCCTAAACTATATATCCCAATTAAAAACAAGCAAATAAATAACTTTCTATAAATACGTGACCACAAGATTAAATTTATAAGTGCATTGTTGTCTCACTTCAGCCATCTGGAATACAAGTTTTATTTGGGCCATGTGGTAGGTTTCCTATTGATTCCATATTACTGTATTGAGTAGATTGCTCAACAACTGGCAAATAATTGGATGAGAAGACTTCACTCAACTCAAAATAATGATCACAATTCGTATTGAATGAGTCCTTTGAGTGTAATGGCTCTTCAATTGTCTAACTAAACTTTACAATCTCCTTTTTCAGACTTGTGAATTTTCAGATACATGCAGGGATACATGTTCCATGCAACCACGAACACCAAAATTTTAACCCTTTCCTTCCTATACAATTTCCCTAAGTACTACAGAAGTGGCAATCAGTAATATAATACTAAAACAGAATTTAATTTTATAAAATTGTGCCTGTGTAAGCTTTGAGCTTATGTGTTCCCTCTCCCTAACAGGACTATGAGATCAGAGGCTCCTTCTTCCATGTTCAATTAACCATCTTTAAGTATATCATCTGAAACATAAAGTGTGTTAAACTTAAATGTGAATGGTTAAAACAAGCTTGTAGCTGTTAAATTCACATTCTGTTCTCCCCCAGCCCTCACTTCTGTCCATTTCAGCAAAACTACAGGACTTACAACAGTTTGTTTAGTGACCATTCAAAGTTACATCACTGAAAAAAGTGAGTTATGGGGACTTCCGGTTTGAAGTCACGCCGGAGCGGAGCAGCAAGCGGACCTCCGTGAGCTGTTGCCGTGTTTTTGTGATTTACGGAGGCCCACGGGCGAAGCTGATCTCGGAGGGAGCAGTGGTAGAAAGGGGAAACCTCGAGGCATCGGAGGAGAAAGGCAATCTCTCCAGATAGCGAGAGGAAGCCCCACAATCCGGTCACAGAAGAAATCGACTCATCGAGCCGATCCGGAGGCGTGACAGTGACGAGAAGAGGGAAGCGTTGAGTGAAAAACAGCTGGGACGAGTGGTGAGAAAGTGAAGGAAAGTGGATTTTTAACATCTAAAAGGAAGAGACAGAAGGAGATCCCTTTTGGTGGATTTGGAGATATTAAAGACGACAGAGAGCAGCTCCTGGAATGTAAAAGCAGCGAAGTGAAAGTGGGAGCGGAAGCTGCAGGAACGGACATTGAGAAATAATAGAGTGGAGGAGAGGTGAAGTTGAGTGAAAAACAGCTGGGACGAGTGGTGAGAAAGTGAAGGAAAGTGGATTTTTAACATCTAAAAGGAAGAGACAGAAGGAGATCCCTTTTGGTGGATTTGGAGATATTAAAGACAACAGAGAGCGGCTCCTGGAATGTAAAAGCGGTGAAGTGAAAGTGGGAGCGGAAGCGGAAGCTGCAGGAACGGACATTGAGAAATATTAGAGTGGAGGAGAGGTGAAGGATTGATTTGAATTACAATACCGTACTGCAAAGGACTTAAGAGACTTAAAAGAAGGATTGGAAAAAGACTGTGGCAAAAGGGACAATTGAAAGTGAAGAAAGGAAGAGAAAGTGAGAGAAAGTTGGAGGAAGAGGAAGAAGAGCACTCGTGAGTGAACGGAAGCTGATTAGGTGAAATGACTGGGAGACATCTTGAAAAAAAAAGAGAGAGGCGATAAAAGAAATAT
>QLTV01001030.1:3167013-3223974 GCA_003457575.1 Thermophis baileyi
CAAAAACCAATCCAAGCATCCACATGGGAGGGGGACTGACATCTCAGGCACTGTGATGTCCTCACACCAATGACATAACAAAGGACATCATTGGGCCTCACAGGTCAAGCTGAGTCTCTTGAAACACTAGAGAGCATTCTAGCATGAAGATCCTGGCCTCTTGTGCTGTGATGACGCGGTGGTTAGAATGCGGTATTGCAGGCTAATTCTGCCGACTGTCAGCAGTTCGATCCTGACCGACTCAAGGTTGACTCAGCCTTCCATCCTTCCGAGGTCTGTAAAATGAGGACCCAGATTGTTGGGGAAAATAGGCTGACTCTGTAAACTGCCCAGAGAGTGACATCATGGCTTCCACATTGTGACTTGAATGGAGTCCGCATCCCAGAGGCCTACTCGGAGAATGAATGGTGTGTGTGGGTGTGTGTGTGTGTGTGTATGTGTGTGTGTAGAGGATGGGGTTCCTTGTATTACAGAGAATCTGTGCAAAAAATAAACTTCTTTGCACAAACTATCCTAGAACAAGAACCTATCCTGATGAACATGTTAGTTCATGTATGTTATTTCTGAAATAACATGTCAACATTATTAGGGTGTACAACACCCACTGGTCTGGGAATACTAGAAAGTTCTGTTTTTCTTCTGCAGCAGACCAATCTGGTCAGTCCAGAGATGGTTTGTTGGTTTTTCAGGAATATCCATTTTGGGGTCAGATCGTAACAGGATTCACAAATTACTTTCAGAAAATGAGTGGATCGCCACTAAAATAGCCAGAGGATCCCATCTGGGAAGGGAAAAGGAAGCGTTCTTGTGTTCCCTGGCACAGTCCATTGACATAACAGTGTGTTTTGCATACAACTAACAGTACTGGTAGTCCTTGACTTACAACCGTTCCTTTAGTTATTTAAAAAAAAAGAAAAAAGTGAGTTATGACTGTTTTTCACACTTACAACCATTGCAGTATCCCCATGATCACATGGTCAAAATTCAGATGCTTGGCAACTGACTCATATTTATGACGGTTGCAGTGTTCTAGGGTCATGTGATCGCCTTTTGCAACCTTCTGACAAGTAAAGTCATTGGGGAAGCCAGATTCACTTAACAACAGTGTTATTAATTTACGTGATTCACATGTGATTCACTTAACAACTGTGGCAGGAAAGGTTGTAAAATAGGGCAAAACTCACTTAAATGTTTCACTTAGCAACAGAAATTCTGACCTCAATTGTGGTCATAAGTTGAGGACTACCTATATTACCCTTTGCTATTTCAGTTTTTGCACAAATTTGGGTGTTTCTTTCTGCAGGTATTATTTACTCTTTTTTTGCAGGTATTATGTACTCGCTAGAACATATACTTCATACTTACACCCATTTTCTATTTCCTATGCCTGTCACTTTTAAATCTTAGCGCAATCAAAATTTCCCTATGTATCCATAACATTTTCCTACGTTCCCATTTTCTTCTTCTCATCAAAATGGTATATAACTGCAGTTATTTTTGATAGATTCTCAACACTTCTGTGCTCACTTTCACCAGAGGATTTCAGTCCATTAGTTTCTATCTAATTCTTCTCCAAGATCTTTGAAATTGGGTCTTTTGAGAGACATGTAAAATGAAGCTCCCAATTTCTCTTTCTGTAGCAACTTGAACCTCAAGATGATATGGCTACTTTTTCCTGCTATTTTTAACTTTCCAACTTTCTTGGTGGCATCAAATATAAATTTTAGCATTTTATATCCCCTCTGCCTTGTACTGAGTTTTGTTTTGTTATATTTGCTCTTAAGTCTCAGCAAGGTAATCATTTTGTGAGAGTGCTCTGAAAATTCTGACTTCAATAAATGGCCCAAAAATGCGTTATAATTTTCCTATGTATTTCATAAGACAAAAGTACTTGTGTAAATACAGTATAACCTTATCATTTGATGCTGACAATATTTTTTGAAGACAAAATATATCCCCAAATTTCAGTAAGATCAGAATATTTTCCAATGTCAGTACCTTATCACATAAATTGGAACAGCAACTTTTTCCCTAAGTATCATAGGTTCCTTGTTCGACTGGCAATTTCGTGGTCAATTTTAATTTAATTTTAATTTTAGCATATAAAGCTAAAAAAATAAAATGGAAAAAATATCTGTTCCTATTTCAGAGGGTAAATAGAAGAGGGTAATTAGCACTGTGCTGAGGAAATTTTTAAAAATTACCGGTACTAGTCAATAAATGGTTAAAACCTCAACACACAGCAGAGATTTTTGCTACATTTTTTAAATATTTATTTTCTAGGAATCTGAAAGATACCTTAACGCAGGTTGGGGAATATTCAGAATCCAATAAAATCATCAAAACTAGATAGCTATATTGGCTCACTACAAAAATATTCTAAAAGCAATGGTAGACATGCTGCAACTAAATGTTAAAGCAATAAGCAAAACATGAATTCAGCAAATTCTTCTCCAAGCTGATAATTAAGCAAAAGAAGGCACAATTTAAAAAAAAAAACCTTTTCCATTTTTAAATCTTCAAAAATGCTAGCTCAGATTCTTCCAATTGACCAGGTTAAAAGGCAACCTGCAAACCATGTCCTTGTTCTTTCAATATAATGTGTTATGGTGTTGGTTCAGTTTCTGTGTTGGTATAATGACAATTTTGTTGACAATTTGTGCATTAAATCTTCCATATGTTGAAATGCTGATCTCCAGTCAGTATCAATGATTATAGAAGTTTCTCGCATGTCTTGAATCTGTACTTTTGCAAGCTGAAGGGTTGCATTGCACAAGTTTCATTATCATAATAGTTTCTGCAATGATTCAACTATCTCATATTGAATTCCATCATTGTGGAGCATACTCATTCTCAATTCTATGCTGTCTTGAAGATCCATGAAGTAATTCAATGCCTTGGGAGTCATGGGTCCCAGATTTTGGATACATTCTGTAAGTTAACCCATCTGAGGTACCTGGGTTCAAAAACTATTTTCCTGTGGCACCATTTTACCCAGGTAAAGGTCATGATAACAATATGGCTAGGTAACTCTAAGCCAAACCTAACTCACAAGGTTGTTGTTGTGGAGAAAATAGGAAACAGGTACATTAGGTATGTTTATCATCTCATATTATATAAAAATGGGGGGGGAGAAGGAGGGGGAGGAGAGAGCAGCAGTAAGTCCTCACGTTACTACACCCTACTGACCTACACAAAACGGTTATGTAGGACCCCCGGTAAATTGTGCCAATTTCAGAAAAAGAGAAGATGAAGAAAAAAGACTTAAGTGAACAGGCCAGAAATTTTAATCTCAATACTAAAATTTCAAAAAATAACAAGAAACACTCATCATAAGCCACTGATATAGTCATTAAAGAATTAATTTGCTACAGTGATAGAAACCCTTGCCAAAATGTAAATCATCTGGCTGTTTTACAAAGCACATAAAAATAGCATAGACAGTGAAAGCAAAATTAAGTTAAAAAAATACGTAAAGAGAGAATGAAATTGTAAGTCAGGTTCTTCATAACCTCAAGAACTTGACTTATGGTTTCATTATGTCTTATATTTACATTAACTAGAAATATAATTACAAAACAGAATGTAAAGGATTGAAGTTTGTTGACAGTATGGTTAACAAACTCCACAAAAGTAAAACTGTACATAATTCAACAGAAAACAAAAATAAAACATCATTGCAGATACATTTGAGAAAATGACAGGTCTGCTTCCAGCTCTGAGAGCCCAATCAGGGAATAGTTTCGCTTCAGGCTTATCTAACCACAGCAGCAACCATTGTAATTTCCAAAAATGCTCCCCGTATAAAGGTGCTACAAGGATTTGTGGAAAATAAGAATCCATTGCTATGGCTACAATACCAATAACAGGCAGATGCTGGTTTGGCCATTCCTGATTCTTTGTTTTTTGTATCTATTCCTCTTTTCTGCAAGAAAACACATAAAACAGCATAAACCAATAGTCACAGCACTGCTGTCAATCTTAGCAAGCTGCAGAAAGAAAATGCTCACAGCTGTTACTTCCACATTTTTCTCTGACTGGTGAAATGCAGCAGAGAGATTTTGCTGATGGTTAAGTTATAAACTTACCATTGGGTTCTAATTTTGAAAACCAAAAATCTTAGTTTGAATACATGTTGTTCATAAATTTTTGAAACTTCTGACACAGATTAAAACCCAGTTATTAAATAAAATATATAAGCAAGGATAGCAGTAACAGATAATGTGCACTGCAGGTAGTTAATAAATGTGAAGTATAACAGTATTAAGTTTATACTTTAGATATCTACATCTCCATCCCCAAACTAAATGTATAATTTGTAACAAACTAAACTTTATTCATATATTGAAATGAATAAAGCATATGGCATACTTTCAGAAACTGAAATATTTTGATGAATTTAAAATATTCAAAACCAAACTTAAATTCTACGCAAACATCCAAAAACAGTTTATCAGGTTTGCACTATTTATTTCCATGGCAATAAACAATGTTCAATCAAAAACAAAATGAACTTCTTTAAATTAAACTTGATAATAAACACTTCTGCATTTTTCATAGTGGCAATCGATACATTTATTTTACCTCACTTTACATTTTCACTTCAGCATATTCTATATACAAATACTGCTGCTGATTCTTGAAAACCATTGCATGTCTCTTTCCTTTACATGTGACCAGAATGACTGGGAATGTGATCTGAATACCGAACTTATAATTTTGAAACCTGTTTAGAGCAGTCTTTCTCAACCTCACCAACTTTTAAATGGACTCCAATCCCCATAATTCCCCAGCCAGCATGCTGGGAGATGAAATCCACACACCTCAAAGCTGCTAAGGTTGAGAAACGTTGGTTCAGAGATAAGTTTAATCTGAGTAATATTGAAGAACTTCTCCAGTTATTCTATGACAAGAAGCTGCTTCATTCACTATTTCTATGCCAGAATTTACTCAGGTTTAACAAGAAACATGTTAAATTTCATTATGACAAGGAGCATAGCAAATACTTAGAATAAGAAAAAAAAAAATTCCTGCTTTTGGAAAATATCAGAATTACCAAAAGAACCATAAAACCTTCCCGAAAGGCCCACTAATATCACAGTATTTAAAGATATATAAAATAGCTATGTCATAATATACTGCAATGAATTTACTTGTTAATTTAAAAATATACATTTTTAAAAATTGCATAGATCATATAACAGGCAGAAGATGATTAAATTACAAATCTCATATCTTGGTCCTTCTTTTCAGGAACCAATATAATGTCTGCTTCAGGATAAATTTTACCACCTCCTGCACCCAGCAAAATCATATTTTTTGGGGGGAGGGAATCTAAATTAACTCATAGCAAGTAGCCATTGCAATATCACTTTAATGAAACATCGCTTAATATGCAGGGGGGGAATTAAAAGTGATGAAAGAAAATAAGCTTCAGAAGTCCAGTGTTGATAAATTTATTTAAGAAACTCTCAGATATTTTGCTATGAAAACTAGGCAATGTCAAAGGACTAACTAAATTTGATCTTTAAAGCATTCCTCCACCCCCAGGGCCATAAATGCAGATATTTTTCTAGGTCTAGTCCTCAAATCACATATAAAGTTATGTATCCAATAGGTTCATCAATGTCAAACCAAATTTAGCTCATTGTTCTCTACTCAATAAGCAGACAAATAAACAAGAAGTACCAATGCTGAGTTTACAACAATTCTCTATGTAACTTAGAATAAAGGTTTGTGTCACAAAAATAAAAATGCATCTCTTTCAGAGGCTCAGAAGTCTTTTATAAAAATGTAATGGTAAGTCTGATGTTGTATGAAATTGATTCCAATTATTTATTTTGCAAATATAATGGCTTGAGGTAAAGGTACATTAAACAAATTTGATGTTAAATTTACATTTTTAAATAAATCGGACCAAATGGATTTATTAAATAAAAGTATTATTGCTATTCACCATGGAGGTATTATTTTAAAAAATAGAATCCTGATCAAAAACACAGGCCTGATAAGTTTACGAACCAAGACAGATTAGAAATTATTAATTTGTGTGTATCTTTTTTTAAAGATGACTCAAGTTTGGCAAAAATGCCACAAGTGATTCAAGGCTATGAAAACAGTATATACGCTCTAAAAAAAACATTTTTTTTCTACACCCAATGTTTTCTTTTCTAAATGACCCAAAAAGGTGGCTTAGAAACGGAGTGCTGCAGACTGAAACAACTTCTGTCATCTATGGATAGGGAATTGGTGTCTTTTTCTTCAAAGGCTGTTAGCAAGCCAAAACAAAGATGAGAATTGCTGAAAAAAGAAAAAAGAGAAATAGACAGGAGGGTAAGCTACGGAAAACTTTGTTAACTGCAAATACGATTGCCAAGAAATGTAAAAATATCACTGAAAATATATAGGAATCAGCGGTGGGTTGCTCCCGGTTCGGCGAACCGGTAGCGGCGGCGGTGGGAGACTCCGCCCACCCACCCGGGACGCTTCTGCGCATGCACGCAAGCAAACCGGTAGCAGCAGGTTTTAGAACCCACTACTGATAGGAATGTCTCTATCCATTTAATTTCTACTAGGACATTTTCTGCCCATACTAGTGCTAATGGAGAAAGGAGTGTGAGAGAAAAAAAAAACAGGTCTGTGTAAGATATAATCCTGTCATACAACTTCTTTAGCAGTAATTATCGTAATCTTTCTGTTATTGTTTTTTAATGTTATTACCATAAGATTTTCTAAAAGATATATAATCTGAAGCCATCTCATCAAATAACTTGTTTTTAGCATTTTTTTTTCCATTTACACAATGGCCACACACAAAAATATTTTCAGTCAGATTTAGATGCTACAAAGGTTTACAACTCAATTCAAATTTGAACTAAGCATAGAACAGTAGCTATTTGTGCAAATGTATTTATTTTTAATAATTGTGTTTTCAGTCCATCCACTGTGGGCAGCAAACAAATTTAAAAACATAAAACAGTAATCCTACCCCTAATTATGGTCTAATTATGACAAAGCAAACATCAAAAGAATAACACTTCCCACTTATCCCAAAATATCAAAATATTCTAAAATGCTCTTCTGACAGAATTCTACACCTAACTTCACAGAAATAGTTTATTCAGGAATTCAATAAGTTTAGCTCAGTGTACATAGAAAGGACCTATTTGATTTTTGCTTCTATTAAAATCAAACACTTAAAGTTGGATTAAGTCATTTATAGAATGTATTAAAACAGATCTGGAGGCAATGAGAGTCTTATTCCCATTTTGGTATGGAAGACGGTAAAAATTCAACCTAATTTTCCCTCTGAAACTTCAATTTTCTTACATGTGAAAAGTCTCAGGGGTTGCATATCAGTTAGTAACTGACTGCAGAAAAGTTTCCTAGGAAATCTGCATATTTGTCTCAAAAATAGGACTTTTCATGCATAAGTAAGTAGGTATGTTTCTCCTCAAAGTAATGTTAGTGGATGCAATAAATGTGATAGTTGAATGATAGAAGTGCTATGTATTGAGGCAAAGAAGGAAAACTGTATTGGGAAGTGGAAAATGTGCACAAACCCCATCTTTCTAATGGCCAACTGAACTGCCTTTGGAAACAGAGCTTCAAGGATTGTTCACAGACTGTTCTGGTAGACTGCATCATGCCCCAGGTATAAATTCTATTCTGATGTACTGCTAAAGTAATGTACCATATTAGAAAGGAAAGTTAATATATATTATTTTTCAAGTGGAAGCTACTGCATAACAAACATATAGAGTGTATCTTTATTGTCGAAATAATGTAATAAAATCACAGAGCTTGAATGTTCCCTTCATATTTTGGCAAATATGTTTCTACAAACTTTTTTGACAATGGTTCAAGTGGCAATTGCAGGAGTATTGTCCTCCACTTCTTATTTCTGCAGATGGCTCATTTGGGAAGTTTACATTTGAATTACAATCTCTATAAGTGCTGAAGATTAGAGGCATTTATCTGTATATTTTAAACAAAGCTTCTCTCAACGAGCAAAGCATGCATATGTCATGAAGCAGCATGATATGAGCAAATTGTTTACTAAACTCTGGGAGTAATTAGAATAATTTCTACTGTTATGTGTTATTTACTATAATTGCAATAGGATGTCTGTGTATGCATAAGAAAAATTGCTAAGAGTGATAAATATTTCACATATATTGATCCCAAAATATGTTAAATGGTCAGAAGTACCTAATTCAGAAGCATATAACAAACTCTTCATACAGGTTAAAATGATTTAAGCCAACATTCTTCCTCAACTAAACTCTACAATACATATTTTTCTAATCAAAATTCAACGTATATCAGCTGAAAATGTTGGCAATTCATTGAACAGATTAAACAGAGATCAGTGTTTCAGAATTTGATCCTATAAAGATAGTTACATGTTTATTATTTGTTTCTCTTGTCCTACATATAAAGTTATTTAAAAAGAGAAAGATATAATTTATTTATTTCCTAACATGTACTATATTTGCTAACAGAAGGATGTTTGCAAACTGCTGTAAGTTGAGGAACATAAAATTAGTCCTAACCATTATATGCTTAAGTTATATATTTTATATTAATAAGCAGAATTGTTTGATTTGTTTCATCATAAGAATCATAGGCCTATTAGGCGAAAAGTATTTCAAAAATGTAAAAAATTTTATAACATAATTTTTATAAGCAGAAAAGGGATTACATCATTAGTACTAAAAATTATTCTAACATGACATTAGATATCTTTAATGAAGCTAACCTCAAAAAGGAGACATAAGAGTTCCAACTTCAATGTTATCAAAAAAACTGAAAAGACAAGTAACTATCCCCGCCAGCTAGCTGATGTTATTTTTTGTGCCATAATTGGAGAAAATGACAAAAAAGACTTACATTATCACGCTCATCAAACTTACTGATGAGGAGATATGTTTTATTTATTTTTACAAAATTAGGGCTTTTCTAACATTTACGGTCACAAAAATTACCATAAAGTAATTTACTCCACAAGCGAATGTTTTAAAATGGAACACGCACCTAGTCCTTGAATTACAACTGAAATTGGAATCAGAACTTATGTTGCTAAGCAATGTGGTTGTACATCATGTGACCCCATTGCTTTGCGATGGCATTCCCAGCAAATCCAGTTGTCTTCATAACATGATAACCCCTTCTTCAGTGCCATACCTTTGAATGGTTCCTGAAGGAGTAGTTGTAACCCAAGAACTACCTGTACACAAAGTGATACAAATATATTTCAAGCATACTAGCACCTCTATACCAGGGGTTCAGAAGTTTTTAGGAAATATTGTGTTCTATTTATATTAGGTATTACTTACACATTTTGTATTACAGGCGTTCTGATATCAATGTTGTGGTTGTTCAGGATAAACATTCATAGTTTTATAGATTTCTTTTAGAAGAAGTAGAGCCGTATCTTCTGATTCCCTGCAGATTAAAAAAACATGCTAATTTTCAGTGAATTGCCTAATTTGAGCAAGCTTATTCTATTCTGTAATGCAGAGGAGGCAAATACCTAGCTATGCAAACTCGCTAACTTGAAAACTTGCTATCCTGGTGCTTTTCTTTGATTGCTTTTCGAATTAATTTCTTCAACATGTCTCAAGCATATGTCTCTCCACAACATCATAATAGTTTACATTTAACCCTTCAGCTATGCTTTTTTAACATCAACATGCAAAACACAGCATCTCAATCATCTTGACACATAACTAACTGTCCTTTATTTTACTCTCTATGATTTACATCTATATTTCTTCCAATTCTTGTATCTCGTTTCATTGCCCATGTTCTTCATTCCTTTAGACAACTTCTGATTTTAGACTTTATTCTATCATGATTTCAGGCTCAGTTTTAATCTTCATTGATTTAATCATGATTACACTAATAATGTCTCCTTTCAACCAATTGGTCTACAAGCATTCTATTGCTGGCAGCTCAAATTCCTCAGCAAATTAAGTATCTTTTAAATCCCATAACATCACATTAGCAGTTTCTAAGCTCTCCTACAATTAGGGGAAAAAATAGTTTCTTGGATGTATTCTGTAACTTTTATTAATAAAATTCATCTTTTTCATTTATTTTACATTTTTGATCAGGTGACATTTATGGATTCAATTTGATTGTAATTCTAATTAATGGGTATTAAGGCTGTCCTGAACAATATTACAAGGAAGAATCCACTGCTAATGAAACTGGGGACAGATTGTTATTGCTGTTATATTATTAAAATTTATCTTCTACCTTTCTAGTTCTTGGATCAAATATTCAGTAGAATCTGCGTGCCCAACATGCTCAAACTTGGAAGAAGCTGTAAGTAAGAGATTGAATTGATGGGCCGGCAGAATAGCTTTCTTAGTAGCAACCCCGTACTCTGAAACTTTGAATCCCCAAATCAGGAGAGACCCATCATGCTAAAATTTAGAAGATTGTAACAATGGCACTCTTTCACATAGGCATGTGGTGCATGAAAATGTAGTTGTAGAAAGCACTACTGAGATTTTAGTTGTGTTTTTCTTATTGTTTTTTATAATTGTAACTTACCCATAATTTTGTATGTGACATACAAATGATTGTATGGCTAAAATGCATTTGGAAGCGATGGTACATAGATCCTTTTACTCATAGTGTCAAGCTTCTTAGCAAAGGAACAAAATTTGATTCCATTCATAGAGTAGAACTATGTTTATTTTGTTTATTAATGCACTATTGTAAAAATAATATACTAACAAATTTTACTTTTTTATAATACAGTTAGCAGCACTCTAATTTAATGTTTGTGCAAGTTAAGGGCTATGTAATTTATTGCTATTTCTAATCATTTGGTGATGGTTGGACTTCATCTTATACCAAATTAGGTAATGAGTATATTACTATCAAAAAAACAAGACTAATTTTTATTTGTAATCCAGAACACCATCCTACAATATCAGTCTATATAACCTACAGTATTTTACTGAATCTAATAGATGTATTACAAAATGCAACAATTCTCCTATTTTTATAAATAATTAAATAACCTTCAAGTTATTAAATAATTTTAAAAATAATTAAATAACCATCACCAAATAGATTTCAGGCAAAGATATAATGGTGAGCTAATCCCCAGAATAATTTTTGTATAATTTATTTGAGTACACTAAGGTGCCACACTGAAATAGAACAGCATATAGAAAGACCAAAAAAATCATTTATTATATGAATCCTTTCATCTCTTCAGCCCTATACTCAAAGGGCAGGGAGAGAGAGAGACTGACTATTTCTTATTAATAGAAAAAAATATTGTTTGTCTACTACCTCAAGGTTTATTTTATTAATCAGCAATGTATGATGTATTTGGCTTCAGCCTACTATGTAACAATTTTATAACTTATTAGTCAACAGAATTTTCTTGAACGCAAGAGTGCCACCTTATGGAAATACTATTTAACAGCATTCCAGCATAGACCAAGCAAAGGAAACTGGAACATTTCTGAAGCAAAATATAAGCTGGCAAACTGGGGCGTAAATTCTAAGCCTCCCTACTTAAAAAAAAAGACATGTAAGATGAATAAATTATGTTATTTACAATCTCAGGATATAGTGATGGTAATCAACTTGGAAAGTTTTAAAGTGTGGGAAACTAAATTCATAGAGGATAAAATTGTTGGGAAAGTAAAGAAAAGAAGACTACTGATTTCATGTTTTTCCCCGGTAGATATCAGGCTAGCAAATGCTGTGGCAGAATATTTGATAAGAAATAGCAGGTTGGTATATTTTACTAAAATACATCAAATACAATACAACATTTCCATATTTAGATGCCAGATGTAATACTCCCACATCAAAGTTTTTAGCTAAGTAATGGACTACATTTACAAGCCCTCATTTTATCTTTTAAACCAAAATGCTATAAAGTCAATATTATAGGAATATATCAAGGGCTACTTTAGTTGTATAAGAATTTGCCTACTCCTGTGGGCTAAAATGAAGCTCTTGGTTTTGTGTAACATTACTTCAGTAAACAGGTCCCTTGTTCTTACACTGATGCAGCAGTGTAACCCTGAGTACCTCATATCATTGTCCATAAAACTCACATTTCTTATCTTAGGCATTTCTTATCTTAGGCAATGAAAGTAATCTAAAGCAAGGGTCCCCAACCCCTGGTCCGTGGACCGGCACTGGTCTGCAGCATGCCAGCAACTGGGCTGTGCAAACAAGTAAAGACCCATCTGTGGGATGCAGGTAGCACACAAAACCACACCCCTTCCGGTCCACAGAACCGGTCCCTGGTGCCCGAAAGGTTGGGGGCCGCTGATCTAAAGGAAATGCAAAAAAATACCAATAGAAGATAATACATGTAGCTCAGGATTAAATTGTGGAGTCCTTGGTGCTCTCTGACCTTGCTTGTTTGCTTGCAGACATTTTATTACCCAACTAGTGAACAGCATTAGTGCTAATGAGTGTGGGGTTTGCATCCTGTACTTTGCCCTACTACCGTAGGTGGGGGAGTGGTTTTCACCTTAGTAGTTGTTTTTGTTTTTGGGGGCTTGATTGTTTTTCTAGTATTTTCCATCAAGGCTATCAGTGGAAAATTTTTATGGGACTCCTTATTTACAGAGACTTTTCCCTTCTGGGTCCAGGGAGGTAGAAACTCTTTCTCATGTCCTCAATGTCCTTTTTATGATGCCCCAAATGTACACTGATCTGCCCAATCATCCCTAAATTTGAGGATCATACTGATAATTTTTCTGTTTATTACTTTTTGAGAGGTGATAACTCTATGCTCACATACCAGATATCCAAATACTTTTATCAAGTGATACAATTGTGCAAACATTTTAATTAGATATGTTGTTTTATTGTTTTACTGGTTTTCTTTTCCCTGACAAGTTGTTATGTTACATACTTTCTTTTTTTATTGTACAGGTAGGTCAAAGATCATAATAAAGATCTTTGATTTGATTTCTGGTATTAATTCATGCTTATCTGGATGCTGGTTACTGAAAATGATGTGTTCTGGTCTTTTTTGTTTCCTCCTTAGCTTTTTACTCTCACTTTTTAATAGTGTGTAAATGTTATTTATATCTATATGCCTATTAATGGCTGATTTGCCTAAATGACAAGCTTCAAAGAATTCCCTAGCATTTTGGATGAAGTTTGGTCTAGGATGCTTATAGTTTCTAGCTGAAACTATAGATGGCTCTATCCATAAGTCATGAGATTAATTTTTCATCATGCTTCTTTCTTCATACTCCCATCAATAGACATATAGAGATAAACCACATTTACATGCCACTCAAAAGAAACAATAACAAGAAAGAAATAAAACGGCCAGAACACATCCTCTCCAGCAACCAACATTCAGATAAGCAGCTATTAACACCAGAAAAACAATCAAGCAGAAAAAAACACACTAATCAAGGAACTATCAAGGAAAAAACCATACCCCAACTAACAATGGCAGGGAACAGAGCCCATATTCATCAGTACTGATCTGTTACCTAGTTGGGTGTTTCCTTGCAGAAGCTCAGAGTATCAGACTCCACATGCAAAAAGATACTAGTAATATATAGCAATAGCACTTGGATTTATATACTGCTCCATGCAGAGGTGGGCTTCACATAATTTAACAACCAGTTCGCTCAGCACCAAAAATGTGCATGCAGCCTTCCGCGCATACACTTTGCTTGCGCACGCGGCTTGCACACATGCACGCGGCTTAAAAAACGTGGCTAAATAGGACGGCATAGCACTGGGGCAGGTGGGCGGGTCCACCCGCAGGTCGCAACTACCAGTTCGCCTGAACCGGTCCGAACCGGCTGAATCCTACCACTGGCTCCATGGTGGTTTACAGCACTTTCTGAGCCGTTTATAATGTCAGCATGTTGCCCACAACAATCTGGATCCTCATCTTACCAACCTCAGAAGGATGGAAGACTGAGTCAACCTTGAGCTGATCAGGATCAAACTCCTGGCAGTGGGCAGAGTCAGCCTGTAATAATGCATTCTAACATTTGCGCCACCATAGCTCCTATATATGGATTTTATAAACGCATTGATTGTTTACTTGCTGAACTATGAGGTAGTGTATACCTTTGCTGCGAATGCTAACTGTAAAAGATAAAATTCAGCTGAAAAAGAGGGATATCTAAAGAAACAAAATTTTGCAGCACTGTTTGTTATAAAAAAATAAATTCTTACCAGTAGCACAAGTGACTCTGTAGAGCGAAAAGATACTCATTAAAACTTTCTATAGGTTTTTCTTGAAGAACATAATCAATACGACGGCCTCCATTTAGCAAACCAATTTTTATACTTAAGTCTTCATCCTTTGAAAGTTCTGGACTTTCCACTATCTTTTCTGCTCCAGGGGAAAGAAATTGAGTATGAAAAATGTAATACAAGTTGAATCCTCCTTTTGCCATTCTCTCTTTCTTTACTACACTATTTCAGTATTAGGCCTATTTATAACACAGTTACAATTTTTCTCCTGATATATTTACACTTCTGCGAATATACTGTATGCTTAGAAGAAAACAAATAACCAATGGGACTTTATTATATTGCATATTCAGAAACTTTCGGAAAATGAGCCATCCTGAGTCACACATGCTTACATTCAACATAAATTGCAGGATATCCTAAATAGCATCCAGTAATATGTGTAATAATTGATCTAAAATGGCCAAATGTGCTTCAGTTCCAGGGTAGATGCTTTCAATTAGATGCTTCTTAAAGAGGCTATGTTTTTTCTGGACTCGCATGGTAACCACTTAGGCTTTGAATATGTTTTAGTTAGTCCATAACGCAATAGGGATACTCATTTTACCTTGAAATTCACTGGAATTTAACACTAACACCACGTGATGAGAAGGCAGATAAAGAGGTGAGCACTTCAAAGATAATGTCAAATTATATTTCATTGCAACAATAACTTCAGACTCTTTTTTCAATAAAAGTACTTTAGTTTTAATCATTAAAAAAAAGTTAAGTAAAAAAATTCAACACACATAGAATAAAACAGACAAACTTTTTCTGCCTAGAAAGTCAATATTTGATTACCTCCAGGCAATTACAATGTTTTTATTTAGAGAACTTGTCCTGTTTGTCATGGTGTTTGATTAAACCAATGCATTTATTATGTGCAATGTAAGGTTTTTACTAGAAGTACCAGGTAGCCCTTGACTTACAACCACATTTGGGACTTGGTTTACAACCATTTCTACTGTGGTCATTAAGTGCATTACTGTGATTGTTAAATAAATCACACAGTCATTAAGCAAAGCTAGTTTCCCCAATTGACTTTGTTTATCAGAAGCAGGTTGGGAATGTCACAATAGAATAGAATAGAATAGAATAGAATTCTTTATTGGCCAAGTGTGATTGGACACACAAGGAATTTGTCTTTGGTGCATATGCTCTCAGTGTACATAAAAAGACAAGATACATTGATCAAGAATCATGAGGTACAACACTTAATGATTGTCATAGGGTACAAGTAAGCAATCAGGAAACAATCAATATAAATTGTAAGGATACAAGCAACAAGTTACAGTCCTACAGTCATAAGTGGGAGGAGATGGGTGATAGGAACAATTAGAAGACTAATAGCAATAGTAATGCAGCCTTAGTGAATAGTTTGACAGTGGACAATTTGTGTCCATTGACCACAAGACTGTCATAAATGTGAGCCACTTGCCAAGCACCAAAATTGCAGTCATGTCCTTGCAGAAATATTGTGACAGTCACAACTTCAAACATGGGTCATAAGTCACTTTTTCCGAGACCATCGTAACATAAACTGTCATTAAACAAATGGCTGTAAGTTGAGGACTACCTGTAACTATTTCCCTTCTAGGAAAACTTGTAACTTTTATCCTTTCCAGGATAAAAATGAAAGTCTGCATATTGAAGGAAACTATCCAAAACTTTATCAAGTTTCAGGGTATGAGATGTGAGTTCCTAACATGAGATTCTAGACTTCAATTCTGCAAAGAGATAGAAACACATTTCAGTTTTATCACGTTGAGCGGTTACTGAAAAGGATATGCTTGTATCAACTAACCTTCTGCCTCATCTTTTTCCTCTTCTGCTTTAATCTGGTGGGCTACTTTCTCCAATTCTGCTTGGAGTTGAGAAGAAGAGGTATGGGCACGTGCAAATTCGTTAAGGGTTTGCCAAGCACTTTTCAAAGAGCTGAGAAAGCCTTGTTTCAAGTCTGATCCCATCCGAGAGAGAGAATCTTTCAATTCTAATAAAAAAGAAAGATAGAAAAAATATAAATTTGATCCAACCTCTCTGCAAGTTTAAAAAGCAATCACTTTGTTAAATACAAATGTTAAATACTTACCTAGAAGTAAATACAGAATACGGCTTCAATTAAACAACAAAATCTGTTCTGCCATCTTTAGACAATCATTTATTGTAGCTCTGCTCAGTCTGAACTGATTATCTGGTTCACTGTCCCAGTTTTAAAAATATTTAAATTTATTAACCTGGAATACTGATGGATCCTCTTGGTTTCATTTCTCATTTATATTAATAGTAGGGTTGTGAAATCCTTTGGATGCTTCATATGCAAAATAAATTAAATGAATACAGGATCTGAAGTACTACACAGCCGTAATTAATCTAAGCAGGCTCCTTAAAGATTGGAGTATGAATCTTTAAAGTCACCATATTTATTTATCAATCAAATTTATGTGGCTGTCCATATCACTTAGCAACCAAAACTCCTTATCCAATTATTATTATTAACCAAGAACTACCTGTAGCTGCACTATACTAAACATTTAATTGTAACCATGTGTCAAATGACCACTGCTATTTTGCTGAGAGTAGTGGTCAGAGAAAAGTAACGAACAATATTTTTATAAGATTCTTAATTTCAGATGAGGTCCAACTAGTACTGTAACTGTCCTAAAGTGGTCCTTAAAAATCTGTGATATGTGGATATGGATTGTTTTCCCTAATTAATTAATGAAAAACTATAAAGTTTTTGATTCATTGTTTAATTAGATTTCTTTAATTTTAGGACTTGTATAGCAATAGCACTTAGATTTATATACCGCTTCATAGTGCTTTACAGCACTCTCTAAGCGGTTTACAGAATCAGCATATTGCCCCCAACAATCTGGGTCCTCATTTTACCGACCTCGGAAGGATGGAAGGCTGAGTCAACCTTGAGCCTGGTGAGATTCGATCTGCCAAACTGCTGGCAGCCGGTGATCAGCAGAAGTAGCCTGCAATACTGCACTCTAACCACTGCGCCACCGCGGTATGGAGAGCAGATCAGTTTAGGTCATATTCAAATTCAAAAACAAACTGTTAAGCATCATTGTATTTCAGCTGAGCCTATTTCATTTTATGCTTATTAGGCACCTACTAATGCTGCATAGATAGATATGTATTTTACTACTGTTGCAATAAACTATTTATATGACCACTTTAATTCTGCCTTATTTATTTACTTATTCATTCTCTACTTCAACAACCCATTTCCTGCCTTCACACATTGTGATGTCAGGTTAAAGACACAGACTAAATGGCAGACACTTTTACAAATAGTAGTATTCCTTACCACTAGTCACTCCAAAATTACCAATGTGGAGAAAACAGCAGTTTGGAGGGAAAGCTTTATAAAATATTTTTCTCATACAATGTGCAATCAATTGATACTGAATATTTTATATCTTGGTATGTTTCTGCTTTCTCTCTTTGCAACCTTCTTCTGTTTATTCTTTATAACATACATACTAGGTTTTTCTTCAAGTCAGATATTAGAAAATATTTCAATTCGCTTTATTTACCAAGGTGGAGTCTTTTTCTGCCTTTGTGGTGTGGAATGAGGACTGGTTTCACATCAAAATCAGAAATAATCATAGGTTCTAGCCTGTATGCCACTGGATCAAGCTAAATAATAAAAAACACTACATAAGTAATTTCAAATCTAAACACAGAACTGCACAACTAGTTTCACACAAAAAGATTGGACTGGTTTCCCAATAGCAGCCAGAAGTCCAACATAGAATACATAGTTGGAAAAGGAAGTACATGAAAAAGGTTGCAGATGCAATATCTAAAATCAAGTATTATCCTTAACAAAACTTTTCTATTTCTATTTGTTCACATGTTATTTATTTGTAGATCTGATTTATTTGCAAACACATTATCATGCATGAGGTCATGTATAATTAGCATATTGATAAACAAACAATAAAACATCGGGTCTTAAACATTCAATACTCAGTTATGCTACAGAATAGCACACTCAATTTACAAGGAAATTACACATACAAGGTTTCTAGTGTACAAATAGAATACTACACAAATTGAGTACTACACCTTTTTTCAGTGTTTAAGAAATGCCTCTGTAATAATTAAGACAGTAAATCCTAATAATATGTAAGTTGTTAAATGGAACACAGAAATACATCTTCTGTTCATGCTTACAAGTGGCCTAAAGTTTTGATCTGTAGTTTCAGAGAACTAGAATAGGAAGATAAATAGATCTTGGTCATTTGAAAAACAGAAGGCAGCTCCTCCTTAGCAACAAATAGAGAACAATTACAAAATATTCTGAGATATTAATAGCAATAGCACTTAGACTCATATACCGTTTCATAGTGCTTTACAGCCCTCTCTAAGCGGTTTACAGAGTCAGCATATTGGTCCCAACAATCTGGGTCCACATTTTACCGACCTTGGAAGGATGGAAGGCTGAGTCAACCTTGAACTAGTCAGGATCGAACTGCTGGTAGTCGGCAGAATTAGTCTGCAATGCTGCATTCTAACCACTGCGCCACCATGGCTCTTTTCACCCCAAACTAACACAAACAGAAACTTATTCACCCCAAAATACTTAATAAATCAAAAAGTAGACAATCCAGTGTAGAAATACATGTAGTCCTCGACTTACAACCACAATTGGGATCTGAATTTCTGATGTTAAGCAAGGTGGTTTTAAATGAGTCACATCCAGTTCTACAACCTTTTTTGCTGTGGTGGTTAAGCAAATCACTGCCACTGTTAAATGATACAGGCGGTCGTTCAGTAAATTTGGTTTCCCCCATTGACTTTTCCTTGCTGGAAGATGGCTGGGAAGGTTGCAAATGGCAGTCACATGACCCTGGGACACTGCAACCGTCATAAATACATATCAGTTGCCAAGCACACAAGTTTTTATCAAGTGACTATGGGGATGCTATGAAGGTTGTAGTCATAATGACCAGTCATAAGTCATTTTCTTCAGTGCCACTGTAACTCTGAATGGTAACTAAACAAATGGTTGTAATTCAATGACTACCCGTGTAAAATTCTAAAGTTCCTCTGATTTGCATGGTAACTCAGGATTTCAAATATTCAATTTTCTCTCTAACCCTAAATAAACAATGCAATCTTTTAAAAATATAAAATACAATAAAAATATGTCAGAAATTAATGCCATACAAATAAATTTTCTTAGTTTTCAAAAAAGTTACACTGAGAATATAAATACGTAAGATATTACTTTCACTAAATGTAATTGAAAACCTGTTCTTCTCACTAACCGGATGATATATGTTAAAAAATCCCTTGCAGGTTGGCAACCTGTAGCTTTCATCAATTTTTTCCACTCCTCTTACAGTGAGAAATACCCCAATTGGAGAACCCAAAGCAAAGAAAATATCTGGTTCAAAATCAAGCGTGTTGTATACCACGGACACCTACAAGACAGAAAGTATTTTATTTTTAAAAAGAAAAGGAATAATAATCTGTTTGTATGTCAACTACTTTACTTTCAGCCTATTACATGTATCCCCAGACTGGATATAACAAAGTTGATTTTGGAAACAGCAAATTGCAAAATGCCTTTCATTATAAGAGTTTTATGTGAAATTGATGCTCTATGAGTAGGTTCATAACAAACCATGTGCACATTATATCATCTGTACTCCAGCTTCTGAGGAATATTTTATGTTTTCACTTTATTCTCTAATACACAATCCCTCATCTGTAACTGCATAGGCTAAGCAGAAAAAACTGTGGTCCAAAAAGGAGACAATTACACCAGTTGCAAACAAAATGTATTCATTTACGTTTTATATATATCTATACATATCATCATACCTGGCCTGTTCCCACTTCAAAAAATTCATAGTCTATGTGTGCAGATGAAACAGATGTTCCAAATGGGCATTTTCGTTTGGATGCCTCCTGAGGAATGGCAGATTCTGAAGATGCAGTAGCCGAAGAAAACTTAACTGTCTGAGCAACTTCTTCCATTGCAGCCTTTTTCTCTAGTAATGCCTTTTTTTGTTCCTATTGAAACAAAGATTTTTAAAAACTGAAGAATCAAAGAATTACTCTTAAATATGTGCATTTGTATTTGTACACACACAGACACACACAGACACACACACACACATATACTCTAACTTTGTTAGAGGTTCAATTATCTTTTCTTCAGGATCCTCTGGAACTGGTCAAAATATCAGGCAGAATTCTTTTTTTAATTTTTCTTTCAATTCCAGGAAAGCCAAATTGTCTACGTCCTTTTTCAACTGTTTATTATTTCTGCTTTACTTGCTAAAATTTTCACATTAAAATTTCACTTAATTTCTCTCCTAAGATGCCCTATAGAATCTTCAATTTTTTTCCATTTATTCAAATGTTTTCTATAATATTTCTGGCTAATTTCTTTTTCTATCAGTTGATCTAATGAGCCTCTCCTTGCGTCATTTTGCTTTTCACTTTTTCTGATGGATTATTTATAATCCAAAAGTAAAAATAAGTCAATTATAAAGATGAAGGTAAATAGCAGGTTTCTCTTTTTTCCCCACTGTCATTCTCTCTATAGCTTTAAGGGTTTAAATCCCTGCAGTTTTCTTGGTAAGATTTTTCACGGCTTTCCACTTAATCATTAGCCCAAACTGGCTCTCAGGGTTTTAAATACAAAAATTCTAACTAGGAACTGAATGTTAAATATTTGTTCATAATACTTTGACAAAAGGTGTTTCTTCCACATATAGGGTCAGTAAAATATGTTATCACCCTGCTTATTTTGTATTTCATCACATTTCTGTGATGAAATGTTAATATTCAAACAGAGACAAAGGGAGACTCAATGAGATTGCTTCCCAAAGCAAAACTACCATTCCCACCTGTATGGCTGCTCTGTCTTTTACAAAGTTTGCTATCTTCTTCCGAGGCCCAAGAGGTATTCCCATTTCCTTCAGGTCATCAATTGTACACAGCAACTTTCAAAATAAAATGAGGGAAATCAAATTTGGTATTTTTCATTTTAAAAAATACAAATACATTTCCCTATAGCTGGTTAGTTACAAAAAGAAGTATAAACATTTTAGTAGTACAGGTAGTCCTTGATTTACAACAGTTCGTTTAGTCACCATTCGAAATTACAACAGCACTGAAAAAAGTGAGTTATGACTGTTTTTCATGCCTATGACTGTTACAGCATCCCCTTGGTCACATGATCAAAATTCAGATGCTTGGCAACTGTCTTGTATTTATGATGGTTGCAGTGGCCTGGGGTCATGTGATCCCCTTTTGCAACCTTCAAAGTCAATGGCAAAGCCAGATTCACTTAACAACCATGTTACTAACTTAACAACTGCAGTGATTCACTTAACAACTGTGTCAAGAAAGGTTGCAAAATGAGGCAAAACATACTTAACAAATGTCTCACTTAACAACAGAAATGTTGGGCTCAATTGTAGTCGCTAATCGAGGACTCACATATGCATTGGTGACAATTACCATGAATCCTGGGAGGCAAGTCAAGATACTCCAGTATAACCAAGTCTGTGTAATTGAAAGAACAGCTATTTCCCCACATTTATCCTTGCTTTGTAGATTGAAAGCAGTAGGAGCCAGAGCTTATAAAAATAGATCAAAATACATGTTAAAAACCAATACTATAAACCAAATCTATTATTCTCCAAATGTCATCACAGAGAGTCTTAAGTAAAGTAGGTTATCGTGACCAATAAATCGTACTCATTCAGCTTACCACTGTGATAGCAGTGTAGCTGCAGCACTGTTATTTTGGGTTTTAATTTTAGTTTTTAATTCATTTTAATTTATCTCCGGAAAGTAAGCTTTTATTTTTATACATGCTCTCAACTCTAAAGGAACAGGTTACTATTTTGAAGACTCAATGATTTAAAACAAGCTCTTTCCAATCTTAAAAGTTTAATTTGGATAATTTAACTCCAGGAGTGGCAGTGACAAAGGCATAGGCACTTCATTTCTCAGTTTCAACTTGCCAGGATACTGGCCCCTAACATACCAGTAAACATCTAGTGCCAATTGCAGTTCAACTCTTTCTCAAATCCCTGGCCGCCAATCATGAAACTTCAACAAGTATATTGAAAGGATCTCTCCTACTTCCTGCTCAACTCTCACCAAAGGTAAAAGCTACAGATTCTGTTGACCTAAACGATACTCATTCCAAGGACTCCTTTATACACCAAAGAATGTACTCCAAGTTTTCTAATTCAAGCATATAGTCTCCTGGGATCAGTTCAACTTCATACATTGGCTTGTCCTTCTGTCAAAGAGCTTAACGCTTTCACTAGGTCAACACCAATGCTAACTCCAGCAAAATGACATTTGGCAACATATGATGCCATATGGCTGCTCTCATAGAGTACTGATGATTGAATGCTAAATATGAGGATCCTGCTTTCATTGGTGTTTTGCGGCAATATGAAATCCTTTTTCACAGGAAGCCAACCCCCCCACCCCACAAACAAAAAACCCCACATGAAATTGTAAAACTAAAAAATTATGCAGCTGCTTCCTATTAATAACACATACTCTGAAGCATGGTGATGCCCACTGAGAAATTTGTATACTTCTATATTTTGTGCAAGTGTTTCTTCTCTTGTCTATTTTTATTCACTACCCTGTTCCCCCCAAAATAAGACATCCCCTGATAATAAACCCAATCGGGCTTTTGAGTGCATGGCAATAAGGCCAAGCGCTTATTTCAGGGTTCAAAAAAATATATGACAGGGTCTTATTTTCAGGGAAACACGGTAGAACTGGCTATTGAACTGAAAAGTACTCATGTTAATTTGTCATTAACATATGACAACTTTTGTGCAAACACTGAAATAATACATTCTTCTCAAGGATTTCTCATTTTTGTGCTATCCTAAAATTATTTTAGAGGGTGCAAATATTTCAGGCATTGAATGATCAAGAGGAAGTGGGGAGGGGTGGTAATGATCTCATGTTCAGTAACTTTATATTACTGTATGCTTATAAATTCTTCAGGATAACAAGTGATTCGTGGCTCAACAAATACTTCAGGATGTGCATAAAATGGGAATGTTGTTTTGAATTCAAACAAGCCATATTTTTTAAGTTTTACTATACCAGAGATTCCATGTCAATCTTCTCCTTTTCAAAAGTACTGATATACTCTGACAAACTAAGCATTTCCAAAGTTCTTTGCAAGGTTGAAATATCATCCTCATCATCATGATCCCCATGTTCATCATTTAAATGAGACAGTAGGCAACCAGCAGAATTAGAATTCAATGATCCCTTGAAAGGGAAAAAAAATCTGCATTAGGTTATAAAATTTAAAACCAAAGGTAAGTCAAAATAAATCATTCACTAATGAATGTGGATAGCTCAAAAATAAATCTCATAGAGTGGGTGTATGTATGTTTGGTGCTCACTTCAATCTACCATGTCACAAAGAGAAGCCCAACCTAGATTGCAGAACATCTAGTTTTTATCTAAAAAACACTGGGATTAAGCACTAATTAGAATTAACTCTCAAAGGCATTAAAGGATCGTAAAAACTCATACAGAAAAAAATATATATTCTGCAATAGCAACAATACAACTGTTTATGACAGAATTCTTTTTAACAATAAAAGCTAAGATTCTAAAGAAAAATACAGAGGACCTTTTAGAAACCTGGTTAATTAGCATACACCATGTATGCATATGTTGGCATATAGAAAATGTTTTTCCTTGATTAATGCAGTGTAACCATCCTTATGAACTGATCATTTATGAGAGAAAGCAACCCTATTTGTCAAAAAAAAAATCACGTATACTTGGAAGAAGACATTCAGTAAATTATGATAGCAGTACTGTGTAATTTGATTAGGTTACATATTTCTAATGTTCTGAATATTGCAGTGATCGTTTGAAGTTTTTTTTTAGCAATCACACAAATATTAAGGAAAATTGTTTGGTAATACAAATACCTGCTGGTCATCTGCCACATCTTTCACAGCACCATTGGAAGCAACAGGAGTAGAATTAACTGCAGACGTCCAATCCTTCTGATTGGACAGTATGTCAAATAGAACCAAGGATCCTAGGAGATACAAACTCTATTGTTAGAAATAGAATTTTGAGATATCGAAACAGTCTGAGTTTAAACAGTAATTACACATTGACCTCTTAGGTATGTTTCCCAACCTTTCCTTTGCCTAACAAAATAGACAGATATTCAAAATGTCAGAATACTATAGATGTTTCTAGGACAAAAATCTAACTACAACTTCAAGAATTAAACTCCCCATTTAGACAACAGTTCTCAAGAGTTATACAATAAAAATGGTACATTGAACTAATCATCATATTAAGACGTTGCATTACCTAAACTGTGGCCAGAAACAGAGATTCCTCCTTTAAAGTCAGGGTTTCTGCTCATGAACATTGCATAAAGATGGTTCATCTCTACTGTTACTTTCTCCACAACTGTTTGGCAGTAAGTGGGGCTATTGTAAAACAGGATATCAAGTAGAGTCTCATTGGTGAAGTGGCGGAGGCGTCCAATAGTTGGCAATGTTATTTTTTTAATATTCCTTGAAAAACACAATTACACAGGTTATTAAAAAGTGATTTTAAATAAAGTTTGCTAAAACTAAGAAATTTGAGAGTAAAAATTGCCAAAGTAATTTTCACAAATCATTTTTCAAGTCTATAAAGCAACCGTGGTCACTATGATATTATCTTCCTTGTAGCTTATCTACTCCATTGTAACAGCCTTGCCCCAATTTAACAGGCCATTTAGGAAAAAGAAATCTGTTAGTCATGATCCTCTGTTGAATTGAAAGTTACACCATCGTAGATTGGTGTAAATTGTCACAAATTTGGTCTGTTGTATCAAGGTTCAATAAACTGAGGTTTCACTTTCTGTGAACCTAATTAGTGATGATGTATTCAATAACCTATAGTTAGGCAAACTATGAATGCAGCATGTGATGCACCAGTTTGGTCTAGCGGCTAAGACTCCAAGCTAGAAACTGAGATACTGTGAATTCTAGTCCCGCTTTAGGCAAGAAAGCCAGCAAGGAGACTTTGAGCCAGTCACTCTCTCTCAACCTAACCCACCTTCACATGGTTATTGTTATGAGGGAAATAGGACAAAGGAGTGTTATTTCATCTTCAGTTATTTATAAAAATAAAAGTGGAGAATGAATCTATGAATCTAATCAATATAGACAGAGACAAATCTGTTCCCTTCATACACCATAAACAGATTATTAAAGAGCCTGCAAGTTACGTTAAACATAGTGATACGAAGTATGCCACAGTATATCACTTTGTCATACCACAATTTGCACTTCCGTGATCTCAGATGAATTATTTAAAAACACTTAACTAGTGCAACAGTCATTTAGCTCTATTATCCTAGAATGACTGGTTCAAATATTCAAGGAATCACACTGGTTGCATTCAAATATTACAATTAACAAATATTCAGTATGGCAAGAACAAGAGTTATTAAATCTATTTTCTATTTTCCCCATCCTTGTACAAGCTCTAAAGTGTGATCAGCCTTAAACACGGTTGGATCAAGCTAATTTCAAAACTATGGTATAACTTTGACCTATTTCAGACAAATCAATTATAGTACAATAAAATGCAATTACGAAAAACGGAATAAAATGCTAGGGAAAAAATCACTACTTTTTTTTTTATTCTAATGGAAAAGTTAGTATGATATAAATTCTCAGTATATGATACTTATTTAGAGGTAACAACTTTTAGTAATTCTAAGCTAAAAAGTCACCAAAATTATACACTTAAAGTCACAACTGATCAACTTTGAGAGAGTAATCAATGATCAAAGAACAATTCTACTTTCTTAAAATGTGTGAGTACAGTAGACCTACCTATCCACCCCTGTTGCATCTCCATGCAAAGCATTGTGCCAATGAACTGGCAGGAATTCGACTCTACTCACTTTATGTTCTTCTATCGATTTCTTAAAATGTGTTTGCAGCAATTTCAGGGATACTGTCCGAAAGTCATCAACTTTTTAAAAAGGGAGAAAAGTAATAATGGTGTCATTCGATTAACATTAACTGAAGAAGTTTATAGTAATTATGTGCATACTGACTCTAACAGAATTTCTAATTTCTGAAAATGAACATCCAAACTCTGCAGGTGGACTTGTAAAAAAACCTTAGCTAAAATTTTGTATATACTCCACTTATTTTGATTTTTAAAATCCCAGCAAGTTCTAGAGTGTTCACCTTCCAAGCCATTAGAAAATATGTATGCAGTTGATTTGGATAAAGCATCAGAAGCAATTTACCACTTTTCATCTCTCCTAATGGGAAAGCTTGACTTCTAAATATTATCAATAATAATAGTTTATAATTCTGTTTTCTTTCACTAATAGCTTTTAAAACTAATATATCATTTATTTGAATACCTTTTAAGAGGATTATACCTTTAGAGCAGTTTATTCATTCCATTATCTTCTTAACCACATGGAAATTTGTATGTTTATATTTCTGATGCAACAACTATTGTGATTTTAAATCCAATTTAAAGACCAGCCTAAATGCTTTAGTGTATTAGACTAAGTGACTTTACAAACAACTCTAAATAAAGGTCTAAGAACCACTACATAGTGAGGTACTAGCTGAAAAAAGGAACAAGGAAATATGCTTCATATGCATTCCTGTATCCATACTCAAATAATCCTACCACATTCAACAATGCTTCTGAAGCGCAGATCGCAGACTGGGCCAATTCCATGGACCATAAATACCAAATGATCAATTTGAGACACTTCACCTATAAAAATAAAAATAAATACCATCAGTTACATTCATAAATACTACAAGACATACTTTCCAATTTAACTATTTCTATATATTTGCAATGTTTTTCTATTCAACTTTGAAGGCATTTTAAGGCATCCCTTAACTTGTGATCTCAAAATGAGGCAATAGCCTCTCAGGCATCTCGAGGTAAATACCAGATATCCAGAGGAAAAGTGTTTCTATCTATTCCGGAAAGCAGCCTTACTCGTTACCAGCATCTATACAGTCAATATTCAGAAGCCTGCTGGGAGCCAATATATTCTTCAGCCAAAACATATTTATCATCCCGGCATGCGAGGAGAAAGCAAGAGACTGTAAGGGAACATTTTGTATGAAATCCTGTACAACTTACCATCTGGAATATCCTCATGATCATCATCAATTCCACGTTTAACTACTCTTGGTCTGGTCTGATCATCTTGTGTGGTGCCCCATTCATCTGGTATTGAAGAGGGCTGGAACTGAACTATAACCTGAGATAAAATCAGTGTATCACATTTATACCCAATTTAACATACTGCGATATTATGCAATGAATATATGCTATAGCTTAGGTGGATTAAATTCATAGGTACTGCAAATTCATTGGCGATGTCCATTTTTCTGCCTGAATTTGTGGAGACATAACCCTAAATGGATTGGTCCCTCAATAGGATTTTTCCATATATTTTACAAGGAAAGTAGATAATGCTGGCTCGAAAGTGCCATACTAACCATACTGACGCACTACAAATCCATTGGCAATGTCCAAATTCATGGAGACCTAACCCTGCCCACATTCATGGAGACCTAACCCTAAGTGAATTTTCCCTCCAATGGGATTTTCCCATGTATTTTACCAGGAAATGTAGATAACACAGGTTTCAGAATTCAGCACCCTCCTAAGCATACCGATACACTACAAATCCATTGGAGATGTCCATTTTGATATCCGAATTCATGGACACTTAACTCTAACCCTAGGTAGATTTGGCTCCTCAAAGGGATTTTCCCATGTATTTTACCAGGAAAAGTAGATAATGCTTGCTCGAAAAGTTAGCACAACCCTAAGCATACCAACAAACTACAAATCCATTGATGTCGTCCATTTTGCTGTCCAAATTCGTGGAGACCTAACTCTAACCCTAAATGTATTTGCCCACCAATGGGGTTTTCCCATTTATTTTACCAGGAAACATAGATGAGGGCTGGAAAAGTCAGCGTCCTCCCTAGGATATCAAAGCACTACAAATCTGTTATTTTGCTGTCCAAATTCATTTTGCTGTCCAAATTCATGGAGACCTAACCATAACCCTGAGTTGATTTACTCCCCATTGGGATTTTCCCATGTATTTTATCAGGAAACGTAGATAAGGCGGGCTCTAAGATGGATCAGCTATCCCTTAAAGTAGGGTGATTGATAGACAGATATGATCAACTGCTCTTTAAAAAGCAAAATGGTACCATTTTAGGCCCCAAATAGGAGCAACCTCCCACATCCCCAAATCGTTAAAAACTAGTGGAATTTTAGCAGCTGCTTTCCAACAACTTCAAACTAATTGGGTGTTGGCTATTTTTTTCCAATGTTGGTACTTTTCAGGGTTTTAAGAATGGAAATTGTAATAGGAGGCCTCTGACAGTCAAACCATTCCAATTCTCTTCCTTAAACCTCCATAATCTACCCTTAAAACTACCCCAACCCACCTGAAGACATTTCAACCTTCCCCTTTTGCCCAAACAGGCTCCTGCTTCTGTATCCAATTATGATCATCTTCCAAAGTGATAATACCAATACATTACTGATGCCCTCCAGAGTATCTAATTAAGCAACATTCTCATTACCTTAGGATTATGCATAACGAAAGTTTCTCCACCTGGAAATTCTAATCGCCGATGCCATTGATTTGTGGTAACAGCTTTCTTATATTCGGCCTACAACAAACATAAATGATATAACCTGAATATCAAGAAACCACATCAAAGGACAATGTGACAAGAATGCAATTTAATTTCATTTGTAATATTAAACCTCAAATTGTTCCCACAACTTGTGGATAAAGACTATGCATTTCCTACCAATTAATCAAATTTCTAAAGGCAGTCACTATTTAAATATAATTAAAACTAGGAAGACAAAGATGTTTTTCCCATAGTGTTTCATGCCTAGTATGTTCTAAATGGCACTTGCCCCCAGATTTGAAGCCACAATGAAAGTCAGATACCAACAATATATGAAATTCTATTTTCGGCTAATGCACCATAGAATGCTCTAGTTTCAAAACATATTGGCTGTATGATGAAATAATCTAGATTGTATAGTAAAAATAAATAACATATATATATTTGCCACATATAATCTATTCAGTATAATGTTGCATTTTTTAAAAAAAATTATAAAAACCCAATTTTCAACATTTTTTACTTTATACTAAAATTTTGGGTTAAAATTAATATTACAGCAACATTTTTATAACTCAAAGGCCACAAAGTAATAAAATGATTTTTAAAATAGATTCATTGGGAAAAGCTTGCTGCCCTATGTGCTTCACACAAAAGGAACTGATGATAATGATATGGATGTGGTAGCACATTATTATTTTATTTTTCAAAACAAATTTTACTTTTGAATTTGGGATTTTAAAAAAAATCTACAGCTAACATTGTTGCTTACCTTTTACAAAATGCTCACCTCTAGTTTTTCACTGAAATCCTCTGTATAAGGAATAAATCTGCTGTCCTTATCTCCCTTATAAAACCAAGTACATCGTCTTACTTCAGATTGTTGTTCTTCCCAATATACAGCTTTCCTCACACGGTCATATAGATAAACATCATAACGTCCTCCATCAGTACTCAAGACTACACTCTCTGGATCAGGTTGCACTAAAGATTAAGAAGAAAGTTATTACTTTATCAACCTTTCTCCCTTTCTCATCTAACCTGTGAATATTGGAAATGAGAAAGCTTCAAGTTTTACGCTGAACAGTGATATATTGTTTCTGAATTAAAGCTTCTATTGGAAAATGAGGGCAAGTTGGAAAGTTTTCTAAATTTAATGTTGAATCTCTTTCAACAGTTGTTCCACTTTGCTCATTGGTGATGTCAGAATCAGATAATATACAAAATACACCAGCATGAATAGAATAGAAAAGTTCAGTAGATACCATAGAGAAAAACAAGAAACAGGAGAAATAATCTGAAAACTAGGGGGAAATTCTCTTTGAGTAATGAAGTATTCAGTATCAAATCTTGTTATTTTGAAATGACTAGAGAGTTTTCTCTGAAGAATCTTGACAGAATTGCTCCTCATTACTCAAATGTATGACTTTATGGAACCTTCCGTAGTAAATTTGTTTAAAGGAACAGGGAGGGAAAAGTGAACAAAAATCTCTCTTATAGAATTGGCCGCTTAATCTTGATTACATGAATAACTGTCATCAAGATCATTAAATGTTTTATATAAATCAAATACTGTACTATGACAGGTAAAAACTATATTTAACAAGTTGGTGTTTTCTGATTACTCTTTGAGCTATAGCATCTGTGAGGAATGCTCAGTTTGATCATTTCCAGGACAGTTCTCAGAAAATATCAGGAAAAGCAAAACAGCACCTAGAGTTTCTGAAGAAACATTGTCTCCAAACAAGAATCTACCAGGTCTCATATTTTCACTGAAAACAAGCCTTTAAATATATGCAAATAATATCTCACTGTAAAAATGTTTTGCATACCGTTTCCCCCAAAATAAGACATCCCCTGATAATAAGCCCAATCGGGCTTTTGAGTGCATGGCAATAAGGCCAAGTGCTTATTTCAGGGTTCAAAAAAATATAAGACAGGGTCTTATTTTCGGGGAAACACAGTATTATATAATATGTTTGTCTATTCTCTTCATGTCCAAAAGCACAAATTAGTAACAAAGAACATCCTTAAGTCTTACCAGAATTATAAACCTTCTCTAGAGTTGTAGAATCTAGATCACTGAACGGCATCCACAGCTCCTTGTTTTCCACTTCCTTACAGTAAAACCAATGTGGCTGAACTGGTTCATACTGGTTTTGTAATAAGACAGGTGGTGCCTTCACAAGTGGACCTGCTGACATTGAGGTCTGAGGTAATAGGGCTGACTGGAATGAAAAAAAGAGGAAGGGGGAGAAGTTTCCTTAATATTTCAAAGTTTTACTTGAAATTTAGATACAGGTCTTAATTATGTACAATTAATTCCATTATGAATTACAAGAATACCTTATTCTTATAGATTTTGAATTAGCATAGCAAGAAAAAGCAATAAGGGAGTTGTGTCTTAATTTTGTATATCTGATTGCCAATTATTTTCAAACTTGATCTAGGTGGAAGACATTAGGTTTCACAATTGAATCCTAATCAAAACTCTATTCAATGTAACTTTCAAAAGTTATCGAATTAAATACAAAAACTAATCAGTTTCATAATTTTGCAAATATTTTACATTCAGATATGACCAATAAACTAAGCAAGTATTAACTGTTTACTTGATATAATTAAAGTGTCAAAAATTCCTAAAATCAAAAACATTTCATTTGTGTTTTCATGCAAAATAATAATCAAGGGCCAAGATAGCAAATGCATATAACTTTATTTTAAGGGCAACATTTGTCTCAAATGCTTTTGTTCATGTATGTCTAAATTTTCCTTTCTCAGTTAAATTAAGTTACAAAACATATTCAGCAAATCATAAATCATTGTTATTGAGCTGCTAGATGTGAGAGAGTGAAACGATAATTGTTAAGAGGGGCAACAAACTGCAATATTGAGTCCTTAACTTTTTTATAGTAATTGCAATATACTGAAAGGTAATCTTCCTACCGGTGGCATTGGTCCTGCAGGAGTTGGATACTTCTGCATAAGTGGTACAGAAGGTGAAGGCTGCAGACTCTGGGCAGGTGCTTGTGTCTGTTGCAGTTGTGGGGGAGTGATGTAAGGATTGGCTCTACTACTTAAGGTAGTATGACGATAGGGGTTATAACCTTGTTGTGATGCTCCCTGAGGTGGTGTTGAAAAGACTGCTGGTGGAGGACCACTTTGCTGAGGTGTTTGATAAGTTCCAATTCCTTGTACTGAAGTAGACGGAGTATTAAAAGACTGTGATTTGGAAGCAGAAGCTGAAAATACATTTGGCTCATCTTGTGATGAAGGCAGAAGAGGGAAAGAAACTGGAGGTTTAGAGAAAACAGATGTTCCAGCTTGGGTTGAGGTTGCCACCCCTAAGGGTGGTTGTCCAATGCTTCCAAAGGGATCACTACTGCTAGGAATTTGAGAGAAATAACTGAACGTAGATGGAGGGTTCACATTTGTTGATGTCTGGCCTAGGAAGCTGTCTTCTTCACCAACATCTGTGTTATCATCTGCATTAAAGAATATAGTAAGGATCAATAAAAAATATGAAAGAATGGCGTCTCCTCCATAACATCAACTAAAAATCAACAGTGCTATAGTTCACCATTGCATTTCAGCAACAAACATCTCTACCATTTTCAAGCCTTTCTGTTCAGCTACAGTATTTGTATTACCTCAATAAGATAGTAATTTCCTTTTTTGGCAAGCTTTCATTATCCCAATAAGGATGTTCACTCAATACAGTAGCCAACTTGGAATATTAACACTAATATATCAGCCAGCATTTTAAACTATCAAGGCACCATCAATTAATCTATAAGGTGAACGTTCCTTTGATGGCTATAGACTACATTTAACAAAGGAATGGGGGGGAGCATTATTTCTCAAAAATGGGACAAAATGCAAGGTAAACTGTGTATAATATAGACATGGATAGGGGCAGAATCTTTCAGATTTAGAAGTGATTGAGAAAGTTAGTTTTTGATAGTATGAATCCTATTTTAGGGCTTATTTTAGGTAAGAATATTTACCTAATCAGTTTATTGATTAATCTAGTCTGTATTTGATAAAATTAACACCACCATTTTTACTGTGGCTCTGCTCATTTTCTCCTAGTGATAGGACCATTTCTTTCCTTAACTCTGCCTAATTTTTGAGGATGTTCTTCAATGCCATAATGAGAGAAGTAAGCTACTGCATATAAACAGGCAGCAAATCCCAAACTGATTTTGCTGACCTTCCAGAAAGATCTGAAAACATGTCTTTGCTATCTGGCCTGGGATCCAATAGCATGGGTATGGAGCCTACAAAGGGTTTTATTACCAGGGAAATTGAGTGTGCCCTTCTGCAAATTATGTTTAATGTTTTTAACTTTTTATAATTTTTGCTATGATTCTTTTGGTTACTTTGTTGCATCATTTTTGTGTTTTTTAACTTTGTACACACTGCTTAAGAGTCAAGTACGTGAGATGGGCAGGTTTATAAATTTACCAAATAAATAAATAAATAAATAAATAAATATGGGAATTATAGGAGAAATACGAATGTGTGAATTAGGTTAATACTACAAAACCTCTTTTGAGTGACACATTTTCCTCTCTCCCATCTGATCTCATTGATTTTCACTACCATCAGCTGGTACCTTACACCTGTCTCCAATCAACATCCCAATAAATTGATCCCTCTAAATCTTGCCTGCTATGCTTCTATCCAAGAAAGACACCAACATTATGTTCTTCCACGTTACTACAGGTAGTCCTCAACTTACGACCACAATTGAGCTCAAAATTTATGTTACTAAGTGAGAAATTTGTTAAATGAGGTTTGCCCCATTTTACGACTTTTCTTGCCACATTTGTAAAGTGAATTGCTGCAGTTGTTAAATTAGTAACACCATTGTTAAGTGAATCTGGTTTCCCCATTGACTTTGCCTGTCAGAAGGTTGTAAAAGATGATCACATGACTCCGGGATACCGCAACTGTCATAAACGTGAGTCAGTTGCCAAGCATCCGAATGTAAATCACGTGACCATGCGGATACTGCAATGGTCGTAAGTGTGAAAAATGGTCATAAGTCACTTTTTTCAGTGCCGTTGTAACTTTGAACAGTCACTAAGTAAGCTGTTGTAAGTCAAGGACTACCTGTAGTTATCTCCAAACAACTAAACTTTCGGGAAGCTTAATTGCAAGAAAAAGAAATGCAACAGGTCACATGAGCCAGGAAATCATACCCACTGATTGGGCAAGTCTTGGTGGGAACTTTCTCTGCATCGTCAGTAATAAGATTGCAGTACCAAGGCTGTGAAAACACACATTTTTTGTGCACTAAAGCCTTCAAGGGCATGGAGTGCTATCCTAAAGACCGTAAAGAGGGGGAAACGGGGCAGCAAGCCAGGAAATTAGTAAAATAACTCAATTTCAAACCCCGATATAAAGAAATGCAGGCCAACGGCAACAATGCATCCGTTTCCCGTTATTAATAAATAAATGTCACATCCCTGGAATATCCCACCTTCTCAAACCCCTCCATTCATCCTCCCGTCCATCGCAGGTCCTGGAGGTTACGAGACCTCCGATCTGCAAGATGGAAGAGCTTGCAGGCGTCGTTATCGCAAACCTACGGCAGGGATTTTTGATTATTTTTTTTTTTGCCTAAAGCCCCCTAAATGCTTTAGAATCGCCCATCAAAACGAAGCGGGGGGGGGAGCGAAAATGGATTCCCCTTGCCCCCAGCCCACGACCATTACCTGCGGGAAGGCCAGGTCCCGTACCGGCCACAGGAGGGGTTTGGCTGACGGGGATGAAAGGGACGGTGAAATTGAATTCGGTGGCCGAAGAGGAGAAGAGCAAGTTAGTGCCGCCGCTCGTCGAAGAGATGCCGCCCGTGGCGGAGGTTTTGGGGGCAGCCATGACGGAGGGACTTCCACGTCTCCCGACTCTCTGGAGCCCTCCCCGACAAGGCCCTGCCCCTTCCGCCCGGCTCTAAGATGGCGGCCCCGCCGCTCTCTTCCCTCTTCTCCCGCCAACCCGAGCCCGCGCTTAGAGCGAAGTGAAGTGAGGCTTGAAGTCCGCTCCGGCCTGGCTTGCGCCGCTTTCAGCCCAGCCTGGAACGCCCGCCCGCCCGCTATCTTAAGCGCTCTCCGCCCGGCGCGTAAGCCTCCAGAAAAGCGGGTCCTCTGAAGGGAGATCTCTCTTTGGCGTGTCTCTCCTGGCCTTTTAAACGCATCGAAGAACCGAAAAGATGCCGTGTGTGGCGGACTGGCTGAACTGCCCTCTCAGTATCGTGCAGGGCATTTTCGGTGAGACCAGGCTTGGGAGGGGTGCGGGGGGTGCTAAGGCACGAAAACGTGAGAAGCTGTAAGGTGGCGGGGAAGCGGCCTGAGCTACCCCCGGGTACGACGCGGACAGGCAGCGGGGAAGTCGGCCGAGTCCAAAAAAAAAAAAAAAGCACGAGAGGAAAGAAAGACGGCGGCATTGCTGAGAACGGCTCTGGGACCGGGGAGGACCGGGAAGGAGAGAGACGGCGGCACCTCGCCACTCCTTGCGGAACGGGTTGGAGTGGGGCGGGGGGGGGGTCGTAGGAAGTAGTGGGACTGACCGCCAGCGACAAAGCTAATAACCGAGTTTGGCCTGGCAATGTCGGGACCCCGCTGGACCGAGCGGAGCGAAAAGCAGCCTCGGAGTTGTGTTGTGAGGCAAACTTGGCTGCGGGAAGGGGGGCAGTTCTTCTGCACGCCGAAAGTTGGAAGCCTCGTGGGAAGAAGAAGAGAGTGTTCCTGAGCATGTGCGCTGTGATGTTTCTTTCGGCTTCTCGGGGGGGGGGGCGGTGAGAGGGAGAATAACGCTTCTTAAAGGCATTGAAGGGGACTTTTCCTATTAAAATGTCAGGCCTGGCGTCCTTCTTTTGAGTGCTTAATTACTAGTTTACTGCTGTACTTTGTAATTAAAAAGAACAGGGTGAGGGCATGGTATTAGGTTTCTGCTTGTCAAAACTGAACTATAAATTGCTCTTGTATCTAATTGGTGTGTTTGTATCTTATGAGTGGCTTTCTAAGCCCAAGTTGTTATGTTCTTTTCTATTTTGTTTTTAGCAAAATGGTTTGCTATATATCATTTTTAACACAATTATTTGCAATTGAACCAACTCTTGGTTAAATGTGACCCAAAGTTAATCCTAAAATCTCTGAGCACATCTGAATAATTGTCTAATTGTTTTTGTTAACCTTACAAGCAAAAAATTAATTGGCAGGCTCCCAAGAGACTGTGCTTAGCTCATATAACTGAAAAACCAACATTTGGAAAATACAGCTAACAGGAAGAGCAAAATACCATAACAAAACCAGAATAAATCAAACCAGTGAAACAAAATAGGAACTTAAGAATCACTCTGTCTTAGAGGCTAATTGGAACAATAGCAACCCCCACCCCAATAATCTGGGTGCTCATCCAATGTTTAGGAATTTCCTAAACAACAGAAGGGTGGGAACCATACGAATCTCTGGTGGAACTCATTCCAGAGAAAAGGAATTATCAGAGTAGGTGTTTCTCCTGAGTCCCACCAGAAGATATTCTTTAATTGAAAACCAGCTGCTTGAAAATTTCTACAACAAAGACAGATCAATTATTGGACAGAAGAAGTTATACTTCATGACATGGAAGAGACAGTGTAATGTAAGTGAACACTGAAGGTGAAGATGTTGAATTAGGCAGTCTACTTTCAACTATAAAAACTTACTGGGTGCAGTAGGCCATTCTCAATGTAATCTACCTCACAAGGACAAACTTGGGGAATGGGAATGTTATTATGCCAGCCTAAATACTGAAAAATCTAGATGGGATCAATGGGAAATAAATTCATTTTTCAAGGAATCCATTCCATTGTAAGAATTGTAATCTTATACTATTTTAAAGGGAATAATTAAATTGCATATATAATATAAAACATTTAGATATTGGAAAGAAAAATATTGGAATGAGATTGACTAGGAATCAGGTTCATAATAACTTTTGCAAGTGGCTCGGGCACCTTATTTTCTCTCAATAACTCAGAATGGTTCTAAGGATAAAATACTAGGAAAAAATTCACTAAGATTGGAAGTAAATGTGTTTTAAGCCAGGTTGCCATGTCTTTTGCTTCATTTGCTATTGTGATATATATGAACATTGCTGTTTGCAGAAGAATCTGAGTAACGTAGAAGGATAAATTTGTCCTTTTGGGTAGTTCTAATAAAGCTACTTCCCAATTATGTAATTTAGATTTTTTTTCCCATGAGCTAACAAAGCTATGGTAGCTTTTTATATTATGATAATTTGTGCTCACAATAGTATATCTGAAGTACTGTGGCTGAGCTGTGATTGAAAATGTAGTAGTGGAATAATTAAGTAGCCCCATCAATGTCATAACAAAAAAGGTGGATTAATAATACCCAGCAGCAGTTTGTACAGGAAAATGGTATCTTTTTTGTCCAATAAGTTGGAGAATTGTGATTTTAAAAAATCAGTTTTCATAAGAATATAGTGAAATAGAATTGCTGTATACAGACTAGATATTACTAATGGATAATAATTTACATACTAACAGCCATGTACTGTTAAGGATTTTTATTTTATTTAGCAACTAATGAAATAGATTGATTTGCTGACCAGTAAACTCAGCTGCTTGATACTTTTGTTGAATCCTTCAAAACTCTGAAGGCTTATTTTCTGTTGAGAACTGAAACTTGAAATACACTTGAAGAAAGTTGTCAGTCCACCTTTCAAACTTGTATCTCAGATTCTGTTTCCAACAAAAATAAGATGCTCTGATTCTTTCTAAAACAATCCACCATGTACACAATTATCATCCACAAATCTGAATGAACCTGTCAACTGTGAAACAGGAGAGAAAGCCTTCAAATTTAAAATCTTCACTAAAAACACAAGTTCCATATCACGAGGCCAGAAGTATCCCAGTATATCACAAGAGGATTACTCTACCAGAGAGATCCCGAAGAGAGTCATAGTCCTTCCTTCCTTCATATTTATGTCTATATATAGGATCCTCAAAGACATGCTGTATGTGCCCCACAGAGGACTGATATGGGAAATCCCAAGACAAAGTTACCCTAAGTAGCTGGAATCTGGTTTGGTGAGCTTCAGACTACAAACATAACAATTTCATAAATGTTTTGTTCAATCTTGATATATACTGGTACAAGAAACCTGATTCCTAACTGCTCTGGCTCTCAGCCACTTCACAGTAACAAAATAACAAGAGTTGGGAGGGACTTTGGAGGTCATCTAATCCAACCCCCTGCTCAAGCAGGAGATCTATCCTATTTCAGACAAGTGGCTGTCCAGTCTTTTCTTAAAAGCCTCAGTGATGGAGCATCCACAACTTCTGAAGGCAAGCCATTCCACTAGTTAATTGTTCTCACTGTTAGGAAATTTCTCCTTGGTTCTTGGTTGCTTCTGTTCTTGATCAGTTTCCTTCCATTGTTTCTTGTCTTGCATTCTGGTGCTTTGGAAAATAGATTGACCCCCTCTTCTTTGTGGCAGCCCCTCAAATATTGGAACACTGCTATCATGTCAAACCTAATCCTTCTTTTTACTAGACTAGCCATACCCAATTCCTGCAACTGTTCTTCGTATGTTTTAGTCTCCAGGCCCTTAATCATCTTTATTGTTCTTCTCTACAGTCTTTCCAGAGTCTCAACATCTTTTGTATAATGTGGTGGATGCAGTATTCCAAGTGTGGTCTTACTAAGGTTTTATAAAGTGGTACTAATACTTCACATGATCTTGATTCTATCCCTCTGCTTATGCAACCTAGGATTGCATTGGCTTTTTTGGCTGCTGCTGCATGTTGCTGGCTCATATTTAAAATGCTAAAGCAAAAATTGGCAAGAATAGATACAAAGGCATTCTACGTACACTACCTCTCTGAATGTAACAGCTACGGAATATTCACTACTTACATAATGGACCACCTCAGTGACAATTGAATCAGGACTCTGTACCCAAACAGTAATTGGCATGGTCTCCCACCACTGAGATGGAAGCTTGAGATCAGAAATCGCTGAAACAAACTGCAGTACGTTTAACTTAATCTTTTTCATTTATAAAGTTTTAAATTTCAAAATAGGGTATAAAAGAAACAAATCTTATACTGTAATTATGCCTGAAAGACGGATTTATTGTAGTGGATCTATGCCATGATTTGTGACATTGTTAATCCTGCACAGAACCTGACATTTCTATTACTACTAGGGAAGTAGTTATCTGTTAAAAATTAAAGTTAACATCTGTATTTCTTTTTTACAAATAATATTACTTCCTTCTACTTTTAATAGTCTTGATCTTTAATCCCTTCAAATTGTGACCTAGAACTTCATGTCTTTTCTTTTCATGTTTTCTTTGTCCCTTCTTCAATTTGTTAAAATTAGAATTTGTTAAAATTCTTCAAAAATTTTAACAAATCTCTTTTGTAAATCCAATGTAGGAAAATTATTCAGATAACTCTCTTGGTTTATTGTTTATATATCTCTTTTAATTATTAAGGCATTGGCCAGTTTCTTTTGTATGTCCAGTATTGCATTTTTTCATAATCCTTGTAGTCTGTCATTTTTAAGTCCATTTTCAGATCAGTCTCAATCTTCTCACATGATTTTTTTCCCAAAAATATTTTAAACACAAACTATAGAAACAGACACTCTTAAAATTAGCTTCTGGGTCCATTGTTCAAAAATACCTTCAGTTTGTTCAGTGTTAAACTATTTTGCTTCATTCTTATTAGTAAGTGAAATTTAAATATACATTTTAATTGTAATCTTCCTTCAAAGTCTAATCCTAGTTCTTTTTTTTAAAGCATTTTCCCACAAAAAGGATTCTTATAATTAATTCCAAAATCTTTTTCAAATTCATCTGTTTGCAATTTTCCAAAATCAAGGTTTTAATGACTCTTTTCCTGTTTATTTAAAAAAAACTGTGTCCTTAAACTGTATTTCAAATTTCTTTCACTAAGCATTAAAGAACTCACTTGGTGTTTGATGATTTGAGCAAAATGGCCATTCCCTCAACTCCTAGAACTCTAAACTTGCCACAAACCATTGTCATGTGGTTGCCTTGTAAGGAGAAATTGTCTAGAGCACTTGTGGGCAATCTCCAGTCTTCTCGTCTGGAGGATTATGAAAAGCCAGTCTACTCACCAGCTCTTCATTCTGCTGCAGTCATCGGCTCCACTTTTAGCCTTCTAAAAATATGTCTGCTTTAATGCTTTAAGTAAAGGTTCCTGACTGTTAGGGCCCAGGCTCAGGGTTCATAATCTGAATCTGTGGAATGTCAGCCTCAGGAGTCCGCAAGCTAAGTATCACATGAGGCTGAACCAAAAACAAGCACTACCTGGGGAACTGGAGCAATTAGATGAGAAGGCCACCCAGCCCATGCAATAGGCAGTAGAAAAGGGAACAGAACAGAGATGTTCTTTGAGGCTCCTTGCCAAGCAAAGGAGTAAATCTCTTAATTAGTTACAGCTCGCTGCAGTTTGATTTAAGGAGCGCTCTGACCCATGATCCCTGGTTGCAAGCACCTGTCTGTGCAATCCTGACCTTTGAACTGGCTGACAACTTTGATTGGCTGTTGGAACCCAGAACTAGATTTGGATGCTACTGTTAAAAGCAAACCATTCCAGCAAGAGTCTGTCAGAGATTTGGTTTTGATTTCCATTCCTAGATTACTGTTATCTCTTTGAGGTTCAATAAACTTAATTACCATAATGTGTGTGTGTGTGTGTATTTAAAACCTAAAATGCTATTTGTTCATTATTGAATAATAAATACTGTGTTAGCAAAGTACAATTTTAAATGTACTGTACTACATTTTACATTTACAGCCTATACTTTTTACAAACTAAAATAGTGTGATTTGATCTTTTGTCTTGTTTAGCTCAGAATAGTCTAAATCCTGAATGGGAAAGGAAAGTAACAGAGTACTTCAAAGAGAAATTAAAAGAAAATAATGCAACTAACTGGGTAAGGCTATATTTACTTATCAAAACTTAAATTATTTAATGTTCAAAATTTTTAGGCAACTTGGATAGGATGGCATTGAATAACTTTAAGCATACAGTAGAGCTAAAAGGGATTATAAAATAAATTGAGTTTCTAGTTAAGTATATCAGTACAGAAATAAAACAGGAAATTGCTATTGGAATTAGATATAAGATCTCTAAATGTATAGTCTTTAAATTTTTGATTCTGAGTTAATTTCCTGCACATTCAAGAGTATGTGATAGTGTGATAATTTCATTAGTGTTTTTTTTATAATTTCCCTAACCTAAAGACAATACATATTTGATTATAGAATACATTGTCATATTTTATGATAAAATGATATTTTTGTTTGAATAAGGAAAAAGAATACCAAAGATGCAAGGAATACACAAACATCTACAATACATTTTTTAGTAATTCAGTCCTGATCCCAAGAGATGAACAAATTAAACCTACACATTCAGAAAATTGAATTCTGGCTCATTAGAAATTGTATGGAATGTATATAATCATTTAGTCAGTCATTTTATTTCAGTAACTGACCAGCTTTTTGAAAAATAGAGTTTTATTGATTGGCCCATTTTTTAATTTCTTGTTAAACATTTTATAGGTCCAAATTTTATTATGTATTTTTTTTTAATAATGCTTTTTATATTTTAATAAGTTTTATATTTGCTGTAAGCCGCCCAGAGTCCCTTGGGAGTTGGGCAGCATAGAAATACAAATAAAAGTTAAAGTTAAATCTATAGAGTAAATTTAGTTAATTGACTAAATCTCAAATATGCATATCTGAATTAAATCATATTTAGTTCAATGATTACTAAGAAATTTTTTTTATAAAATCAATGTAAATTATATCAGCCTTTCTGTGTAGATATTAGATCTTCAGACTTACTTAAATTAAAATATAATTAGATTAATAATCATTGAAAATAAAGATATAAAATTCTGCTTGCCTCATGCTGATAATTAATTAATTTTGTCCTACAGGTACCATCATTGAATGATGTTCCTTTACATTATCTGAAGCCAAATAGTTTCGTAAAATTTCGCTGTATGGTTCAAGATATGTTTGATCCTGAATTTTATATGAACGTTTATGAAACTGTTGATACAGTTACTAAATCACGTGTAAGTTAGTTTCTTCACTATGGTTCTGATTACCTATATTCATACCCAGCCATGTTATTCCTTTTGTGGTCCTTTACCTCTTGCTATGATTGTTGAAAATTTAGAGCAATTTTTCATAAATTGTTGCTTAGACTGATAAAAAAAACTGTACTTTAAAATAGTAAAAACAACATCAAAACCAAATCATCAAACTTTTATCAAAACAATTCCAGAACTACCATGTTTGTGCTGTGGCCTTACCCACTTTGTGAGCTTGTCTTCCTTCCTGAGTTATAAGTTTGGTCTTGCCCACCACAAGGTTGTCCATCTTTGCTAGGTCCATCATTCCATGTGACATAGGACTTTTGTAGGAACAGCCAGTGTCTCTTAGAGTATCACATGAAATAAAGGAAATCTTAAGGTTTTTCTATGTGTATTCTTAAGTGAAATATCAACAATCCATGTCTGATAATAGTTCCATAGCAATTCTGTTCATGTATATTGGAGTGGAATAGATGCTTTGCCTGGAACCAATAAAATATGATAAACCCTTAGCTTTTTCAGAATGAAACATTAAAAAAAGAATATATTGAGCTTGGCAGAGAGTAGAACCACTAGAAAAGATGATTGTGAGGAAGTAACAGTAAATATTTACAAAATCCCCACAAATCTCCCCAAAAAGAACATGGTAAGAAGTTGTATAGAATACAATAGTGATTTTACGTTTTTTAACAGGTTATGCATTTTGGAAAATACAGAGATGTAGCAGAATGTGGGGTAAGTCCAGCTACTGAAATTATGGCAACACATTTAAGTTGTTATAATATTTATCTCCCCCACCCTATTTTATCTTTCACTGATTCTATAGATACCTTTTTGGAGAACTTGAAAAGGCTTTTCAAAAAGGCATTTGGGAATGAATTTGTTTATGCAAGCCCAAATGGTGGTGCAAAATTGATTTTTGTCTTAAAGCTTCTGAAAGTAATACTATAAGCAACTCATACAATCAAGAAATGGAGATGAACACAAGTTTTTGTAGTAATAAATAATCACACAACATAAATATTTGTTTTTTAATAAAGGATAGAATAGCATAGAATAGAACGGGTCTGCAACCTTAAACACTCAAAGAGCCATTTGGACCTGTTTCCCACAGAAAACACTGGGAGCCAATAATTTAACAACCGGTGTGACTGGGTGGGCGTGGCCAACTTGACGTCACTCAGTCCCACCCAGTCACATGACCCCCCCAACCACACCTACCCAGCCGGTCATTAGGACAGAGAACCGGTTGTTAAATTATTTGCCACGCCCCACCTCACCCCTCCCTTCCCAGTCACTTTGCCACCCCGACCTTGGGTGTGTTGTTCACCTTTTTTTCTCTCTCCTCTCCTCTCCCCCCCCCTCTCTTTCTCTGTCCTCTTTCTCTTCTCCTCTCTCTCCCCCTCTGTCTCTCTCTCTGTCTCTCTCTCTCTCTCTCTCCCTCCCTTCCTCCCTCCCTCCCTCCTCGGAAAGCCGAGGCTGGGCCGACCCGGCGAGCTCTCCTTGGGGCTTTTCGCTATTCCTTTTCTTTCTTTTTGGCAACTTTTCGGAAATCCGGGCTGGCTGAGGAGCAAGCGCGAGCCGCGGCAGAGGCTTCCCCGAAGACGACCCTTCTCACACGACCCCCTGGCCGGCTGTGGTGGGCCGGGAGGGCGTGCATGAGCGGGGAGACCCTCAAGCAAGTGGCCAGGCTCGGCCAAAGCGCAGCAAAGGCGCACAGGACTGGCGGGTTGACCAGCTGACGGGCGAGCATCTTTGGCGAGGGCGCTCCGGCTTTCTCCGAGCCTGACCTCCGGGGTGGGCATGCAAGGTTCGGCGGGGCCAGACCTCTTTTCCCACTGCCCTGAGCTTCTTTACTCCTCCAGTGGAGCGGTGCAACCAGCGGAGTTGATTGAAAAGCGTCCTCTGGGCGGCAAAAGTCTCCCGTGCGAGGTTTAAAGCCACGGCTGGGCACTACGGGTCCTTCCCCCTTTCCGTTGTCCCCTCCTCCCAGATCCCATTCCCACCCCGCCAGCCCTTGTGTTAGCGCGGCGGGTGTTGGCCATGGCTCGGTCGTGCCAGTGTCTGGGCAGAGAGCAGGTCGCGCGTCTCCCTGAGCGACCGAGGCATGCCCAGCACCAACAAGGGCCGGAAGAAGCGCCCGCGAGACTCAGCAAAAGATGAGACCCAGCCGCTTCTCCAGCCCCCGCCGTCGCCCTTACCTTCTCAGGCCAGGCGAGGGGTGACTGGGAAGGGAGAGGGGCGGGGCCACCCAGTGGTGGGATCAGCCAGTTCGCCGAACTGCAGAAGAAGTTTACCTGTTCGGCAGGGAGCCGCAGCAGAGGGGTCAAAGAGCCACATGCGGCTCCAGAGCCGCATGTTGCCGACCTCTGGAATAGTATGTACCTCCCACACCCTTCTCTTGTGCTTTTTTTAAAAAAAAATAAAGATATAATTGAGCATTCATTTGTACTGATGTATTCTCATTTAGTTTATGGAATCAGTGACAAAAACTAGTCCTCCTTAAACCTATTTCTGAAGAATCTGTGCCTCTATTCTATTTTGAATGTAAAAGGCAGTAATGCCAGTGTCAGTGGGTTTTAAAAGTACTAGTCCCTCACACATTCTAATATTTTATAAGGGAAGAAAAACTCACCCTTATCAGATACATGGAGTAGACTTACATTAAGGCAAACACAGAATGCTATATGAATGTGTATTTTTAGCATTGTCATTTTAACACTTAACAATGCTTCAAAAATTTGAGATTAGAAAATACTGTAAGTCTAAGATGAGGGAATCATACAGGTTGTAGTAAAAAATAGATTTTACAGTGTATTGTATTCCTGTGCAGGAGTTCTGTATGCTAATTATTATCCTTTTTGTGGGATGTTCTGTTCCTCTCCTTTCTAAACATATATTGTGTGTCTGTTGCTAGGAGTGTTCTGGGATCTCTGTTTTGAGGTCACACCTGCCAATTTATATGCTTATGCCACTTACTTATAGATATTTGGTGCTGCATTGATGACATTAAAAACACTTAGAAAATGGATTGATCAATAGCATACATTAATATATGTTGTGTAGACATGGATTTAATTTAAATTTGTCTTCATACATTTCACTAGTGCTTCTACTTGAATACTATATTGCTAACAAGGAAATGTCATGCTTCAAACGATACCGTTCAAACTAGCACTGTGCTATTGCTGATATAAAAAACCAGAATCAGCATTTCATTATTTTAGATATGTCAAAAAAGTTGTTACTGGAACTTTTGATCCACAGACATTAGAGTTCATTCCTTGTAATTCCTTAGGATAAATATTACTTTCTAGCACACTAATTATAAATTTATTTTAAGATTATTTCCCTTTAAAAAAAATCAAATGTATTTCATTTTTATAACAACTTTACAATATTTTTTCTTTTTATAGTATGCTAGTGATGTATAATATCTCTTCTTCTAGCCTCATCAAGAAATAGATTTAAATCCTAAACAAATCGTAACTGCAGATAGACAGACTTTTTACTGTGTTCCAGTGCCAGGAGAATCAGCGTGGGTAAAAGAAATATCCTTTGTAGCTTATTATATTGTGGGCTGGTCTATAAAAAAATACAAAGATAGTAGTGGTAATACTGATAATGCAAGCTCTTTAACACTCGATAGAAAAATATTGGTTGGTTGGTTGGTTGGTTGGTTGGTTGGTTGGTTGGTTGGTTGGTTGGTTGGTTGGTTGGTTGGTTGGTTGATTGGTTGGTTGCTTGATTCTATGCCATCAAGTTATGTCAACTCTGAATGACCACCGAGATGGACTTCCTCTATAGTCTGTTCCAAACCAGGTCTTCCAGTGATGCAGCTATTGCTGCTGTAATTAAATCCAGCCACCTTGCTTCTGGTTAGACTTATCCTCCAGATTTACCAGCATAAGAAGTCTTAGGGCAGCTAAGTCTTTGCATCATATATCCAAAATATGAGCATTATTATCATCTCCAGTGAAAATTCTGGATTGATTTGTTCTATTATCCATTCATTTATTTCCTTGGTTATCTGTGGTATACTTCAACAGCAAGCAGAGTACTCTTTCTATCCTGCTTCTTCAAAGTCCAATGTTTGCTTCCACAGAGTATTACAGGGAAAATCATTGCTTGCAGAATTCTGATCTTTGTAGATATAGATCAGGGGTGTCAAACTCACGTTGTCACGGCGGCGTCACATGACGTATCAGGACTTTTTTCCCCTTTGCTAAATGGAGTGGGTGTGGCCAGCACGTGACGCATCCAGCCCGCGGGCCGGAAGTTTGACAGCCCTGATATAGATAGATCAGAGTTTGAACTTCAGAATTTATCTTTTGACTTCACCAACAAAAGCTACAGATGCTGAACAAAATGGCTATTTGAAGAAGCATTAATAAAAGTAACTTTTTAAAGAGCTTTTCTTAACTATAATAATAGAATCAGGATTTTCTGAATCCTTGGCAATTAATAAAGGAAACACATTTGGGGACAGGTTTTTGTTTTTGTTTGGATCATGTGCATGAGTTGAAACTGAAAGCATCTCTTCCGAGCTGATTGTGATAGTGAGATATTTCTCTATGCCAAGTGATAAAGAATTGTAATAAGGAGGAAAGGAGATAATTTATAGCGAAATAGCATGTATTAAGCAATTTAGCCACATTTTAATTGCTTTTCTAATATGGAATTTTTATGGTGCAGCATTTCTAAACTGCTATCAGTATGGTACCTTGTTTATCGTATTATATTTTAACTGTTGTATTTTTTGATACAGATTACATTGTTTTCTGCATTTCTTTTTGCCCCAGGTTAGATATTAAGATAGGCAGCCATACCCCGAATTAAGGGATTACAGGGTTGTAAAAAAGAAATTATAAATATCTGAAACAAATAAATACATACATATATACAATAACATTTACAGATGAATGACCTGCTATTGTAAGCCAAATCATGCTCTTTCCTTATTGCCACATAGTCTGCTAGCACTTGTGTAGTATTCTTTTTTTAATTTGTTTACGTTCATTCTTCAATATTTCTACAGAACTATTTTAAAATTCTATAAGAATATGAAACATTACATATGTTAAACTTACAAAATGCTATTATCTTTTCCTTCATCTTTGGAAATGATAGCATTGCTTTAATTTTAAATTAAATGTTTAATTAAATTTCCAGATAAGTTTATTCATGCTATCAGAATGATTCTGTCCTTAACTTAAATCGTACGCTTATAATAGTGCAAGTCAAGCTCGAGTTTGTCCATCAACATCATACACACCAAGTCGCCATAAGAGGAGTTATGAGGATGATGAAGACATGGAGTTGCATCCATCAAAACAAAGAGAACAGCACCTCGGTATCAGCTGAGATAATGTTGTCTTTCTCCTGAAAGTCACTTATTTTTCAGAATTAATATTGTGGTGTATCCATTTGCACTGAAGTGATTTATGCCTTGTTGACTTAGTATAGATTTAGAATATGATTTTATATACCATTATCTGGTTTTTTAAATAATTAGATGAGTTCAGGTATAGTTGCAAAAAGAGCAAGTTTCTCAATGTACCATTGGTCTGATGTGTTATCCATGGGTCCGTTTGTAGCTAAAGATATATGATTTACAGACCAGTATTTGCAAATACTATATTCTTGAAAATCAAGGATGATTCTGATTTATAGAAAGAGCAAGAGCAAACTCATGGAGAGATGATACATTAATTGTTAGCCATGAAAATAAATAGGACAATATATAACTGAATGCCAGATGCAGCAGAAAAATAATGAAGAGGATTATGGACTTCATGGTTCTCTTTATTTGGCTCACAGTTATTAAAAAAAACATGCTGAGTTAAATCAGAGGTGGGCCATTTGCAGAGTCATCTAAATAAGCACTTTTTTCCAGTCCACTAATGCCAGATGTTGAGGTCAGGGAGAAAAGAAAGTGTACAAAACAAATAAAATAACAGCTTCCCCCTTCTTTTGTTTCTAGTCATTTCCACTTCTTTTCCTACCCTTCATAGTATTCTGAAGAGAGTACTCATTTGTTTGGTTTCATCTAGGACTTAGTACTCCTTTTGTAAATTAAAATACTTTTGGGAAATTACTATTCTGAAAAGAATCTAAGCTCCAGTGTTTGCAACATGCACTTGTGACTCAGCATGATGTAATTTTTTTTCAAAAAGCAGCAATAAATATTAATCTCAAATTACGAGTTTTAAGGTAGTGGAAACTGTTGTTGTTGTTTTAATTCTAGGAAATGTGCCGGATATCCAGGGGAGTGGAGAGCCAAAACGATTAGAAACAGAAGCTTCTGCAAGGCATCAGATGATTTCCTTAAACTGTTCATCTCCGCTAGATCTGAATTTTCCACTCCCAGGAGAAAAGGGCCCTGCATGTCTTGTGAAGGTAATAATATCTTAAGCAGTATCTGAAACAGGATCGCTTTTACGCGTGTTAGAGGTGTGGAGATTTGTTGTAATTTACATTTAGAACTGGTACATAAATCAAAAGCCGCATACCATATACAGGTAGTCTTCGACTTACAACAGTTCATTTAGTGACCATTCAGAGTTACATTGGCACTGAAAAAAAAAGTGACTTATGATCATTTTTCACACTTACAACCATTGCAGCATCTGACTCATATTTATGACGATTGCAGTATCCCGGTGTCATGTGATCACCTTTTGTGATCTTTTGACAAGCAAAGTCAAGGGAAGCCAGATTCACCTAACCGTGTTACTAACTGAATAGTTGCAGTGACTCATTTAACTGTGGCAAGAATGGTTGTAAAATGGGGCTAAATTCACTTAACTGTTTCACACAGCAATGGAAATTCTGGGCTCAATTGTGGTCGTAAGTCAAGGACTACCTGTGTTTAATTATATATCACACTGCTTCATGTAAATATAGCCTGACAGTTGCACAAAGCCTGTCTGTCACTGAAGGGTATATTAAGCGACTGTATATTGTTAGAATTTGGAACACTGTAATTCTGTACAGCTACAATTTTTTATTGAAGCAGAAAGTTATGAAGGACAGTTATGATACAAACCTTCTCCCATAATACCAAACCATAATTTATTAGTATGTTCAAGTAGCTATTGCTTTTATAGTACTTCATATTGTCTTACTGCTATTTCTCCTCTTAAACATGTTTTGTTTGTGGCAGATATATGAAAATGGGGACAGTTTCAAAGTCAATGATATTCTTGAGGTGTATGGGATTTTGTCTGTCGATCCTGTCCTGAACATGCTGAACAATGAAGAAAGGTAACATTTTAGTGATGATAAAATGCAAGTTTGCCATCATTGTGACTGAAGAAATTCACATATTTGGTCCACAAATAATAGGTAATTTGTAAAGTTTCTATAAAAAATTAGCAGCAACATTGAGTTTTCTTCTTTGTCAGTGTGTTTCAGAAAAACTGAACAATAATTCCAAAAAAATTTGGAAGATTAATGCTAACCCACAAATTGCTACTTTTACAATGTTGAATTTATAACTAAATTTTAGAGATCTGAATTTGTCCCAATTCTAAACAATACTTAGTTCATTGTACCCATGTAAAAAATAAAAAGGTGATGTCAGTTCTTTATATTCAGGAGCATTTTTAAAAGATATAACTGAGGACTTTACTTTGATTGCTGCAAAAGTATGAAATAAATTCAAGAACTTAATTTATTCTGTTTATGATACAGATAGACCTTGACTTACAACAGTTCATTTAGTGACCATTCAAAGTTACAATGGCACTGAAAAAAAGTGACTTATTGATAGTTTTTCACACTTACGACCTTTGTATCATTGTCATGATGTGATCAAAATTCAGATGCTTGGCAACTGGTTCATACTTATGACCATTGCTCTGTCCCAAGGTCATGTGATCATGTTTTGCAACCTTTTGACAAGCAAAATCAATAGGGAAGCAAGATTCACTTAACCATGTTACTAACTTATAAACTGCAGTGATTCAGTTAACAACTATGGCAAGAAAAGTCATAAAATGGGGCAAAACTCACTTAAATGTTTCACTTAACAAGAGAAATTTTGGGCTGAATTGTGGTCGTAAGTCGAGGACTATCTCTGCTGACATTTCGTGTTTCAATAAAATACCTTTTTCTTTAGCAAGAAAGAATGTTGCTTATAATTTTGAAATTAAATGTGCCTAAATACAGGTACTTTTATGTTTTAGGGAGAATTCCTCCTCTCCAGTGGAGTCTATGGATTGTATGGATACTGTGGAAGAACAGAGAGTTCATAGTCCTCCAGCATCATTAGTTCCCAGAATCCATGTAATTCTGGCACAGAAACTTCAGCACATAAATCCATTGTTGCCTGCTTGCCTTAATGAAGAAGAAAGCAAGAGCTGTAAGTATTTCAACTGTTTAGGGAAGATTACCTTGTTACTATCAGATGCCTGAATTGGATTTTATTGTTTCCACTTCTTTGTACACAAAAAGGTCAGTTTGTTCCTACGTCCTTAGTATTTAAAGCATAAAGGACATTTGTAAATGTTGTGTAAGCCATTTTGCTCCTCCTCTGAGTTATGTTCTATGTTCCTCGAAGGGGAAAAACGTCGCGATACGTCACGTGACGGCAACGTGATGTGGCAAGTTCGACACCCGTGTCTTATGGCATCCATGTAATAATCAAAAGTGTCCAGCTTGCTTGATAGTGATCCTAAATAGCACAGGAAATTGTTCAATATAAGGCACCACCCTTCCTTTTCTCATAGTAGTAATGCTCTTGCCAAATACATCTCTGTGTACTATATATACAAATATGTTTCTGAAAATCCTGTAGACTACATGTATGTGACAACAATAGCATTCATTTTAGCTTGTAAAATTATTTCTACTTTTGAAGCCCAGATTATCTATAAAGTGATTTATGGAAAAGTTCTGACTATTGTAACAATTGCTCTAATGGTGTCTTTTAAAGAGAAGAGATAAAGAGTAAATTATATGCACCTATAATAGATTAAATATGGCTTCCAATTTTTAATTGCCTACTGACAGAGTTGGTGTGACTTCAAGCCAATTTTCAGCAATTTTCAGTCTTGCTGCTGATTAGTTTTTCTTATTTGATAGAAATATTGAGCTAATCTTTAACAAAATTGGCTTCTTTCAAATGGACACCTGGCAGCTATACTGACCCCTAAAATTAGCTAGCATTTGAAGCTACAATAAAGTACTACTTCCAGAACTCTCATATTTTAGGGAAACAATTATTTTTTAAGATAATGGCCAAAACAATCATGATGCTATGAAGAAAGAAAATATCTGAGGTTTAAGCTAATCATGCAAGCAAGTTAAATTTCCTCCACACCATAAAATCAAATCAAACTTTATTAGAGTCATACCCCACCATATTCTGCATCATCAGTGTCAACATTCCTTCAAAACTTATCCAGGCCCTTAGACCCCTAAAAAAAGAATTTCCTCAGTTTCATGGTAATAAAAAGAGTTCCTTTAATTTAAAGACGAAAAATTTAATGAATTAATAGCATAGTCAATAACTAGTGTGGGGTACATTCCTTTGCTATTTTAATTATTTATTTTGGGTGTCACTTGTCATTTTTAAATACAGCATTAAAATCTTGTCAATACGACACTCAGCTAAAAAAGTTAAAATATATGTATGGTTGATATGCAGAGTTCTATATCATTAACTGTCTTCTGCAAATGACAATTAAGTGTACAGGTAATCCTCAACTTATGACCATAATGGAGCTTAGAATTACAATCATAAATAATTTCATTTATAAGTTGAGGCATTATGTGACGCAGTGGTTAGAGTGCAGCACTGCAGGCTACTTCAGCTGACTGCTAGCTGCAGTTCGGCGGTTCAAATCTCACCGGCTCAAGGTTGACTCAGCCTTCCATCCTTCCGAGGTGGGTAAAATGAGGACCCAGATTGTTGGGGGCAATATGCTAACTCTGTAAACCGCTTAGAGAGGGCTGTAAAGCACTATGAAGCGGTATATAAGTCTAAGTGCTATTGCTATTGCAAAGTTACGACCATTTTTTTACAACAGTCGTTAAGCAAATGCATTTTCCTCAGTGGGCATTTTTTGTTGGGACACCAGAAGTAAACCACAGAAACCAACAAAAAACATCGTAAATCAGAGTCATGTGTTGCCGAATACAGCAAATGGTCATAAAGGCGAATCAATTGTCAAGTGCCAAACAAATGTGATCTCATGATTGCAGAGGGGGCAATCAACAAAATAGGTTGTAAGTAGTTTTGGGGAGGTCCATTGTCATTTGGAATGGTCATTAAGCGACCAGTCATAAGTTGAGGACTACCTGCACAGGTCAGGTAGACTTACGACCACAATGGAGCCTCAAATTTCTGTTGCTAAGCAAGACAGCTGTTAAGTGAGTTTTGTCCCATTTTATGACCTATTTTGCCACAGTAGTTGAATGAATCACTGCAGTTCTTAAGTGAGTCATAGGGTTGTTAAGTGAATCTTAAGTGACTTTGTTGAATGCCAGCTGGGAAGGGTACAAATGACGATCACATGCCCCCAGGGCAGTGCAACTGTCATAAATACACGCCAGTTGCCAAGCACCTGAATTTTGATCACGTGACCGTGGGGATTCTGCAAGTGTGAAAACCAATCATAAGACACTCTCTTCAGTGCTGTTGTAACATTGAACAATTACTAAGCAAATGGCTATAAGTTGAAGACTACCTGTATAGAAAAAAATGCATGTGTTATTTCTGATTCTTGCCTATGCTGTCTATTTTAGTTGTCTCTAGTTTTATGTCTGAACTATCACCAGTTAGAGCAGAGCTTCTTGGCTTCCTCAGTCATGCCTTTTTGGGAGACAGCTTGGCTGCTGAATACGTTATATTACACCTTATTTCCACAGTGTAAGTAACCAATTCACCTGTTTAATGTATCTGATCCTGTGGGAGAAGAGGTAAAGGGCAGAAAGTATCTAATTAAGACAAACATACGTTATTATTCTGCCACCTAAAATTGTTCTAATTTTTATCCTGCAAATAAAGTAAAATAATTTGTCCTTGTTCTTTTCAATATGTGGTGATGTTATGTCTGCTGATGTAATCTCAGTTGCTTGCATATTTATTTAGGAACCTTCCTTGACGATCCTTAACAGTTTGAATCACTCTCTTACCATACAATTGCTAAACTTAGTCACTGGGCTGAAGGTTAAAAAAAAAAGCTGTCTAGAAGGAATAACGTAACAATTGTTAATATAAAAATGTTTAACTGCTTCTAGATAGCTTTCCTTTATCTTCAGTTTCCTGCTCCTAGCCTTTCCTAAATTAAAAGGGAAGAGGGGAAGAAGGAAAAAATAATTTCCTGCAACAAAAAATTCCTGCAAATCGCAATAGACCAAACCAGGGAGCTGGTTTTCCCAGAGGGCTCCTCATATTTCCAAATCGATATTCCTATTACAGTTTTAAGCTATCTTCAAATACTATATCCTTGTTAGTGCTTGTTCATAATTGTTCTACTAATTTCATTGTATATCTGCTTTCAAAGTCAATATTGCTCTTTTAACCATAAACATTCCTAGCATAAAATGGTTTACAAAGATCAACAATAGAAGTTCTTGCTCGTAGCCTTATATTTCTATCCTTTGTGTTATCTAGCTATGCAAGAAGAGATGTCCTTCCTCTAGGAAAATTCACCCTGAATTTAAGTGGCTGTCCAAGAAACAGTGTCTTCACAGAGCATGTATACCGTATTATTCAGCAGCTTGTTCCTGCAGTAAGAATTACATTTATAAGCTGTGTACCTTAACTGCTCCTTCATGTCAGTTCACCTGTCACATTAAGTTGTAATGAATTTGGCTTTTAATACTATGAACGCAGCCATTTGTAAACCACAGTTTATGTCTTAATGCAATGTGTAAAATTGCTTAGTCAATTTACCATACTTCTGATTTGGTATTTAAATGGACAATTGAGGTGTGGGTGTGAGAGAGAGAAAGTGAGAGAGAGAGAGAGTTCTTTGTATACAGATAGTCCTCTGTAGGGTTGATAGTCCTCAACTTATGACCGTTCTGCCCATCCTAGCACCCTTGCCCTCACATGGTTGGGATTTGGGTGCTGGCAGCTGTCTCACAGTTAAAAGTGGTTGCAGTACCCCGCAATCACATAATCGCCATTTGGACCTTTCCTGTCAACTTTCCCAGAAAGTCATTGGGAAGACAGCAGGGTTTCATGTTTCTGGGTGAATCTTCCCCACGTACATATCCTCTCCCAGTGCTTGCACTGCACCAATCACTCACACATCCCCGCATACCCTCCCAAGCTTCCCTTACTGCTCATGTATCCTTCCCAAGCTTTACTGTTCCATCTCACACTCTTGCATCCTCATCACACCTTTCTAATACCCTCCCCAACTCTCACTACACCTTTGCACACCACGCCTTGCCTCTCTTGCACCTCCTCATGCCCTTCCCCATCTGGCAGCAGTCACTTATTGCCTGCTGTCCTGCCTGGGATCCTCCTGGTACTTTCACCTTCCTGCCAGCCTCCCCACTGACTTAAGGGAAGCCGGCAGAAAGCTGCCTGGGATTTAATTAACGGTGACAACCAAGACTGCAGGGATTGCTATCACTATGTAGTGCAGTCACACTTTACATAAGTTTGCGATGTACCCAATAAGACAGTTTATCTCTAATTCCTCTATGGCTCAAGGAAATACAGTTGCCATAATTTTAACAATATGGTTTCTGCCCTTGCTTATGCCTGCCAATATGCTTAGTTATAATGACAAAAGAAAAAAATAAAGTGTAATTAAACATTATTTCTGCATATGTATATAATGCATTTTTTTCAAGCAATGTTATGTAAGTTTGATGCTTTCAAGGATAATGGAATATTTTTAAGATTCTCTCTTTTAAAACCAATTTGCATAAATTTTATTACACTTCTGATTTTTGAAAATATTTACTAACTTATGAAAGAAAGAGTGTATTTCTTGTACTGTGGAAGAATTGAGTGTCTTTAGCCAGAATATCTGCAATTACATGATTCCTTGATTTTTATTAAATCGTTAACCTCTTACATCAGTTTTAGTGAAATGTAGTAGCTTAATTCTTTATTTGGTACATGTTCCATATGACAATTCATTATAGTGATTTATTTTTTTTTGGCAGTCGTATCGCCTACAGATGACCATAGAGAATATGAACAGCTTAAAGTTTAACCCACACAAGGACTACACAGCTAATCGCTTAGTCAGTGGAATATTACAGCTGGCCAACAGTACCTCTTTTGTCATAGATGAAACCCTGCTAGAGCAAGGACAGCTTGACACAAAAGGTTAGTATTCATGGATACAGTTTCTGTTCAAATATCTTGTATAAATAAATGTTTAAAAACATGGTTGAAGCAAAAAGAGAGTTTGCCTCTCTGATTCTTTTATTTTACATTATTTAAGCATATACATGCTTATCTTGTCATCTGAGATCATCAGTTATAAATGTTAAAATTGTAAATGCATTATAAACAGTAAATCAAGCAACTAAGTAAAGCAAGAAATAATATCAGAAGGAGGTTTAGTATGTTTGCTTAGTTATTATTACAGGTATTATGTGAGTTTGGGGAAAAGAAATTAATCTAACTGGAAATAAACTAATCCCAATTTAAAACACAGATAAAATTTCCTTCAACTTTGCAGATGTAACATCAAATTCATCTTCTGAAATCCAGTTATCTTACAACCAGAGAAAGGCAGAAACTATGCAATTTTTGATTTGGATTACCTTCTTCACAGGAATAATAGTATAGGCATATAAAGCCTGTCCCCCTTTTTAGGTCCATTTAGTTCAATTACCTAACCAGAAGTTACTCTTTTTTATTTAAAAAAGTGGGATTTTCATCCATCTATTGTTGAAGGATGTTACCTCAGTCATGCTGCTTCCCAGTTGTCTTCTGCTGTCAATGGACCTAAATCTTTCTTAGGCTGTTTTTCTGCTTTTCCACCCATGTCTTAATTCTGATGGTTCACCATGCTTATAATTCACAACAGTGGAGAACATCAAATCAGTAAAAATTTGATTACATAAAAATCATCATAAACAATTAATAGAGAAAATCCAACATCCCAAAACCAAGATAGAGACTACCCAAAGAATGCTGAAATAAAACAGATTTAAATTATCAAAATAAAGTAGTTACTTCTTGGTGTGAGTACATCTTAAAATGTGGGGCTTTCTGCAGAGATGACCTTCTAACTTCAGTTTCTGGATCATCTTCAAAGGCAGCCTCATGAAATGTGTGTGGGAATTATCCAACTGAGTGATGATCGTGGCATGAGTCACCCATCAGTCAGGACATTCTGATCCCTATACATGTTCATAAGAATTAAAAGTTCTATATTTAAATAGGGCTTTTGCTAATTTTTTTATATTTCCATTCCAATTGAATGTTGGACAGAAGTTATGTAAATACAGGTGAAACTCGAAAAATTAGAATATCGTGCAAAAGTTCATTTATTTCAGTAATGCAACTGAAAAGATGAAACAAATATATGAGATAGACTCATTACATGCAAAGCAAGATAGTTCAAGCCGTGATATGTCATAATTGTGATGATTATGACTTACAGCTCATGAAAACCCCAAATCCACAATCTCAGAAAATTAGAATATTGTGAAAAGGTGCAATATTCTGGGCTCAAAGTGTCCTACTCTAATCAGCTAATTAAGCCATAACACCTGCAAAGGGTTCCTGAGCCTTTAAATGTTCTCTCATTCTGGTGCAGTAGGAATCACAATCATGGTAAAGACTGCTGACCTGACAGTTGTGCAGAAAACCATCATTTACACCCTCCATAAGGATGGAAAGC
>QLTV01001030.1:3247508-3263702 GCA_003457575.1 Thermophis baileyi
AGGCTCCCCTTCTCTTCCTCGGAGGCAGGAGCGCGTTTGAAAACGCTGCCATAGGCAGAGCCCAGAGGAGCCGAGCAGTCTCGTGGGGTATGCGTGCCCTCGACTCTCACTTGCTCTCGCTCTCCCGGCCAAAAAAGCAGGAGCGGGCTGGAAAGCGCTGGGAGAGGCAGAGCCCAGAGGAGCCGAGCAGTCTCGTGGGGTATGCGTGCCCTCGACTCTCACTTGCTCTCGCTCTCCCGGCCAAAAAAGTGCCCGCAGCAAAAAGAGCGCCTCCCGGCATGCCCCCCCCTTTCCCCCGGAAAGTAATGGGGGGGCTTATTTTCGGGGGGTGGCTTATTTCAACGCATGTCCCGAAAAGCCCTGTTGGGCTTATTATCGGGACATGTCTTATTTTCGGGGAAACACGGTAAGCAACCAGAATAAGCAACAAATAAATAAATCTTAGACTCTGCATACCTGGGGTCACAGTCAATCAGGGCCCAACCACCATGAAACTTTTCATCGTCTGGTAAAAGCAATTTCATGTAACTCTGCAATAATTGGCTAATCAATTCCTGATGAGTCCTCAAATTTTCCTTGTGCAAGGCTTCATGTTCTTTTTCTTTGGTAAATATGGAATAGAGATCTTCTGTCACAGGAATACCCTGCATTAAATCTAGACAAACACAGAGTGCATATGCAATGATTAAATGAGAGCGAAGCACAGAAAACAGTTGCACCATGAAAATTCCGTTTTAAATAAAAATAGTACTTAATTGTTGATGGAGGAAGATAGGCTGCTTCCTTACCATTTGTCGTGCTTTTCTAACCTCCAAATCGTTAACTTGGCCATAATTAGAGAAAATCTGGGGTATAGTTATACCCTCCTTTTAGCCATATTTTGGGGGGGGGGGAAATAGTATCAATGCAACTTTAAAATAAATATGCTAATATTAGAAGGGATTTGTTTTAATATTTCAAGAAGAATCAGCTAACAATGAACCAATCAAAACTATATTTAAATAACATGATACACTGATATACATGCATATCAAGATCACTGATTTACTGCTTTCTGAACAAGGAAGTGAAATGAAGAAAAAAGATTTTCTCAGTCATTTCCACAAGCATGAAGGGCCAATTAGGAATGATGAGGAATACACCCCAGTGCTTTGTTCATTCATAAATAACACAAATACTTTATCTATTTGGTGTAAAAATGGAGGCAACTGTCTTACCTATGACTGCTTGTCTATAAGCATCTCTGAAGCGGTTTAAGTAGTATCTATTTGCAGAGTTAACACCATCTTTCATAACTCCTGCCAGCTTCCTTTCACCAGTCCTTGTGAAGTCACCCTATTATACAAAATGTATCTCTGAATATTCAGTGTGCAATTTACATATCATTTAGAAAAAGTTCTACTTTCAATATTGGATAGCTCTGCAGCTTCACTTTTTGGCCTCCAAAACATTCCTCAAATTGTGTTGCCTTGTTAACAAAAATTAGGGCTGAAAAGGAATGTGTTAAGGTTCTTCAAACCCAAATATATCCCCATCTACCCTGAAAACAGCCCCCCCCAAAGTTCTCCAAATAATCAATGTAAACCATAAATGCACAGTGGCTATATTCACACAACATACTTAAGCAGGCCAATTTAAGAACAAGAGATTGCAAATGTAAACCCTAGAATGAACAAATATGATTTGTTTGCATGTATAGTCATCAGAACGTATTCCATGTTCAATATATTATGCAAACAAGGAAAAATGAGTAAATCTGGTAAATAGGTTACATCTGTAAGCACAGTCAATATAAAAATGAAGACATCTTTGCTAGATTCACATAGAATGCTAAATCATATTGTGGTTTGTTTGATTTTGGTTTAGTATTTTAGGAAACCAAGCCAATGGAATTAATAAACCATAATTTTTGCTTTTGTGTAATATATAAACACAGCCCTTCTATATTCCTATTGACTTTGGTATGACTCATTTTGCTTTTATGTAATAAAATGAACAAAAAAACCTTTAGCAAAAGAAAATAACAAAAATTATAAACACTGAACTGAAATTGTGCAGAACAATTTGTCTAATGTGCCGTACAGCACAGGCAGGGCTGAGTCTTTTATCCATACATGCATGAAACATTATACAAGAGTTTCAATAAAGGATGGGCATTATTTTATTGTAATAATCCACAAGCAATGTCTATAAGCAACTCATTCATAAATCACAATTTCAATCCACTGAATAAGGGCCATACATTTATTTTTCTAATTTTGAAAAACTACTCTCTTAACAATAAGAAGGATATGTAGAATCCACAGGATCTCAATGATTTTATTCAAAAGTGATGCTATGGACAGTGACTTCAAAATATAAGACAACACACGCTTATTCCTGAAGAATGTTCTTTTCTTTTCCTTATATAAAAAAAAAAAATACCTTTAAAGCTGCTGTTCCAGCATATTGTCTGCTTATGGCATCACCGTTGTTAGCCCATATGATCTGATAAATTCTATTGCACTTCACTGGCAATGCTTGTTCTGGGGGCATCACACCTAATTTTTTTAGCTGAAATTTAAATGTATTTATTATTAACTGTGATTTGTTTTACTGAAAACTATAAAATGAAAAATAAAATAATGAAAACTTCCAACCAGTCTTCTCTTATCCAATTACCTCCAAATGTATCAGGTAACAATTCTCTTTATATGATAAAAGTTATAGTTTAATACATACAGAGAGCATACAGAGAGCACCAAACAGGTTCTTGTAACAATTTTTAGATGAAATCTCCCAAACAATCCTAATTATACTACTTTCTAGAAATAATAAGATCCTGCTACTGAAAATGTGTATTCACTGCAAGTTCCTTATTCGTTTTCCTCTTTAACAGGGAACTTACGACTTTGTACTTAATTTGCATGACCAGGCTAAAATCAAAAAAGGCATTTTAAATCATTTTACTGAAAAGCGTCAGTGTAAAGGTACATTTAAATTTTGAATTTTAGCATTATCTATACAACTTCTAGAAAATAAATTCCAGCACTACTATAGCTATTTTTCTTCAGTAAGTTCAGCTCTTCTATATGAATTATTCGGAAGCAATTTAAAGATAAGCAGACTTTTCCAAATCTCTACACTAGTGTTTTCTTTAAGGGCAATCACTATAGTTTACACTGTTATACCTGCTGTTCCATAATGGCGCGAGCAATTGCTGCTTGAACAACGTTGGTTCGATCCAGACAATCCATACAGTTAACACGGAAAATTCCTTCTTGTTTACAAATTACACCAGCTTGGTCCACCCTTCCAAAAAAGCGACATAAAATTGAAAAACTTTAAAAAATGCTTCTTCTCTACATATACACACATACACCGGGCCATGGGCAACCCAGCCACCGCTCACAAGGAGCGCGGAACGGGATCCCGGTGCGGAGGCCGCGGGCCTCGGTCGGGAACCTCTGCCGTTGCCTTGGTCCCAGCGCGGGGGCCCGGGGACATCCGCAAGAGGTAGAGGGACCGGACTACCAGGCCGCGGGCGGGACCGGTCTACCGGAGCTGCGGCGGCCTCGGTCTGCCAGGTGCACGCACACACACACGTACTCAACTGCTTTGAAATTCATTGAGTTTGGTACTCAACACATTTTGTCTCGGTACTCATTGTTTGGTACTCAACGCACAAGTTAGAACTTGTCAAGGTCAGCTGCTTTGTGACTCACTACATTATTTCTTATGTAATAAATTTGTTTGGTACTCATTGTTTTTGGTTTTCATCACACCTCCCAGAACCAATCAACGATGAGTAGGTATCACTGTATATATTTATACTCTTATTGTATAAAATAAAACAGTTTTTGGTGCTTATATACAGTATGAGATACTGTTAATCATATCAATGCCCAACATATCTCTGTTTGCAGAATCTCTCATCTCCATGGAAAACAGAAAACTCTGAATGAAAATTGTTTTGGAGATGCATCTTGCCTTGTACTTGCCAAACCTTCCCCTCATTCCTGATCCAAGTCACAAAGGATACCTACCAGCACCACTTTATATCAGTGATTATGTCAGAAATGGCATCCGTAAGGGTTTGAACATTTTCAAACTTCATTCCACGGCTAAAAAGTAGAAAGAAGGCACAGTTTGCTGTAATTTTTTATTGTACTAAAAGAATATTCTGCTTATTGCACAGAATCTGAAAAAAATCCCCAAGTTTTTTTCTCCTTTTTTTACAATCTACCATATAACCCATAGATTAATCAAGACAGACTGCTACATCCTAATTTTAATATATACATACATGCACACACATAAGAAAATACATTGTTTATTAAGGCACATTTTTAAAAAAATGAAAGTTTACAAAACCCTTGTAATCCTTCACCCATGAAAACTCTCGTGGAAAACCTCCATATCTTAGCTATGAAGAACTTCTATCATGTATCATATAATATCAACTATAGCAATAGACTGTACATTCCAATATTTGTTAGGTTAAGGTTCTTTCATAGTCTTACCAATGTTCATGGAAATCAAATGAAACATATGTAAGGCTTGGATTATTATACAATAAAACTTGTTTAAGGTAAGCATCACCAATAATTTTTTCTCGTCCAGTCTGGTCCACTAGGTTAATGATAATCTGTTTAAAGATAGGAAAATATAAAAACATGTTTTAAAATATGAATGTGCATGTCTTAATTCCACTTGGAAGTACAGGAGAAGCGGTTCTTATTTTAATTTTTAAGGGCTTGTTTTCTAAATGACTGCTAAGAAGCATTCAGTCAATGAATATTAAAAGCTTCACCAGTTTGTTAAAAATCATTATATTTAATCTCACATTTTATATCAGTCAGAAGAAATGCACTAAATAGACAGTCATGTTCACTAAATGCTTCACTCTAAACTAGTGTTTCTCAATCTTGGCAGCTTTAAGATGGGTGAACCCATCCACCCTGGCTGAGGAATTCTGGGAGTTGAAGTCCACCCATCTTAAAGTGACAGAGTTGAGAAACAATGCCTTAAAGGGATACATTTTTGTTTATGTAACATGAGACATTCAGCTTTTGCCTCTTCAGTTTCTAGAAATTTTTCCTCACCCCAAACATTTGCCCCAGAAAACTCCTATGGAGCATGACTAGTGATAGGACAGGAAATGCAGGAGAAACGGGAATATTCAGCAAGTCCCAGCTGCCTCACCAAACATAAGTCAAAATGCTTTCCACTAACATAAAACCACCATTAGAGACAACCCAGAATTACTTGGTAAGCAATTTTTTATAATTCACAAAGTAGTAGCTATTGCCAAAATCTTTTCTTTTTTTCAAAATATTAAAGCACAGTATAGGTAGTCCTTGACTTATGACCTCATTTGGGACTGAAATTTTGGTTACTTAAGTGATGTGGTCATTAAGCAAGTTATTATTCATTTATTTATTTGTTTGTTTGTTTGTTTTATTTGTTGAATTTATATTGCCGCCTATTCACCCATGGCAACTCAAGGCGGCTTACAGAATATAAAACCACATTTAAAACAATAAAACTAATAAAAAGAATCAAATCACCCCCCACCAGGGGTGAAATGCTCCCTGTTCGCTCGTACCTGTCAGTTGCCGTAGAGCCGGTCGCCAAGGTAGCACGAGGCGCCGCCCACCCTCCCGGATGCCGCCCGGACGCCGCCATTTGGGTTCTTTTACCCTCTGCGCATGCGCAAAGCGGTTCTGTGCATTCGCAGAGGGTAAAATAACTCAAATGGCGGCGTCTGGGCGGGTGGGCGGCGCCTCACGCTACCTTGGCAACCAGCTCTACGGCAACCGACAGGTACGAGCGAACCGGGAGCATTTCACCCCTGCCCCCCACCCCCTGCCCCGGCGACAGCAGATCACACGAGCCATTTAATGGGCTCCATTCCGCTCTGGGTTCCCCAGGCCCACTGGCAGAACCAGGTCTTCAGCGCCTTCCAGAAGAGTATTACAGTGGGGGCCGTTCTAATCTCTGGGGGAATGATGTTCCAGAGAGAGGGAGCCACCACGGAGAAGGCCCTTCTTTTGGGTCCCACCAGGTGTATCTCCCTCGGGGAAGGGACCCGCAACATTCCCTGCCTTCCCCAAAATCATGACCAATTTTACTGAGGTTGTTAAGCAAATCACTGCTATCATTACTCTAATCACACTGTCATTAAGTGAATTCATCTTCCCCAATTGACTCTGCTTATTGGAAGCTAACTCAGAAGGCCGCAAATCACAATCATGAGATTGGAAAACTCTGCAACTATCATAAATGCTAGCTGGTTGCCAAGCACCCAAACTACGATCAAGTAAGCATGGAGGTGGTGCGACATTTATAACTTGGAAGACAGGTCGTAAGTCACTTTTTTGAGACTATTGGAACTTTGAACCATTGTTAAATGAACGGTTGTAAGCTGAGGACTACCTGTACTGTATAAAATTGCTAAAATATCAGTAGTTTGACATGGATCTTATAAGATGGTGAAACCTACCTGTTTTTTATAAATGTTTAATTGTTCTTCAAAATGTGCACAGAAGTAAGTAACAGTTTCCTTCTCACCTACAAAAGAAAGGTATATTGGTTGACTGTTCCTTTGAGATGTTTCCATGGAAAGCAGCAATATTAGATTGGAACAGCATATCACTGGACTGAATTAGAGATGTAATTAAAATATTTTAAAGAATTATTATTGATTCTAGAATTCAGTGCAACAACATTTACAAATAATCATTAAGCAATGTATGTCAGCAAATAAATAATGGAATATCTTTTTGTAGTTACACATTTTTAACTGCAATTTTTTAAATGCTGATCTGTGTGTATACATCTTTATGAGACTATGGGGCAGCATGCCATTTGGATACATCAATTACAACTGTTAAACCACTTGACAAAATTACATAGTGCCAAAATTCAGCAAAATAACTACATTATAGTAAAGCTATTTTTTCCTCTTTTTTTTTTTTTAATAGTATCAGAAAGAGACCTCAGTAGCATCCCAGCAGGCTGGCAAGTTGATTTGGCCCTCTGACCCAATACAATTGCTGTTGCACAAATATCATCCTTTCAAGAGTCTTCATGGCACAGGTATATCAACAGCCACAATTCAAACACTGGACAGGACTAGGACACATTTGGAGAAGCAGTTTCAGAGTTTAAGGAGTGAAATGATTGCCTTAAACATTTGAAAAGCTTAAAGCAGCCATTTTGGCTCTTAACTTCACCTACCTCCCCAAAAGCAAAATTTCCAAATGTTTAAGCTCACTCAATCTTATCACCCAAAAAATGACACCGACGGGGCTGTGTTTGATTTCATACCATTAATGTTAGAAATAGGATAAAGAAAACATTTGGAAGAGCGTCTTTTTCTTTGGAGAGCACAAAAAATGTCCTGCTATCATTGGAGAACCATGGAAGGTCTTACATTACTACGTTGGTCACTTTCAAACACTTGATAAAATCCATCTTCACCACCAGTTGGTTAGTAAAAACCAGATGCATTAAATCACTACATCTAATCCTCTAAAACAAATCTGCAGTTTCATCTTTGCAATATACAAGGACATTTTAAAAAATTGAACTCAGCAAGGTCTTATATATTAAAACCTGTTGGCCTTTCACAAGGCCCTGAAGAAATGGCTGGGTTCCCAGACTTGGAATTCTATTAATTTTATTGAAATATCTATTATATGTCTACTTATAATTGATTTTGTTATTGTTGTTTTTATTTTGGCTGCAAATTATCAATTTATTGGGGGGGGTTTGACTGTATTTCTATCCACCCAGTTACTTGAGATTAAAACAAATAAATAAATAAGATCTTCAAATTACCTCCATGCAAGAATTTAGTAATTATTCTAAAGGTTGTAATTTATGGAAAAGAGGATGGTAATGCAATATTCAATGACAGGATATAATTCAGATTCAGTCTTTCAACACATCTCAATACTATTCCAAAATAGCAAGTTACAAACTGACATATCTTAACAAGCAACAATCAAATTTCAATTCCAGATTTGACTGTACTAAGATATACTGCATGAACTCACACTAATAGCCTATTTAAGGTGACTCTTTATAACATTTCAAGAATAGTATGTCAAATAAAATCAAGACAACAAGCATACGTCTTCTTGTAATTCAGATTAACTGAGTAACCAATAATCCCAACTGTAGTATAGAAGCTGAGATGTTAGACTAGGAACGGAGAAACACAAGTACAAGTCCACCCTAAGTCATGTGAGCTCATTGGTGACTTTAGGCTGCCCAATGTATCTCAGAGGGTTGTTATTGTACAGAAAAAAATTCCCCTCTTTCTAGCCTGTTGCCTTTACTACTATACCAAACTGGCTGTTGAATAAGATTGAAGAAATGGATATAGCATGATGGGGTTGGGGACAGAAGAGGGGTATTCGAAAAGAGGATCTCAGTCTGATAGTCAGAATGAGCAGAGTAAGGTTTTCTGTAAATCGGGGCTTAAGGAACTACCAGTTTTTCTTTCCTTTCCTTTCCATTCTCACTACCGCTTGTTTGAGGAATGAGGAAAGGTAGGTCATATCCAGTAAATTGCTCAATAGGGATTTTCTGGCAAAAGTGGGTGAAGACAATGTAGTACCAAAATAGTGCCTTTTAACCCTATTCATATCCTGTCAGAAAGGAAAGGAAACTACTAGAAGATATGGCTAGGTTAAGTAGTTGTTAAGGTTACTTCTCTAGAAAAATACGAAGCCTACAAATATGTACACCTATGGATACACATAACATACATACAGTAGATGCACATTTACTTGGAATATCATGTCATTCTAAGAATTTGCTAGAGAAAATAAAGTTAAATATTTGTAAAACATTCAACTAAATTCAAATTCAGGTTATAGTATTTCTATCAAATACAGTTGGCTTTTTTAATAAAAAAAACAAGAAAATCTTTATTTAACATGTACTACATTGATATAAAAATAACCATGAAGATGACAATGACGGCCTAAGTACATTAGGGAGACATAAAGAAAAAATAATTTTTAAAACTCACTTTGTGATAAAAGTTACCACACTAATTTGAAAGATGATTGAATAATGTTGTAACTGCATTATATATCATATGAATACTTACACTTATCAAGACGTGGCCGTGGGTTGTATCTATAACCAACCTGACTCCAGAAAACAGGCACAGAGCCTCTTGTCTGAACAAAAGATAGAGTGTGATTATGAACATGGATCAACTGTTCAGTCTCTACATAATTTGCTACATTCCCATTTTTATCCACTCCTCTTCGTTTGTAACGCATCCCTAGGGAAAAAAAGCAAAGAATTTCAGAAAAGAGATTGAACTTGCATGTTAATAGCTCACATAACATTTGTTCATTTAGCACCCTAGCTACTTAATATTGCGTTTCCAAAAGTCTTTCATAAAATTCCTCATCAAAGTCTCTCAAATAATATTAGCATTTATGAGATGATACAGCTCAAGAAACTGCAGACCCAATATGATCATGGGATTCAAACAGCTTCCATATGACAAAAGGCTTAGAATATCTGGGACTCTTTATCTTGATAAAAATGTCTAAGGGTGGATTGTAATAGAAGCATGGAAAATATGGACAAGGAGAAATTTAGTACTTATCTTTCTCTTATAGGACAAAGCTGATTTATAGATGTAGAACAGGAAAAAATGACTTCAATACATACACTGCATAATTAACTGGTGAAATTCATTACAACATAGGCATATAATATCCTTAGCATGAACATTCCCTACCCTCATCCCATAAAGAAAGGAAATAAGTCCTGATCTCTGAATATATGGGATGGAGGGGATATTGTCTGAAAGAAGTCAAGTCTTGTCCAATTTTTCAAGTGTTTCTTATGGCCTTAAGCGAGTATTTTAATTTCTGTATAGAAATGCAAATAGGATTTAAGTACTTGTTTCTATAAAAATTATCGCTAAAGCTTTTTGGTCTCTAGACTATACCGAATAAACTTACCCGCTCTGTGACGGCTTCTCCGTGAGATAAGTGCCACAAGAAAACTTGGATGAATGTAATCTACACAAACAGGCTCCTGAGATGGTGTTTCAGGGCTGCTTTTCTCCTCATCTGATGTTTCACTGTAATTAACTACAAGTTCTTCAATTTGCACAAATCCCTGGATGATGGGGATAATCCAAAAGTCCACTTCAGATTGCTGCAGGACATTAAAACATATATACATGAAATTTATAGAACCCAAAATTTAAATAAATGGAAATAGCTGCAGCAGTAGTATACAAAGTTCTTATTTTAAATTTTGCATTTGTTTAATAAATATCTGACTATAGATTACAATAAAATAGCTAAGCAATTTTTTTGTTCTGTAATTTAATTTATTTATTTAATTTATATGCAATCTTATTGTTGCAGTGACTCTGGGCAGTTTCATTTATTACTATATTTAATATATTAGGAAGTTCTATCGCATAATAATAATTTTACTACATAACTAAACTTAAAGTAACGATTAAAAATTAAGAAACAAATTTAATAGACAATTCAAAATAAATCAGGGACACTTGGACTGCTGACCATTTGAACCTTACCAATATGAGTTAATAAAATTAGATGGAAAACACCAAGTAACTGCTTAGTGGGAATTATAAGTGCTTATAAAGGATTACAGGTTCATAAAAAGGAGTTATTTGGAAGTTTCTCTTCCTCTAAAGGAAACTGTGAATAACTTAGATGATTAATAATGAATCTTCAATATCCCTTTTCCAACCAAGGTTGTACAACAAATGATGGCAACAGAGAGACAGAATGAAACTAAATACTTTTCAACAGATTATCTTTCAAGGAAAGAGAGTAAAGACACTCTTGTTGCTTTTGTTGCACCTAACAGCCACATTTGATACCATAAACTGTTATTTTACAAAAGGATTTGGCTAGTACAGGATAGCTACCCTGTTTCCCTCAAAATAAGACATCCCCTGATAATAAGCCCAATCGGGCTTTTGAGTGCATGGCAATAAGGCCAAGCACTTATTTCAGGGTTCAAAAAAATATAAGACAGGGTCTTATTTTCAGGGAAACACGGTAGAACTGAGTCACTTAAAAGATGCTGCATATAGTTTTATAAATTATATTTTAGATGGACTGTGGAAACATTTTTGTTCTGCATGATTCTACACAAAGTAATTTTAAAGTGTTATCAACTGGGTCATTCCATTTCAAGTGGTCTGGGGCTCCCAGCTCGACCATCACGGATTTCGATGAAATTTGGTGTGAACATGCACACACGTCCCCAATGAACATTGGTAAAGTATTACGTTTGCCGATGTAATACTTGCAGAGATATAGTCATTTGTATGACCCCATACCGCAGTATGACTCTGAGGTTTCAGCAACTTTGAGACATAGCATCTCCGGCAATATTTTGTTGAGAGAAATATTGTACAACTTGTTGTGCTCTATTAAACAAAATAATAAAAACAGTATCATGAGCGATCTCCATCTAGATAATTTGGAGCAAAGTTGGCCAAAAATGACTGCGGTGCGAAAAAAAGGGTAAAGTTTGGCTTCTTATATCTCTGGAAGGAAAGGTATGAGAAATGTGAAACTTTGTGCGTAACAACTTAGTAACACAAGATTTTTGAATATAAAATTTCATTCTCCTACTGCTTTCCAATAGTTCACAAATTGAGTGTAACGGTGACGGTTTTTGTAAAAATGCCAAAAATAGGGTATTTGCAGCCCGCTTTTACAAAAAAAGACCTTCTTAAAACTGTTAAATCATTCTCATTAGAGAGAGCATGTTTCAAACCCCCTAAAAAAGTAGGGCTGGTGTTTCATTGCTGACATACAAAGCCCTAAAAATAGGGACAACGTTGAGGACGTTGCTATGGCAGCGTCACATGCATTCTATTATTGTTTCATCTTGTTTGTTTTATATAGACATCATTACTACTATTATATTGCATTGGTCCATGGTGACATTGTCACTTCCAGTTCAGGCACCTGACCCAGCAACCCCATCACCATAGGGGGCATGCCTGATAGCCATACAATACCAGCCACGGGTGGGTTGCTTGGTTCAGGATCCCAAGCCTGTAGTTTGGTTTGTTTATAGCCTGTAGTTTGGTTTCTTCCTTGTGTGGGTATCTGTCCGGTTCCCAAGCTGCCGATTGGGCAGCTTCTCCTAGGTTCCCAAGCCCAAAGTGGGTATCTTATATGGTTCCCAAGCCGAAGTCCGTACTGTTCGTACTGCCAAATTCCAACAATCACTTATTTATTATTGAATTTACGTGCCACATTCTTTAACATCGCTTCTGGGAATTGATACTGTTTACCTGCCAATGTAACTGAAGGCTGGAAGCACGCAAATAAGATGTGGTTCTGGAACCCAACAAACATCTTGTCTTTCAGGCCAATAAAATGAATGAGCAGGCTCTCGCGGATGCATAAATGTTACCAATGCATCATTTTGTTCGATCGAAATTTCCACGACGTTGCCTACCCACCATTTTTTGTCATAAATGCAGGCAACATAACAACCGGGAAATAGATCGGCCAATTTTAAATTCGGATCAACGGTATTGGACATTTTGGTCACAAAGTTAATCGTGTCATTTGAAACTTTGCTGACAGAAATTGAATTTGAATCAACTGGCACAAACTAGTGATGATCTCTTGTGCTAGCTATTGTGCTGCTAACTTTCCATCTTTCTTCTTGCAGCATCCTGCTTTCTTCAATTTCTTCCTTTGGAACATATATATATTTAATTCTATGAATGTTTCACCCAGGGGTGAAATTCAGCAGGTTCTGACAGGTTCTGGAGAACCGGTAGTGGAAATTTTGAGTAGTTCGGAGAACCGGCAAATACCACCTCTGACTGGCCCCAGAGTGGGGTGGGAATGGAGATTTTGCAATACCCTTCCCCCAGGAGTGGGGAGGGAATGGGGATTTTGTAGTACCCTTCCCCTGCCATGCCCACCAAGCCACGCCCACAGAACCAGTAGGGAAAAAATTTGAATTTCACCCTTGGTTTCACCATATGATTTTGTTTCACCAAATCACCATGCAATGGAGTTGGCGGCACCATGCACAGAGTTGGCTGCTCGAGCCAGCCTCCAGCGACCATCAACCGACCAAATACTGACGCCGACAGATCTGTTCAACTTTTGCGACAGAAACATTCACGGAATGAAATATATATACGTTCCAAAGGAAGAAATTGAAGAAAGCAGGATGCTGCAAGAAGAAAGATGGAAAGTTAGCAGCACAATAGCTGGCACAAGAGATCATCACCAGTTTGTGCCAGTTATTACGCACAAAGTTTCATGTTTCTCATACCTTTCCTTCCAGAGGTATAAGAAGCCAAACTTTACCCTTTTTTCGCGCCGTAGTCATTTTTGGACAACTTTGCTCCAAATTATCTAGATGGAGATCGCTCATGATAATGTTTTTATTATTTTGTTTAATAGAGCACAACAAGTTGTACAATATTTCTCTCAACAAAATATTGCCGGAGATGATATTTCTCAAAGTTGCTGAAACCTCAGAGTCATACTGTCGAAGGCTGCGGTATGGGGTCATACAAATGACTATATCTCTGCCAGTATTGCATCGGCAAACATAACACTTTACCAATGTTCATTGGGGACGTGTATCCATGTTCACACCAAATTTCATCAAAATCCATGATGGTAGAGCTGGGCACTTTTCTGAAATCAGACCACTTGACATGGAATGACCCAACTTTGTTTTTTTAATCTACTTTTTCCTGCTTGAGGTGAATGATGTTTTTCCGTTTCCTTTAAAATATTTAGTTGCAGGCCACCTTTCGAGTGTTATCTAGGTCAAAAGGCAACTAAGAAATATTTTTCCAGCAGCAGATAAATCCATCTGAATGGGGTGAGTATCTGCCAGTGACTTCCAGCTTCATTATTTACCTGCTAGGAAAGGCTCTTTCAAGAAACTCATAATATGCTTATCTAGGTATCATAACATGCCAATCTAGGTATCATAACTTCATGGATGATGACAAACCCAAGAAAAAAACATAGACTAACTCTTTTCAGATATTTTTTTTATTTAAAAAATTGTTACAAAAATATACTATATTTCATCATAAAAACTATGTGATTGTTAAATTCTTTTATTTCTATAGGCTTATATATCTGGAAGATATTCCCAATACTTTTCTTCATTGCCTTATGTGTATTCCAATCTTAAGACACTGTACAATTTCTCTACTTTATGCTTTATTGCAATATTTTCTTTTTTGCTCAGGCTTTGGCCTATATAATTCTGCTAGACAACCTGTGTGCCATTGAGTCATTGTTTCAAAGGTATTTCCCTACTTAAGCAGAGAAATACAATGAACATGGGCGGGCAAAAAAAACAGTGGGAGCAAGAGCAACTTCCGACTTCCTGCCAGCCCGCCCATTGAGTTTCCTTGTGGGAAGCTAGCAGGGAGCATCAGAAATCACATATCTTAAGTAAACTGGAATCATGGAGGAATGTATGATATTGCAGATGGAAAAGTCATTGAAAGTCAGTAACAATTCCACTTGTTACTTAAATGGAAGCACTATTAGAAACCTAAATTTTTATGCCATACAAAATTAGGATAAGATACATGAAACATTAATAATATTTAGACTAAATGGTATCAAGAAAACAACACTATCTGATTAATTCATTGAAATTCTCAAGAAACCATAAGTATATGGACTATTACTTACTCCAAGGTTTATCAGATCTTCAATCATGTGCTTATTCCAAAAGAATCTATCATCAACCTGAAACATATAAAAGTAAAACCTTTTGTATCCAAATATTATAGAAAATCTCAAAGACTACATACAGAACAATTTATACTGATCAGAACAGTCCAGAACAAGAACTTTATTTGTGAAAGATAAGGAAAGGAACGTTGGCTTACCTGAACGTTCTTCTCGGTGCGCTGCGGAGAGTCCAAGGATGGGATGGGATATTAACCTCTGTCAGTTGCTTGGGACTGAGTTAAAATATGCGTGGCCACGCCTCCTCTGTTCCACCCGATGCATTGTGGGCCAGTTCTTTTAACGCAGGAAGACTCCCTGGTGAACAGGTCCAAACCGGAAACAACAGATCCACAATGCGCAACTAGAACCCAGGACCGAAGCCCGGGCGGGTCTTGGACTCTCCGCAGCGCACCGAGAAGAACGTTCAGGTAAGCCAACGTTCCTTCTCCAGTGCGCTGCTTGAGAGTCCAAGGATGGGAGATATGCCAAAGTTCAGCCCGCATGGGAGGGAGCAGCGAGGTCCAGATGACGAGAGGTGGAACAGACCCGTTGAAGAACCCATCTACCAAAGGAAGCCTCGGCAGAGGCAAACGAGTCCAGTCGGTAGTGTTTCACAAAAGGAGATGGCGCAGACCACGTTGCAGCACGACAAATGGCCTCCACGGACGCCTGAGTGGCCCACACGGCCGAGGTAGCCGCACTTCGAGTGGAGTGAGCCGTCAAGCGACCGGAACAGGCCTGGCTTGGCAGTCATAAGAAGAGGCGATACACGCCTTAATCCAGCGGCCTATCGTCGAGGACGAGACCTTCTGACCCATAGACGCAGGCTGGAAAGAGACAAACAACGCCTCAGTCTTCCTAAATGGCGATGTCCGTTTCAGGTATATGCGGAGAGCCCTCCGAACGTCCAATTTATGTCATCACCGTTCCAATCGGTGCTTGGGAGCGGGGCAAAAATCTGGAAGGATGACCTCCTGGGCCCGATGGAACCAGGAGTTAACCTTCGGAAGGAAGGCGGGATCCAGACGGAGGACAAACCTATCGCTGTGGAATATACACAAATCCTGATGGACCGACAGGGCTGCCAACTCAGATATCCTCCTGGCCGAGGTGATAGTGACCAGGAATGCAGTTTTGAGTGAGAGAAATTTGAGACCAATAGATCTCAAAGGCTCAAAGGGAGCTGAGGTGAGCGCCTGGAGAACCAAGGCGAGATCCCAGGAGGGATAGCGGTGGACTACCTGAGGTCGTAAGTTGGTAGCCCCCTTCAGAAACCCCCGAACCCGTGGATGATGGGACAGGGACTGGAGGTTGTCAATATGAATGATGGTTGACAATGCCGCCACCTGCCTCTTAAGGGTATTGGGCGCTAGCCCTTGGACAAACCCTTCCTGTAGGAACTCGAGGATCTGACGGATCGATGGAGCTAAAGGATCAA
>QLTV01001030.1:3264221-3282592 GCA_003457575.1 Thermophis baileyi
GGCCGGCTGAATTTCTGGACTATCATGTGACAGAGGTCCGGGTGCAGGCTCCACTCTGAGTGGTCTATGGTGGACCTGCTTAGCCAGTCCGCCTGCACATTCGACACTCCGGAGATATGCTCCGCTCGAATGGACCGTAAGTTCCGTTCTGCCCACAGGGCTAACCTTTCTGCCTCCCCCATGAGCAGCCGTGACCTGGTACCTCCCTGACGATTGATATGGGCCCTCGTTGCCACATTGTCCATCAGGACCAGTACATGGGAGTCCTTCAACAGGTGATGAAAATGCTGCAGGGCCAGGTACACCGCCCGAAGCTCCAGAAGGTTGATATTGGCCTCGGACAAGTCCGCCGGCGACCAACGACCCTGAGTCACATGAGACAAAATGTGGGCACCCCAACCGTACAGGCTCGCGTCTGTCGTGATGGTAATCCTTGTGGGCTCTTTGAATAAGGACCCCCGTAGAAGGGCCCCTGAAGTCCACCAGGCCAGGGATCGAAGCACCTTCGGTGGCACGGCTATCGTAGAGATGGAGTGACTGGTGCGTACCCGCTGGTGTGGTAGCAGGCACCACTGTAGCTCGCGCGCATGGAGTCTCGCCCAAGGAACCACTCCGATGCACGAAATCAGTTTCCCCAGCAATTGGGAAAGCAGAGCCAGGGAAACCCTCCGACGCTGACGGACCTGACGCACCAAGGAGACGATGCTGGCCTGACGGTCGGGTGAGAGGAACACTTCGCACGTCGTAGTGTCGATGACCGCGCCCAGATGGAGGAGCCTGGTGGTGGGAATGAAATGGCTCTTGGCACAGTTGACCGAGAAGCCGTGACTGCGCAGAACTTGTAGCGTGTAACATAGATCCTCCTGTGCTCGAAGGGCAGAGGTCGATTGGACGAGAATGTCGTCCAGGTAACATTGGAGTCTCACCGGACGTGCCCTGAGGGACGCGGCCACTGCCGCCAGGAACTTTGTGAAGGTCCTCGGTGCTGATGAGAGGCCAAACGGCATGGCGCGGTATTGATAATGGTGCCCTGCCACCCAAAAACGGAGGAATCGTCGCTCCGACGGACGTACCGGAACGTGTAGGTAGGCTTCTTTTAGGTCCACCGAAGTCAGCCAATCGTTCTGGCGGATGCACCCCAAGATGGAACTGAGGGAGTGCATCTTGAAGCGCCTGCACGCGATGTGGGCGTTGAGGTGCTTCAGATCCAAGACGGCTCTGTAACCCCCTGACCCCTTGGGGACCAGGAATATTATTGAGTAAAAACCCCGGCCTTCCTGTCCTGGGGGGACCTTCTCTATCGCCAAGATATCCAACAGATGTTGGACCTCGGCCTCTAATAGAGCCCTTTTGGTGGGATTGGAGGGGGTGGGACACCGGAGAAAACGTCTCGGTGGTTCGGAGACGAACTCCAGGGCAAGACCGAACTTTATAGTCTGGAAGACCCAGGAGTCCGAGGTCGTGGCCTCCCACTGCCCGGCGAAGTGGCATAAGCGCCCGCCGATGGGAGGACCTGGCAGGGAGTCACTTAGACTTTCTGAACCCTCTAGAGTTGGAGCCACAGAAGGGCCGCCTGGCTTGGTTAAACTGCCGGCCCTGTCCCTACCATAAGGACGGTCCTGGAATCTCTCCGCCCCCTGCTGGAATGACCTATGGTAAGAGGGGGCACCAAAGGCCGTGTCCTGGCGAAAGGGCTGCCGGCGGTAATAAGGAGCCGGACGGCACTCTGACCTGCGGTGGAGACTGGGCAAGATTCTCCTCTTGTCCCTGGATTCGACTACGACTGCCTCTAAGGCTGGGCCAAACAGATTACCCCCCGTAAAGGGAGAAGAAGCCAAGCGCCACTTAGACTTTAAGTCTGCCTGCCAGTGGCGTAGCCATAAAAGCCTATGGGAGGAGACATTGGAAGCCACCGCGCGGGCTGCAAACCTCGCGGCATTAAGCGTGGCATCCGCCGAAAATTCCACTGTCGCCAACAGTTTACTCCGGTCCTGGCGCAGCCTCATGTCCTCCGGATCCAACCTATCCTGCATCTGTTTGATCCACAGAATGGAGGTTCGGTTGAAAAATGACGCTGCCGCAGCCGCCCTGATGGACCACGCGGCTGCCTGATGTGTCTTACACATAACCGCTTCTGCCCTCCGGTCCTCCGGCTTTAAGCCGTCAGCACCTTCTGAGGGAAGGAGCGCAGATGAGACCAGGGCAGTCACAGGGGGATCTACAGAAGGAAGCTGTAACAGATTCTCAATCTCCTCCCCCAAACCATAATGTCTCCTGTCATAAGACAATGGGGCCGAAATAGAGGCAGGTTGAGACCACTGCTTTTGAATAGTCTCCAAGAAAATTTTGGAGGGAGGAATCACCTCCCTCTCCTGGATAGGGGCTGAGAACAGGCCTTCCCTAGGATCAAACCCCACCTGCTTCTGAATAGCCTCGAAGAAAATTTTGGAGGGAGGAATCACTTCCCTCTCCTGGATAGGGGCTGAGAACAGGCCTTCCCTAGGATCAAACCCCACTGAGGAGGGAGCCGGAGCGTCCGATCCTCCCATATTTGCCGTTACTTTGGCCTTATACAAGAGGGTCTTAAATAAGGCGGGGTTAAAAAGACCCTTAATAGCAGGCTGATCAGGCACGAAGCCCTCGTCCTCAGACAGGTCCATATCCTGAACAGACCCTTCGCCCCTGGAGGAGGAATGTGGGGAATACTCGGGCCTAGAATCATCCCAATGATCCCAGGGAACCCCTTGGCTTACAGGAGGAACCCATCTCTGCTTCAGGCCTACAGAAATGTCCTGGATAGCAGAGAAAATCATATCCCTAACCTCACGATCTGGGGACCAATCCCGGGCCGCCCCTGGAGAGGAAGCCTGAACAATCTGGGCACCCTCCTGGCAAGAAACCTCAGGTGCTCTCGCCAGCTCCAGTTGACGCTGGGCCTTGGCGAATTCTTTTTCCAAAGACTTAAAACGGCGTTCAGCATCCTTAAGGGCAGCTGAAGAGTCTTTAGTAGAAGAAGGGTCCTTAGGCCTTGCGGATCTAGAGGCAGTCTTAGAGGGCATCTCTCTAGCAGAGGCCCCTCCGGTCTCACCACTTGATGCAGTGGAAGCAATTGCAGCTGACGCTGAAGATGACTTGGAAGCCATGGTGGATCCGAGGTGGAATGCAGGTGGAGCAGAAACTGCAGCCTATTCCGATCTTCTGTACAGGTTGTACCTGAGCCCAGGTATAACAACACAATGGAGTGATATCCCTGGGGATAGTGACTCCAGTCAAGCAGTCCTGGGAATCTGGATCAAAAAATGGGGTATAAGCCAATGAGTAATACCCTGGAGGGAAGGGACTCACAAATACGCCTCACAATGTGCTAGGCAGAAGGTGGCAGTCGGAAATCTGGAGTTCCAGGACACTACCACGCACCCCCAGAAACGACAGCTGGTCTGGAGGAAGACGCTGCTGCTGTCTCCCCAAACAGACACCCTGAGGCACTGAAATGGCGACCGGCAATAAGAGCTCCGCCCCTGTCTCTCCGTGCCACACAAGCAGGCAAAAAAATATTCAGGGGAAAAGAGAGCCTCTGATAGGCTGCTCCTCAGGGCCGTTTTAAAAGAGCGCGAAATTCCGGCGCCAAAATGGTGACCGTTACTTGCCGGCTTGCAATTAGCCCCCAAAATGGCGACCGGAGCACCCCCTCGCTCCGATAAGCAGCTGAGCTTCCAAGACACACAAGTTGCAGCCACACAGAAAGGAAAGGAGGAGTAATGCCCCTGGGGACAGTGACTCACGTAGCTGCCGGCTTCAATATAGCTCCCAAAATGGCGACCGGAGCTCTCCGTAGCTCCAACAGACAGCTGATCGCAAAAAGCCGATCCAAGCAGTCACTGTCTCTTGTGGAGTAAAGCCCCTGGGGACAGTAACTCCTACCTGCAGAACACACAGTGTACCCCGGAGGGCAGGGACTTCTGCAGCCTCAATCCATACAATCTAAAAGCTGAGCCTTCGGCTGACCGAAGACACAGAAATCCTGCTGCAGACACTTAATCAGTGAGCTGCCATACCCAGCAGGAAAGCAAAAAAACAAGTACAAGACCAAAAACAAATCCAAGAAATAATAAAGGTTGCTAAGAGGAAAAAATTACATGTCCCATTAGCTGACTGAGTTAAAAGAACTGGCCCACAATGCATCGGGGGGAACAGAGGAGGCATGGCCACGCATATTTTAACTCAGTCCCAAGCAACTGACAGAGGTTAATATCCCATCCCATCCTTGGACTCTCAAGCAGCGCACTGGAGAACATTAATGTTTCTTCCCTTAAAATATATGCCCATATGTATCTATGGCTGATCTTTCAAGAGACATATTATTACCTTTTTCCAGAGGGGCAAGTTAGTCTTCTCACATGCACTTTGCCTTTGTACAGTGTTTGTTAAGTCATAGGTCAAACTATAATAAAAAGAATCAGCATCCATAAACATTTTGAACAGTTCTTCCAATAGACGTCTCTCCAGTCTTTCTTTCTCTTTACTTTCTTTAACCTACAAAAGGGCAGAATGTTCTGTTTCAGTACAGTGAGTTGGATACCTGTCACTAACCTAAATATGATTTTTCATAACATACCATCAACCATTTACTTTTGTTTAAATAAAAGAAATATAAATCTTTCATAGATTACGTCTTTTCAAACAAACACAGAGAGAATTACAACTTTGCAGATACGTTTTCCATATAAAATATGCTGTTATTATATTCTACAAGGCTGAGAAATAACACTTCAAGTAAAGTTACCTACCAAATTTATGACCAAGAATAGTATGAAGAAACATCTAGAGTTACAGGAGGAAAGACCACATGCTGCACAGAATCTTCATTAGATATAGGACTGTACTAGTTCTACATGTTACATAATGTAACTCAAATATTGGAATATGTTCCAACAGTGTCCTAAATAATAAAAAAATGTAAAAGGTACTATTTTTATTTAATGAAAGAAAGAGGGCATCACAGCTCCTTTTTTTTTAAAGTACTACTCATAATAAGCTTTAAATCCTGTATACACAACTTTAAAAGACAATCTCTCTAGATGCTTACTGCAAATGGCCATTCATAAATAAAGCACTTCAAAAGTTGCCAATTGTAAATATAGTTAATTTCTTCCCCTGAACCACAAAATCTATTACTTCAAAATACAACAATTAATAATTAATTGATGACTTCATAAGTGAAGACATGATCCATTAAGTCCACTCGTGAGGTTGGTATTTAATTATTTAATTATTTGTTAAATTTACATCTTGCCATGGGACTACTCTGGATAGCTTACAACAATAAAATAGAAAAAAATGAAAAATGTAAACAACAATAGCAAAGGAATAAAACATTAAATAATAGAAGTACAATAATATGAAATTAAAAAGATGGGCGGGGGAGAACAAGAAGTGCAGGGGAGAGGTGAGGTCAGGTCTTCACCTCTCCCCTGGGAGGGTGAGGGCAAACCTCATCCCGGAGGGCAGAATGTTCCAGAAGGCTACAGCAGAGATCCCATTCTCCTGGATCCCATCAGTCAGTGTTTCTTGACCAATGGGCTTGTCTTAGAAGGACAAGATGGTTCATCTAGTAATCTGGATCTATCCTATGTAGGGTTTTGAAGATCATAACCAACATCTTGAACTGCACCCAGAAGCAAACTGGCAGCTCGCGAAACAGTGGTGCAACTTGGGTCACTCTATGGGCCACAAAGACTAATTGTGCTGCCGTACTTTGTACCAGTTAAAGCTTCTGAATGCATTTCAAAGGAAGTCCCATGTAAATGTAAGATGTATGCTATATTGCATTAAAAACATTTTCTGCATCAGCATTACTGGAAAGAATTCAAAGTAATGTATTTATGGAGGAACTATAATAATGGAGGCAATGCAACTTTGATTTAAACCCATTTGTGTTTCAAAATAACAGTTTAGTCTACATTCTTATATGCTCTATAGACCATGGCTATTAATGTGGCTTCGTATGTAATATTTATTGATGTGCATATCAAAGCATTTGTATCATGAGTTGTATTTTTTTTTCTCCAGTACTCAGACATTTTGTTTTTGTTATATGCTTTAATAGGGAATATGTTGAATGAGAATTGATGTTACTAATAATCTACTATGCATAGTAGATACTATACTATACTATACTACTATTAGTATTTGATTTTCACCCTTTCCCTTACTGCGTTTTCAATATTTCTTTTGGTTCCACATCAGCAGCAAACGATCAGCATCTTTTATTGCACAAGGGCCTCCAGATAATTGTAGGATGTCCTTTATTGCCCTTGCTGTTCATCATCTAGAAACTAGTATCCTGAAATTCTGTATATATATTTTTCAGAACAAGGAGGTTTAATGTATGAAACACTAGTTGGTAGACAAAATTAGTGCAGAATCAGACTAATTGTCATTTGAAACATAAAGTAGTAAATGTTATCATATTCCGTATTGCACTATATTTCAGTTCCTAAACACAATCAGGAGGGAATTGTTTTTTTAATTTCTTTTTCATGTGGACTGACCTCCTTTAAGTTTTAAAAAAAAAAACAGAGAATCACCCGGGCATTCTGACAGCAAATACCAGGTACAGCTAATTTAAAAAGACAAAATATAGCCACTTATGAGAAAAGCATGATTTAGTTGCGAAGCTGGAAATTTGTGGGATAAAACAATATAAAACCTATGGCAATACAGGATAATAAATTTAATCTGTATCTTAAAACAGAGTGGGGGAAACAATACTGAGATTACTGTTGACATCAGCATGAATGACCATATGAATATCAGCATACAATTGTAGCCAGACACAAGAAGACAAAAATATAACTATAGAAAACCAAATAGAAAACTGAATTTTCTGAGATTTGACTATGAAGGTGGGGGGGGGAAGGAAATTAAACATTTGTTGCAAAGTTCAACAGTAACAAAGGGGAGTCAATCACAAACTGAATGTAGGAAACAAAAAAGGCAAATGAATCCAAGGCTTTGCAACTGATAAAAACAATAAATTATGTAAAGTGTTCCTAGGGATTCTTTCATAGGGAAAACAGATGCAGGCAGGCAGGGGCATATTTGGAGAAGAACTTTAGATGAAAGATTAGAAGCAGTATTGAACATATTGATTGAAATGGTGATAACATGTCCAAGTAGTAATATGAAATATATCATTAGAGCTATACAATTGTCGAGTTAGAAATTATCAGGAATAGAGCAGAGTTTCAAACTCACATGAAATACTAAAAGACAGTGCCCACAAAATTCCAAGTGAGAACAGTATATAAACATATATTTGGGGGCCCAAGAAGAGAGAAAGAACAAGGTACAGGCTCTATTAGAACTGAATATGACAAATGGGGATGGAACCAGTCAAATCATATAAAGGCATAAAGGGCTTCAAATAGTAAAGTTTGGTCGACTGTATCTAAGCAGGGTGAAAATAGGAGATAAGAAATTGATCTGGCAGATAAAGTAAAGTGCCCTTGATTATGCTTGTGGGAATTTTTGCAAAGTTCAGAAGTAGAACAGGAAAAAAAGGCAGCAAAAATAAACAGTGGACGACAAGGTGAAAGGGGCAATTTAATCAAGAAATATCTCCAAAACAAGTGAAATAGAAATATGCTTAAATATTTGTGACTATATTAATCAACTCGTTGGAGGAAAAGTACAAAATTAAATAAATAGGTGAGTAGTGTTTACAGTGTCTACCATCAAAAATTCTTTAAAATCTAATAAATAATTCTCACCTTCTTTTTATTAGAAGAGGAAACATTTGTTTTTATCTGAGTGAAGGTTCTCAGCAGAAATTTAGAATCATCTGGAGACTGTGTAATTTTCTCTGTTTTATATATTCCAAAATGATGTTTTTTACAGGGCTGAAAAGCAATACATTTTGTTAAAAAGATGCTTAATGAATTTAGTTATATAAAATATGAATTCACTGATTAATATTCTAAGAACATAACATTTGCATGATATCAAATACATTTTTTAAATATTTATTTATTGAATATATACTACTGCCCTTCATATTCTGTATACTTACAATAAAACAAGGATAATAAATAGCAAAAAAAACCCTTGGAAAAGTTGTATAGAATTCATTCTAGCTATCACTGAAGAATTATCTAGTATCTGCTAAAAATTAGAAGGTTCCACATTTTAAAAAGCTTTTTCTATCCCATCTACTGTCTAACCTTGAGAAAGGTCACTGTCAAAGATTTAATTAACAAGTCAGTTGGAGTAACATTTTTGGCAAAACTAATTGTCATTTGTATATCTAATCACAGCAGAGACATCTCATTAAAAAGATATCTGATACAATGCAAATGACTGTAGAGAAGAAACAAGATATAAATGCAGTAAATAAACCGTACAGTAAAAGACAGCAGTTGAGAGATGGAAAGGAAGAATTGTTCCAAATGTTTGATAAGAAATGTTTACATCCACTTACTATCCAGTTATCCTTTGGGTCAAATAATAGCAATAGCACTTCACAGTGCTTTACAGCCTTCTCTAAGCGGTTTACATAGTCAGCATATTGCCCCCAACAATCTGGGTCCTCATTTTACCGACCTCAGAAGGATGGAAGGCTGAGTCAACCTTGATGTTAATGATCACATGATAAATGTTTACCTAAAAATTGTTATTCAGCATGGCTGCCTGATTTGATCATGTAACTTTCATTTCCACTTAAATATCATTCCAATCATGTTAAGTTGGTTGGAGCACTCCTTTTATGAATTGCTGGGATTCCATCTTACCTCCAAGTCCAGATCCTGAGGTTCTGCTTCAGAAAGTGGTATTGGGACAATTTTCGTAATTTTGCATACATCATGATCTCCTGGAAGCTTGCCAACTACTACTTTTTGGCGAATTAGAAGCAGCCACCAAGGCAAATCTGTAAGAAATACAAGTCTATTAGTTTGGAAAGAGAAGTTTCAATTATAATTTTAACCAGGTGAATAGCAACCTTTCAATTTATACATTCTCTTCATCAGGCTGACAAAATTACAGCCTAACACTTAAGAGGAAACGCCTTTTCTCAGTATGGAATTAGGGTTACAAAACCCCAAAGCTGGAAAAACTGGAAAAAAAATATTTTTCTTTCACTAGAACAAACCAGTATCTGTCCCTTCCTAAGACAGATAGGATTTTTTGGTATTTTTCTAATAATGAACATGGTAGTTAAAATAAAAAATAAAAAAAATTATTTGCAGAAAGAGTACACTACCATAGCCAAATAATAGGCTTTTTTAAAAAAAATGTTTTCATTTTTCAGTTTTAATTTAAGTTCATCCTAATTATTCTTCTTGTGCCCTGACACTTGCCTAACCATGCTAACACTGCATATACAATCTGGTTTACAATGCTATTAAAGAACTTATTAATCAAGTTAATATGTTAGACTGTGAATCCTATGGGGCCATGTTGCTTATTGGGGAGCTTTGGACCAATCATTCTTAACCCAGGCTATGATAAAATGAGGAAATAGACCATCTGTAGCACTGATTTGAGCTCCCAAAACCAATGGGATTTAAATCCAATAAATAGCAATGTATTCACCAGGTAGGGGGATTTTTTTTTTATTGAAATGTAAAATCAGAGTTATTGCATAATCTCCAGGCCCGCAGCATACACTCTCAGGAGAGCCACATCTGACTAACATTATCTATAGCCCTTTTGCCAAATCTGTTATTGCCGATTCCAGTTATGTTTTAGTTTATGGTCTGCATCTTAATCACTGTTACGTACCTTGAATATTCCACTGAATCAGAGGACACAATAATGAAAACATATATTTTGATGATTTTTGCAGAATAAGGCAGAATGTTTTTCAGTCCTTATGAAGACTATATAACATTCAATGACAATGCATGCCAATGAGCATTAAACTTGTTCTGAAGATTCAAAATTAAATACTTCCATTTTACTTTTTTTCAAATACTTTAAAAGGGAGTGATAGATACTGTAGCGTACTATCATTGTAATAAAGCCCAAAACCAGAATCAGAATAGATAACTCGTGTAATTACAACTTCATTCATAGAACAGTAAAATACACTGTACCTAAAAGATAATTTTTATGCTAATATTAGTTTGCCTTGGTCGGCATCAATGGTGGCTTTATTTTAGTAGCTGAAGGAGAACTAATGCATCTGTTTGTTTCAATGCTGAGTTAAATAAGATTAAAAAATCTCAAATAGTGTATATATCCATAGTTACAGCTGTACAACTCCACTTAAGAGATGCTCTAACAGCAAAAGAAAAAAAATCTGCAGTAAGAGTAATTCCCCCTTGTCCTTCTTTAAGCTTCTTATAGCCTGTGACAAGCTGTTTTTTTTTTTAAAAAAAAATGGAAAATGGCAGGGGGCTGAATAGGGAATTGGTAAAAATAGTTCCATCACATCTTTCAAAAGGAAGCAACTCTCAGGGTCTTCCACAGATGAAAAGAACCCTTCCAATTGTTGTAAGGAATATCCTTCTGGGTTCAGTTCCAAGTGGGGAAAAAGACACTGGATTCCTGGAAGTTGCTTGGAAAGAAGGTTTAATGGTGGACAGGAGCACATGGCATGGGCTCCTGAACAGAAAAGGTGGATCACATGCTTCCAGATGTTGGGTGAAGAGAAAAAGGGCAGAAAAGATGCTGAGTCTCTTGGTTTTATGACCTCTGTTGGGCCCCACCTCTTAGTTTCCTGTTCCTGTGTATGTAATGCACTCCGATTGGCTGTCAGACTCCCAGGCTTGGCTGATGTAATCTTCCCAGGTCCCATGTGGTGTAATGAAAGGGCTTTGGGCAATACCTAATATGGCTCTGTCTGAAGGAGGTAGATCTTTGTTATGTAAAATAGACTGGTCCAGGCTATTAACAAAGGGGTGGGGGGGATGAGTGAGCTGGGCCACACACACCCCCGACGGCCCACCGACAAAGGCGGGGGCCACCAAGAGCAAGTCCGCCTCCCCTCCAAAAGCATGCCCCTCAATTTCTCCAGGGACACTCCACACAATACTCCGCCTTTCCAATCTTTCCCAGGATATTTCATTTTTTTCCAGGAGAGGGGTGGGTGCTAACTTCCTACACATCCACAAAAGGAATAGATTCCCCAGGTGTTTACAAATGCTTTATGACATCACAATCTATCAACCAGCCTATATGTTCTCAAATTTGCTGTTGGGATTGGGAGAAGAATATTTTTTGCAGTTCCTGTGAGGTGAAGAAAATGCAATCATGCAAACAGACTTCCACTTATGTAACGTTGTTTCATAACTAATTTCAGTTGAAGAAAAGATGAGGTGTTTCTATACATGTTTTCCTTTATGACAGTGGTTTGTGTGTGAAAAAAGAGAATGATTGTTATATTTGGTGAGAGGAAGAAAGATCAATGACTTTTATCATTTCATTTTTATAGGCAATTTGATGAGTAAATATCCATTCCATTTTGCTGTTGTTGTGGCCCTGTTTTCTTCTGGAGTAGGGTTTCAGGTCACAGGTGTGTGTGTGTGTGTGTGTGTGTGTACACCCATACACAGCTATGCAGAGATTTATTGGAATGGTAAGATCTCCAAGTTTTCATTTGGAGACAGAAAACCAGATTTATACATAGGCATTTCAAAGGATTTTCTGTCTTTTTTTATTATTTATTTGCCTATTTTGAGAAGTCCATGTTAAATTAAGTTTTTTTTTCTTGAGGATAAAGAAAATATCTAATTTTCTATTGGGCAAGTATGCTTATCTGGTTAAAAATATATTACAAAACATAAGCAAGATTTTTTTTAAAAAATAGGTCATTGCACAAATAAAAGAAAGATCCAGCTTGAGTGGCACAAGTTACATTAAAACAAGTCTACTAATCTATCTGCCGTCTCCCATTGACCACTTTGTTCAGGCGTTCCCTCAAGTATCTGAAGATCTTAAAAGAACAATGGAACCATTCATGAGATCTTCTTCAAGCATGTCTCCTGTTTCTTCCGTTTTAGACCTTGTTTTGTTGCATTCATTCGAATGTAAATGAAAGTATTCCTCATAATCATGGATGATGCTGGGTCTGGGAAAAAGCAGTATTTACAGCCAGGAAGAAACAAGCAAATAACCACCCACCTCAAAACACAGTGGATATTTCTCTTGTTTTGACTAATAGCCAGAATACATGCCCATCTTTCAACAACAGGAGCAAAACCCATACCAGGCAAGATAAAGCAAGCTGTTACTAATGCTGCAATTGTTTATATACCCAGTTCAATGACAGTGTTGACAATTGGTTTTTGTATTTTATCTGCAGCATCTAGAAAACAATTTTGCTGCCAAAAAAAAATGAAAACCCTTTTTATCTCTAATGTCCCAACTAAATACTCTTTGTATCCAATCACAATGCAGTCCCTTCTACTAATCTGCCTCCAGAAAGGAAGGGTTTAAAAACAGAGATATGAATATATTTTCAGAAGTAATTTGTTCAAACAGATTTAGAGTACGATAGTACCCAGACTATTATTTATTCATTATAAATAAATTTACTATATTTAAAATATTCAAAACTTCATATATTCAAGAATATGTGACTATGTTACTGTACTTGAGAGGTATTTAATTTTTATTTGATTTTGAAGGTAAATTATTTGAAAAACAGTCTCTCTTTCAGTTGAATACATTATTTGCTTTTACAGCAAAACAATTAAACCCATAAATATGCAAAAATTAATAAAACTGAATTTCTGAGGAACTATTTTAAACCATATACACACAACGACTTTACAAAATTCCATTTCTGCTGCTAGAATGCACTTCAAACTCTCAATTACATTTCCATAATAAATCTTTAAAATATCAAGGAATATTTTGGACTATCCCATTGAATTCTCATATACTTCCCTATAAAATAGTGTAACACCGTTCTTCCTTTGCAAAGTACCCAATGCTATCCCTCAACTACAGTCCTACTTTTCCATTGGCAGAAATTCCTGGGGATTCTGACTGATCCTTAAGCAACAAACTTCTTTGCTACAATAAACATACTTATCTAAAAATAAAGTTCCCTCTCTTCCTTTAATTTTTTTCTTATGAACGAGAACTTATAAAAAATAGCAGCAGCAATTCTTTGCTTTTCTAAAATTCTAAAGGAAGTAACACTATCATCTTAGTTTTTTTCAGAAAGAGGATGAAGAAACCACAGTGGGATAGATTTTCCACCCATAACTGTCAGAGGAAACGTTCACAAAGTACAGTTTGCTCAGTTTAAGGCTCCGCTCTGCTAGCTCTGCAAAATAGACTTACAAAAACAGTCAATAGTAGCTCCCTGTTGCATTTTCTGAAACAGGCTCTATTATCTCTAAGAAAGAGTTACATTCCCATTAGATTTTTGCAGGATACAGCAGAAACATTGGACTAGATTGGGGGGGGGGGAATTGCCTCACACAAACACCACCAAAAAAGGGGGGAGTATCTTAAATTCATGTATTGCTTCTCTAGGTACAATCCACTATACTTACTTTACTTATAGCTTTCTAACAGGATAAAGGAGGTACTGAAGCCAATTATTGATGAAAGCTTGTTCACAAGTGCATATCTTTGTAAAATGCTACACATGAGACAACAACATTCAGGTTTCACTTAAACTTATTTCCTCATAGCATCAATATTAGTAATCAGTACTTTATGGACATAAAATTCAAACTATAAAATCTATGTACAAGTTTCAGGTTCTAGAATAAAATCTAGTTTGCTGATGCTAAAAAAAATCATCTTTAACTAGCATATTATGACAAATAGAGCATATGGTAGTTTCTCATACCTATCTTTCTTTCAAAATACTGGAACAAGCCAGACAAATGAAAGTAAAATGTGTAGACCATTTTTTATTTGAAATTAGCCTGAATTTTATGCCTCAATTTGGTTTGTGAGAAATAATTGTATTAACCCATCTGTAATAATCATCACAAACCAATTCACAATAGATATTGCTTGCCTAAGTATTATTTAAAAATGAGGTAAAGAAAGCCAGAGGACAAGCCAAGAGAATCTAAAACAGGCTGACATCACTTCTGAAATATTTAAGGTGTGCATACAGTACTATTCTCTCTTTTTCAGCAGTATGTTATTTCCTTAGTGAAGAACAACTTGCCTAGCTCTCAAAAGTACTCCCCCCGCCCCCGCAAGGTAACTGGACTTTTTCAGTTGCCTTTTGAGTAAAAAGAAGTATCTTTGGGACAACCATGACCTGGATGATTGAGAATCTCCTCAGACCAGGGGTCCCCAACCCTCGATCCGTAGACTGGCCCTGGTCCGCAGAATGCCAGAAACCAGGTCGCACAAACAAGTGAAGCGCCATCCACAGAATGCAGGCAGCATGCGAAATCACATACCCTCCGGTCAGCAGAAAAACCTCGTTCCACGGAACCTGTCCCTGGTGCCCAAAAGGGGCCACTACCATAGACAACTTGTCTAGCTTTTACAGTAACATAAAGCACATGAAACCACTTAAGAAAATCTTTAATAAATTGTAGTAACTAGGATTGTGCAAACCATTTGGGGGAAAAAGTGATACACAAAGCATTCTAGCACAAATAAAGCACCTTTCTTCAGAGCATAAAAGCAATTGTTATCCTTGGAGTATCATACCAGAGTTTCAAAAGTTGTCCCCAAAGCACCTCTGCATGTATGTGCATACCCAGGCACTTCTGATGTGATTACTAGCAAAGAATGTGTATATAAACACAGAGCAGAAAGCCAGGAACACCCTTCAAAGCTATAAAGCTGTCAAGAAAAGTACTACACTCACAATAACATGTTTTGTAAGGCATCTCTTTTAAATGCTTTGTAGAGCCCAATTAGTAACTGGCTCTTCGAAAAGCTGCCTTTTCATATAATATTGGTGATATTTCCATGTTTCTTCCAGAATTTTCAATTCAGCAGTTTTATTTATAATTCCAAACTAAATTTACAGTTACAAAAATTCTCATTAATATTTTACAGCCACATATTACTAATATATTACACATAAATTACTAATGGCTGAACTTAAACCATTTCAATCTTTCATAATACTTTCGTGAATGTGTATATATTTCATTCATATATGTATATTTTTCTTTCCTAACGTCATTTGATAAATCACAAAAACACAATTCATCAAGAACTATGACAGTTTTAAACAGCCATTTGCTTTCCAATTCTTTATTAATTCAACAAAAAAGTGACACATTACGTTGATAGAAGCATTGGCAAAGATCAGATATATTTTGTCAGTCATAGGTAATTTTAGAGTGGAGGTTCCTAACCCAATAGGCATAACAAAATGAGCATTATTTTAACTACCGTATTTTTCAGAGTATAAGATGCACTTTTTCCCCCTAAAAGAGGCTGAAAATTTGGGTGTGTCTTATATCCCTTTTTATCCCGTTTTATCCCCAAGCAGGGGATAAAAAGCTCTCAAAACCGGTAAACTAATGTGCTGAAGCTGACCAGACTAAGGATGCTAGCCAGATGAATACCTGGTAGGCAGATTTTTTTTTCTTCTTTTCCTCCCCAAAAACTAAGCTGCGTCTTATACTGTGGTACATCTTATACTCCGAAAAATACGGCATTTCTTTAGGCTATAGAAAGATTTTATTGTCCGTACCTGTATGAAGCTGAATTTTGCCAATAATTCCTTCGATCAAACCCAGACAAATTGGATTCCAAGCCAAAAGAAGATCAGTAGCTGCAGAGGAAGAGGAGGTAAATTAGACATGTAAAGACAAACTGTTTTATCCATATAATTCAAATACACATTTCTTGTTTTATTATTTATCTGGAAAAACTGGGTTTCTACTAGGCAAGATGATCATGATCGTGTAAACATGCTAGGTACATATTACTCCACCTAGTTAAGAACAATTCCTTTTAAGAAAACATATATTTCTTGATCTAATACCCTGACTAAAATTAAGTTTGAATTTTTTTCCCCAGCCAAGATCTTAGGAAGACCAATTCAAAAGCTTCCATGTCCCTTTACCAACAAGATAGTGGTTCTTAATCAAAGTAGGATTAACTCCTTGGAAAGTCCAATTTCATAATAAGAAAATATATTCATTCTTTCCTAATTCTGTTATGAGGAAATGTACATAGCACTGTTTCCTGGCTGGGCCGCCTTCTTCAGAATAAAGAAAATGGAACTCAGCCATTTCTACATAATATTAAACAAAATAAGATACCTGGAGAGCCAACAAGTTTTAGATTGTCTATAAAAGTTCTGCCAATGTTTTTATTGCCTATTCTTACCACCTAATATATTTAATATTGCTAGCAGAAAACATATAAGTGGGTGATTCTGAGTTCTGAATTCCTCCTTCAGGTGGCTCCAAGTAACTCAATACATGATGAAACAATACTCAATTGGCAAAGTTTCCCCTAATTTTTATCAATATACTTTTTTAGTTTTAATTAAATATTCTTTAAAACCATTGATGCCCAAACTCTAGAAATAAAAGTGCATTTTATTGGGAAAAGGAAACACCAGGGGGAAAAACAAGAAAAGCAACACTTCAAACAAGCAACACTTCAAACACAGAGAATCTAAATAAAATCAATAGTTATTATCAGCTTACACAAGCAGCTCTTGAGAATTATTGAGATGAATGATGCCATCAAATCTAACATCCTGCCCACTGCAAAAATCCAACATCACAGACAGATGTCTATAAAACTCTCTAACCTCTGCTTGAACCCCTCCAGTGACAGGGAGCCAACTCCGGGTAATTGGCTCTACTGTCAAACTTCTCTTACCTACATTCACTGCCTTCTCATAACTTAAATCCATTTTTCCATGTTATTCAGATACCTGGGGAGTGTTATCTTTCCTTCGTTCCTTTGTTTCAAGGCTAAACATGCTTCCATTTCATTCTATAGGACTTAATTACTAATCCCCTGATCATCTTCACTGTCTTTTTCTGAATTTGTTTCAAGTTCTCCAAATTTTTCAAGTATGATCCCCACAACTGAACACAATGCTCATGATGAGGTCTGTCCAAACTGGAATAAAATTGAGCTGTTTGGAAACAGTGCTCCTGTTGATAAAGCCAAAAACTGCACTTGATTATTTTATAGCCACATCATCCTGCTGACACATATTCAGTTTGTAATCAACTAATATTCCCATTTTTTTCACAAGCAGTATTAATGAACCAAATATTTCCAAACCCTTTCTTATGCATAATTTCCTAAGTGAAGAACTTTGGTTGCCTCTGTTATTTTTATTCTGTTGTTTATACCATTTCTCTAACTTCTCAAAAGTATTTTGAATTTGTTTTCCATCCAAAGTTTTGTGAAACTTGAAAACACATTCCCTTCCCTTAAAAAATATTTTAAAAATATATTAAAGACATAAAGCTAAACCCTGTGGCATCTCAATATTTCGCTCCAGTTTAAAGGAACCTTTCTTTGAGCATAATTTTAATCTCAGTTATATATCCTCTTAATTCTCATATCATGCAGTCCATATTTAACTAGCTTGCTAATCAAAACATATGATGCACATTATCAAATGCTTTAAAATAAATTATGTCTATTATTCTCACAGTTAAGGAAATTGCCTTATCAGAAAGCAAAAAAATTGTTTGTCAAGAATTATTTTCCTATCCATGCTGACTTCTAGTAATTAACAGAATGTTTTCAAGGTGCTTTTAATCAACCATTTTATGATTTACTTAAGAATCTTCCCCAACAGCATTGTCAGACTGACTGGTATGACACTGTATTTTCCTTTTCTTATTTTTAAAAGCTAGGAGCATTTGTTCTCCTCCTGGCACTTTGCTAGTTCTCCCAGTTTTCTCAAAGCTCATATGTGAAAGTTAGTATGTCAGTATCATGAAAGTGGTATGTAATAAGACAAGAAAACATTTTCTTACAGTGTGCCACAGCCAGTGAGATCATAGAATCTTACAGCTGGAAAATATGATCAGAAATCACCTAGTCCAACCCCTTAGTTGTTGTAGGATCTGATAAAGTCAGTGCCTGCAATAGATGGGTGGGTGGGGCCTTGGATTGTATCACTCCTATATGGCCTCTTCCTGTATGCCAATTTAAGTACAACTAGTTTATTAACAGCTCTGGGAAATGAAGTGCTAAAACAGATGCCAGGAGGAGGAAGTCTTCTGCAATTGGAGGAAAACTCAAAGTGAATTTGACCAGCCACATGTAAAGAGCCATATCAGACATTACCTCATCACAATGAGGGTGGCAAAATGTCAGTATTTCTCCACTCTTATTGCATCTGCTGATAACCATCCAGCAGACCTGTTTCCGATAACCCAGTCCTACTGGGTAAAGAGGGCCCCATCCAGAACATCTGAGGCGTGTTTTTTTTTTTTTTTGTT
>QLTV01001030.1:3296088-3307754 GCA_003457575.1 Thermophis baileyi
GTTCCTAATCCTTCTCTTCATTAACTAACAGTACCAACCCATTAATAATGTCTGTTACCTGCTTAGGATATGATGAAATTGCCTAATCATGCAAGCCTGAATTTGTCTCCAGCTAAAAATAGACATGATCATGACAGCTATTCTATGTTTTCCCACTTTTGCTAAAAATACTATCCTACTAACATGAGTTGCGATTCAATGTAAAAATGTTTCTATTTTGTTTAGTCAGATTTAATATTTCAAGTGCTGGGAAGTTAAATATTTAAAGGGAAGGATCTTATAATTGGAAATTAAATCTAAGATTTACAAGACAACCATCTGCCCTGTTGCACTGTATGGCACTGAATGCTGGGCAGCAACAACAGGGACCCGAAAGCTATCTCCATGCCATGGAAATGTGAATGCTCTGTTGGATATTGGGCATCTCCCTTCTTGACCACATCACAAATGACACCATTCGACAGCATTTTGGTGTGGCACCAATTATAGAGAAGATGAGAGAAGGCCGGCTCCGTTGGTATGGACATGTCCAGAAAGCAGCACCTTCCACCGTTGCCAAGACTGCCTACCAACTAAAAGTCAATGGCCGGCAACAGAGATGGCAAGACACCATCAACAAAGATATGCAAGCCACGGGCCTGCGCCCTGGAGTGGGCAGCTGACCGTGCAAAGTGGCATTCAATGATCCAAAAAGCGAACCCTGCACTTGCCGGAACACGCTAGGAAGAAGAAGAAGATCTTAAAGGTAACTTGGTTGTTACCTTTAAAGCCCTACATGGCTCAGGACCAGTTTATCTGCGTGACCGCCTTATGCCACATTCCTCCCATCGACCAGTGAGGTCGCACAGGGTTGGCCTTCTTCAGGTCCCGTCGGCCAGACAGTGCCGGCTGGCGGGACCGCGGGGGAGGGCCTTCTCTGTAGCCGCTCCGACTCTGTGGAACCAACTTCCCCCCGAGATCCGTACTACCCCCACCTTACTGGCCTTCCGTAAAGCCCTTAAGACCTGGCTTTTCCGGCAGGCCTGGGGCCAATAGTTGTTCTGATTGGCCCATGCATGGTTGCGTGAATGTTTTATTTTAAATATAGTTGGGGTTTTTTTTCCCCCCCTTTCTTTTTTAAATTGTTTTTATATGTTTTATTTTTTATGATGTAAGCCGCCCAGAGTCCTTCGGGAGTTGGGCGGCATATAAATTTTATAAAATAAATAAATAAATAAATAATTTGAAATGCATAATAATAATAATATCTGATTAGTTTGGAAAGGCTAATAGCTATTTGCATTCTCTAATTAACTTCTCAGTAGAAGAATACTATGAAAAAAGAGATTGGTGTTCAAATGAATCAAGATTCAGGAACAGTTCAGAGTTACAGGTGTTCCCAAAGGTTTACCAAGCTTCAAGCAATGTTAGCAGTCACTTCAATGATCCTATGCACGCCAGACTGTCTTTGTAGGCACCTGGTACATTTTATGAATATTTGCCAATACGTTATTGCAGGAGCCTGGAAATAAATATATGCAAACCTTGAGCTCCAACATTTGATTCTCTGTTGACAGAAATAAAGGTATTGAATGTGAGGTCCATTTTCCTCCATATTGAGACAGTAAAACCTCTGCTATTTGTTTGATAATACAAAGAACAGTAGCTGAAGATAGATTTATAAGATAAGTGATAAAATGCCAGCCAAAGCTCAGATCTTAGTTTTTCATTAAGAAATGTGGGATAGTAATACCATTACAGTCTGTGGTAATCCCAGTACCATTATGGAAACAGTGAGAAAGTGTTACCAAATATGGCCGACTTCCCTGTAGCCCTTTATATTGTATTGGCAGCTGACCTATTTGGTTCCAGGCCTTTGGTTGACGATTATTATTTGTCTAAGACCCTATTCTGCTTTTGTTGTTTATTAAATCATTTTAGTCTTGGTTGTCTGATTTAATGTTTTAGCTGTTTTTATGTATTTTTCTATGCCACCCAGAGTTCATTGGAGTTGAGCTGGTAATAAATGTAAATAAATAATAATTAATACAGACAGCTATTCAATGGCAGCAAAGGGTGGGCTGTTTTAGTATCTTCTTGCTACCATCAAGAAAAGGTTTCTGCAGCCAAATACAGTATGATTGCCCTAGTATAGCTATTATGCCTGCTCATGTCCTTTGTCCTTCAAAACATACGCTACAAGTATGCAGAGCAATCTCAGCTGGCATCCTCTTCCTTTTAAAAGAAATTCAAAACCACTAGTAATCTTAGAGGCTGGGTCACTTTGTTTGGTAATGCCCTTCACCAGGAGCCTGTTATAACCTGTGTCCTTACTGAAACTTGCATGATAATACACAATAGAAAGCTACAAAGAACCTACTTCTGTAAATATTGAATTGTTAAAACATTAACTAAAATATGCCTCTAGTACACTCCAGCACACAAGAACAATACATCTTGTAGTTTATAGAAGTGGTGTGAAAGTTTCAACCATGTTGCAATACAATAGAATAAAGCCCTCTCCTCTAGCCATAGGAGTATTTCAATAGCCAAGAGGAGAAACAAATGCATATTTATTGAAGCGTATTTCCTTAGGGGGTACAAATTCAACACATCAGCTAAGTAACTCTACTACTCTTATCAGAAATGGAATGATACTTTGGCAATGCAAGTCACTGCTTGAGCAGCTGCAGCTAAAGCTAATGTATAGAACTAAATGCAGAAAGGACAAAGTCCTCATCACATCACTCAATTAAAAATAATTTTGGGGTGTGAATAGCAATGGCAGAGAAAGCATAGCATTCCAAACAGAATGCTATGAGCAGATAGTTTTAACTTACCAATTTTTCTCTCAAATCACCTAAGCAGTGGCAGGTTTTGGAAGAAATATCCAGCTCCAGGTCCAAGCCGGGAATAAAATGGAGGCTAATTGGAAAAAAAGATTCTGTTTATTGGTGAATAGAATCAACACACACACAGCGTGCAGTTCTGGGACAGCTGACAAAATGGAATTGAGAGTGGGTGGGTTTTTATACCTTCTTTGGACTTTGTATTTGAGATTCCTGTTCCTGTGCAAGAACATGTCCTTTAATATTCTAATGGATGTTGTCAGATTCCTATGGGGGCATGGCTGGCTCTATAGGCAGAAGGGGAAATGCAAATCCTAGGTGTTTGTCTGAGCTAATCTTGTCAACCTTTCACTTGCCTACTTGTATTGCTTATCTGGAGTATCTGTTCAGTCTTTCTGAATGGATTACCAAATCTGCATTTCTAAAAGCTGGCCTCCTCAGTTTCTGCTTGGTGTAGGGAGACTGAGGCTGGTTTCTGCCTCCCTTAAGATTTTTCCCATTTCTCCTTTAGGGGAAATATTCTATCCTGCCTTTTTAATATTCCCCAAAATATTTAATTCTCTAGGAGGGTAGGTGGGTGCTGACTTTCTACACAGGGGAGGGCTGCGAAGGGGGGGAAATATCTGAAATCCTTTTGATTTGCTAGTTCTCGTCAAACTAAGGTACAGGTGTTTATGAGATTAGTATAAGAAGGTAATACTGTTTCCTATTTCTTCAAGGTATATTTGCACTTTAGCATTTATTTAGTAACACTGATTTTGGCATATAAAGCAATAAATCTTTGCAGGAGAGCTCCAGGATCAGACACCAGACCATAAATAATGGGCTCTGAGCTTTTTCTTTCTTGACTGAAAAAAAGAAAGATTAATTGCTGCAAGATCTGGCACTACAGTCTTCATAAAGATGAATAAGAGCTACTAAAAGCTGGAGCAGAACTGCCTGTTATTTATTAGATATATATACACTCATAGACTGCTGGCAGGCAACAAGAGTGATAGCCTAATCAGTGTAAAGAATTTATGACTTAACATACTTTTCCCAATTTCTCTTATCTTTAACTCAAAATTTGTATTGTTTTTACTCTGCGGACAAGCTTCTTTAATAAAAATTGTGTGTGTGTGTGTGTGTGTGTGTGTTTCATTGAACCGACCAGTTCAATGAAAATTTTTGAAAACTTGAAAACCTCTTTGGTTACATTGTTTATTCTTGTCATTTTAAGAATGACATCATTTCTAAATTATGATTTATCTGGAAAAGTGCCAAATACCTTCATTTCATTAACCCTAGTGGCTATAGGGAGAAGGACAGATATTTACAATAAAAATGTGATATGCCAGAAGTAATCAATGAACACATGTTTTTAAGCAAGAACAACAACAAAAAAGGTATACAAGCGTAATGGCTTTGAAAAAAAAATCCAGTGTTACTTCTACTGCACTGTAGTATGTGACAGCATGTAATTACTTATGACAATTCCCATACTATTTTCATGCCAGCATGGGACTTAAATCTATGGCAAAACCTAGTACAATCACTGGCTAATGGAAGGGAGTTGGAGGGCATCTTTTTCTGATACTTTGCAAGATGATTGAAGTCCCACGTAGGAGCAAAATAAAGTAAAAGTTTCCCATGGTTAACAATAAATCTAAGATACAAATATTGCTACTTCAGGAAAAATAATTAGTTGCTGTCTCCAAATTTCTACAGTTTTAGATTCCCTAAATAACTCTTATTTTGGGGAAAGCATATTACATTTCAGTGGCAGCATCAGCAGGCAATTAAGTCTCTCTGGTAAATCAACTCGTTCAAAGATCAGGGATTATAGAGTAAGCCATTAGTGTTCATGGCCTTGAGCAGATGTATTAATTAGGCAATGATGCCATATATTATATTTTAACACAGTTTATTTGGAATACACTTGCAGATGGGTCATGATCAAGATTAATTGTGTAACATCTGCCCTATAAATAATAATACATAATTTTCTCTTGACAATTAGATCAAATTATAGTTTGAATATTTAAAATCCACAGTTATTTTCCTTTATGTCTGGTTAAAGTTACAGTGAAGGCCAGCAGAAACAGATAGCAATAGCAATAGCACTTAGACTTATATACCGCTTTACAGTGCTTTACAGCACTCTCTAAGCGGTTCACAGAGTCAGCATATTGCCCCCAACAATCTGGGTCCTCATTTTACCCACCTCAGAAGGATGGAAGGCTGAGTCAACCTTGAGCCGGTGAGATTTGAACCGCTGAACTGCTGAACAGTCAGCTGAAGTAGCCTGCAGTACTGCACTCTAACCACTGCGCCACCTCGGCTCTCGCCTGTGTCATGCAGGCGAAAAGGGTTTGGGACAACACACAGGGATGACAATGTGAATTATGTCTGAATGGGTTTGCGTATTAGTATCTCCATTTTAGAACAAAAGCACACAACAGAAGCCAACAGACCAAGGAAATAGGCTATCGTGATATAAGCCCACTGTGGACTACAAATGCCACAGTTTTAATAAACTGGAGCAAAGCTTCTGGGAATGATAAGAACTGTAATCCAAGTTATTTTAATATTCGTTACTTTATCAGTATTTAAAATGTATTAATGCTGTCTTAGTTTAACATATGTATTTTTAATGTGGCAAGCCACTTTGATGGTCAGATATAGTGATAATAAATAATATATCCAATAATAATACATTTAGTGAGTGCGAACTGGAGAAGAACATGAGAACAAGTTGAATGGATCAAAGATAAAAGAATAAACATGGTTGCCATAATTTGGATGACCATGAGATAGCCTTAGTTTTCTACCCCTTTCCTGTCATCTAGTGGTTATCCAGATTTTTGCATCCCTAGAACTGGTGGCATTATATATTTTGTATTATTGAATCTAAATATTTGTTCCTAGGCCTTTTTTCAGAAAACCTGGCTTAGAAAGGGGGCATAGCACTAATGTGAATGTGATAAAAGCAGTCCTCTAGGACTGAATTGCAAAGATGTGCAATTTCCATTAGCCAGAGGGATGCAGCTGGCTTTGTGTGGCAAGCTGAGGAGCAAATTTAAAACAGGCTGGTTCAGTACCCATTTTGGAAGGAAGGTTAGGAAGTTAAAGGGATGAAAGAACTGCATTAAGCATCTGCAAATCTAAAGGTACCAAAAACACCTAATATTTTTTACACCATTCTTCTGGGGCTACAAAAGGAATGCTTGGAGGCTGCTGTTTTTTGTACTGCACTGGATATTGGATATAATGAAACTAGAACATGCCAACACTTCCATTTATTTGCTTGTTAAGTAATTCCCACCAGGTTTCCTTTTAACTAGATGGCACATAAAGCGGAGATGAGTCAAACTGTAGAACTTTTATGTGCTGAAGTAAAATGTGTGCACTTTACTTTTGTTAAATTAATTCCAATGCTTTTTGAAAAACATTCCCAAGAGTGTTGGGGATGATTTACCATTAAGAGCTTCAAAAGCGCTTAAATAAAACTGGCTGACAACTGACGCAAAAGCATAAAATATTCCATACGACAGGGTGTATCTGTTTTGAACCATGTATCTCACATCGCCCACAAGAATTTCTAGAATGATTTCTTTCAAAAAAAAAAAAAACCACTTAACTATTAAATTAAACTTTTTCTTTAAAAAGTATTTCGTTGTGTAGTTAAAGAGTGTATTTCTCGGTGGTTGTCGTATTCTTAAAAAAAAAAATAAATAAAAAAAAAAAAAAACCCACTTTAGTTTTATGTTAGACTTTTTCTTTGGGAAATTTTGTTCTGCAGTATTACAAGAGATCTACAAAAGTTAACTTCTGAATTAAAGAGTATAATCATCAATGTCTCTCTTCCTCACTAGGGCATCAAATGGCTGCTTTGAGAATGTTTTTGCATAAAATCACTGAACATTTTTCTTATTTTCAAAAGGGAGAGCAGAAAGATTAAAGGAAAGCAGCTCCCTCTGAAATCATTTCATTTACTGTCCAAATTGGAATTGCTAAACACTATCATTTTTAATAATTTAAAAATGTTTACCCCAGTCGTTTATTATATGTAGCCATGTCCATAACCTTGGCAGAGGGATAGATATACCTTTGCAATTATACGAAAGGATTTAGCAACCAAAAAAATCAGTATGTTCCTCCTGACAATGTAACCTTGAGTGTTATTTCTGCTGTCACAGAAGTATAATAAATGTGTTCTTTTCAAAGCACCCTTGGCTTTTATCCTTCCTTTCACTCATGAATTCTCAGTAAGAATACTGAGTTACCTCTGCCAAATTGGTGCATTTCTCTTTCCTTATATCATCCAGACTGCATCATGTAGCAACTCATGGATAAGTGCAAGGATATATCATAAGGGTCACCCACAGCTTTATGCAGTTAAATCATGGAAGGATGGTTGATCAGGGAAGCCCTGTACAATTGTCCTTCACTCTTTGGGCAAAGACTGTAATTAGAAATAATAAGTGATGATCCTGGCAAGGTAGAGATGATATGAAGTCTTTTACATTTAAGAATAAGAATTTGTCAGTTTCTTCTTTCTATACTCTGTTGTATAACCGTTCACTTCACACCTTAATAACAATGTTGGGGGGGGGAGCAAGTATGGGATAAACAGATCAATCCCTCTTGCTTTAAATACTTCAGTGATGGCATAAGAGAGAAAGGCAGAGCAGCCTGTGTTTTTTGGCAGTTAGCCATCCACAAAATATGAAGACAACCATGTGCATAGGAAAGTAGCATTTCTTCTCTTTAAAGTAATATTGCAGCTAGAAAGATTTCTTAAAGGAGTTTAGGGTTTAGTCAGTTTTAACAGTTTCTACTTGAAAGTTTAAAAAGCACAATTCAAGACCTTTGTCTTTCTCTATCGACTGATTTATCCACTGCTGATTTCCAGAAGTTAACAGCTGGTGTGCCTTAGGCAGGAGTGCACAAAATTGTATGATCCTGTAGTTGGAAATGTAGGCTCCTACATCTAGGCCTTTTTAGAGCAAATTGTATGTCTTTAATCTCTTGGATTTTATTGCCTTTTATTTTTATATTTTTATAAACCACCTAAAATTGTGATGTTTGGGTAACTTGTATATTCATGACATTTAAAAAAATAATAATAAATATGTAAGGTGAAATAGTTTAGGTTCTATGTGATCTTTAGCTTAGCTGAGTTCGATCAGGATTTTTCATTTTGCAATGGTTTAATGATAACAAAAACAAATTTCTTTCCATCCTAAATTAAGTGACTAAATTGAGGTAGGTTTTGAAAGATAAAATAGATATGAGTAAAATAATGTGTTTATGAACTTAAATTTAACTTTATTAATTTAAATCAGAAGCAACAAAAGTAACACTTCTCCCTATACTTCCGAATTAATTAATACTTGGGTCATCCTTTGTAGTCTTGGGCAGTTGTGATATGTTTATACAATTGCCATCTCTAGTTAGGAATCATTTCTTCCAGCCCCAGTCATTCTATCAGTTGGAAATTACGGTAAATCCCGGTCCGTGTCCTATTCCAAGCCGAGAGACAAACACAGGCAAAGGAAAAATAAGTTTGAGGAAGGCTGCAATTGGAAAGGAGGTGTATTGGCCCAGTAACAGTGACAACAGCAACAGTTTATTGGCCCAGCAGTGACAACAGCAAGCATTTCTGGGGGCACCTAGCAAACTGGTCTGGTGAGTAAATGAGTTTGTATATGTTTGGGGGGCTTTGTAATTGAGATATTTGGGTCTGTGTGTCCTTTATTATTTAATTGTGTTGCAGATTTCTATTATGGTCTGCAAGGTCCTGACCGGCCTTAAAAATAAAGGAGAAATGCAAATCCTAGGTATTTGTCTCCCTGATCTAATCCTGTCAGCCAAATCTTGTCAGTTTCAGCTCCTGGTCTATTCTGCCATCTATTTGGAGATCGCTTTAGCCAAGTCTGCTTATACAATGTATATATTATTTTATGAATAAAACTTAATTTCCTTAAGCTTTGCTTGCAGCAGTTTTAGTAGAGGAAAGACGGGCTGTTTTCTGCCTTTGTTAAGGAGACTTTTCTCTTCCTTTAGGGGAAATATTGTATTCTACTTCTTTTCTTATTCTGTGGAATATTTCATTCTGGGGAGGGGGGCCCTTCCTACATATCCAATACTAGTAACCAGTTTTGGGTCTATTTATGTATTTGTTATCGGCTAAAACCAGGTAGTTGGGTTATAACACCATGCATAGGCCTGAAGTATGAGGCCTAAGAGTTTGAATGTTTGCATTGATCCTAAATGCAAACAAAAAGTAAGCCCATGAATTATCTCACTTTTTAAAAGTCTGTTCAATTGGGAAGGAGCACAGGAAGGATCTGGATATATAAGGGAACTGTCTGTTTCCAATTATCTCTGCCTGCCCCACAAAATACAGCAGGGTTGGCATGTTCTGGGTCCTATCAATTAATGTCATCTGATGTAACCCAAAAGGCACGGTTTCTTTGTTCTACCACCTGCCCTTGGTAACAGTATCTCCTGACTTCACCTGCTGTTGAAAAGACTGTGAAGACCTGTATCTCCCCCAAGCACTGAGCCAGACTGAAATATGTGAATATGAGGATTTTTGTTCCTGATGCAGTGTGTGTCTCGTTTTTCTATCGTTACCTTGTAGTGTGAAGTTTTTAAATCCCATTAGCTGCCAGGATGGCTCTGCAAGTGAACTATCAATTGGATGAATGGGCAGACAGACAAATAGTTAGATATTGGCTTGCCATATGATCCAGAGTGGCAGAGAAGAGAGATGCTATTCAAATTGTACAAGCTAAAGACTAACTTGGGCACAGTAGTGGGAAAAGAAGATTCAACCCATTAACCTTATATTATGGCCTTTCAGCTTATGTGTTCTAGAACAGAATAGAATAACAGAGTTGAAAGGGACCTTGGAGGTCTTCTAGTCCAACCCCCTGCTTAGGCAGGAAACCCTACACCACTTCTGTTGTGGCTCGCCCAAGTCCCGCGCAGCCGCCCATGGATCCAGAGGACCAAGAGCCAACTGTGGCGCGGCACTATCATCCTGTGTACCTGGCACCTGAGTCAGATACCGAGGGGGACTCAGTGCCAGAGGATGACAGCCAACCAGGGCCTTCTGCACCTCCTCAGTGGGAGCTGAGTGACTCAGGAGAAGAGGAGGAGCCACTGCTTGATGCTAGGGCACGCAGGGCAGCTAGAAGGCAGGAGTGGCTCTGCAGGAGGAGGTCTCCTCGTGTGTAAATCTGCAGGCTGATTGGCCACGCCCTAAGGCTATTTAAGCTGGAAACAACTGGACTTTCAGTTGCTGAACTAATTCATTCCGGGCTTTTTGCCAACGTCTGTGAGTCACTGATAACAGATGGACTAATTGCCTGTTTACTTTGGGGGTTTGAATTCTTGCCAACTTTATACTGGACTTTTTGGCACGACGGACTTTATTATGATTTAATGACTTTAACCTCTAGTTACTAAGAATTTTATTAGTAGTAAAAGAATATTATTTGACAAACAGTGTGTGTGCGTCATTTTCTGTAGGGTTTGCCGTGCTAGGACACAACAACTTCAGACAAATGGTTATCCAACATCTTCTTAAAAACTTCCAGTGTTGGAGCATTCACAACTTCTGGAGGCAAGCTGTTCCACTGATTAATTGTTCTAACTGTCAGGAAATTTCTCCTTAGTTCTAAGTTGCTTCTCTCCTTGATTAGTTTCCACCCATTGCTTCTTGTCCTGCCCTCAGGTGCTTTGGAGAATAGTTTGACTCCCTCTTCTTTGTGGCATCCCCTGAGATATTGGAACACTGCTATCATGTCTCCCCAGGGGTGGGTTCTAACTTACCTCGCTGCTGGTTCGCTTCCTCCCGTGCCGTGTGGGTGCGCCTCGTGGGCACGTGTGCGCTTTGCACGTGCACGCATGCGCAGTGCCAAAAAATCCAAAAAAATCCAAAAAAAGAGCTGAAAACAAGATGGCGACACATGCGCAGTGCCGGAAACTCAGCTTCTGTGCATGTGCAGAAGAAAAAAAATTTTAAAAAAATTAAAAAAACAAATTAAAAAAAATGCAATTTTTTAAAAAAAAAGATGGTGGCGCCCATGGACCGGCACCGACTGAACCAGATCCATGATGTCACTGTAACATCACCAGCGGGTCGCTACCGGTTCGGGCGAACCAGTCCGAACTGGGAGGAACCCACCTCTGTGTCCCCCCTAGTCCTTCTTTTCATTAAACTAGACATACCCAGTTCCTGCAACCGTTCTTCGTATGTTTTAGCCTCCAGTCCCCTAATCATCTTTGTTGCTCTTCTCTGCACTCTTTCTAGAGTCTCATCATCTTTTTTACAATGTGGCGACCAAAACTGAATGCTGTATTCCAAGTGTGGCCTTACCAATACATCCAGTCCGAACTGGGAGGAACCCACCTCTGTGTCCCCCCTAGTCCTTCTTTTCATTAAACTAGACATACCCAGTTCCTGCAACCGTTCTTCGTATGTTTTAGCCTCCAGTCCCCTAATCATCTTTGTTGCTCTTCTCTGCACTCTTTCTAGAGTCTCATCATCTTTTTTACAATGTGGCGACCAAAACTGAATGCAGTATTCCCTTTTTTACAATGTGGCGACCAAAACTGAATGCAGTATTCCAAGTGTGGCCTTACCAATGCATTATAAAGTGGTATTAACCACTTTATTAACTTCACCTGATCTTGATTCTATCCCTCTGTTTATGCAGCCTAGAACTGTGTTGGCTTTTTTGGCGGCGGCTGCACACTGCTGGCTCATATTTAAATGGTTTTCCACTAGGATTCCAAGATCCCTCTCACAGTTACTACTGTTGAGCAAGGTACCACATATACTGT
>QLTV01001030.1:3322015-3335810 GCA_003457575.1 Thermophis baileyi
CCGGTTTTTTGCCCCCCCCCCGCCTCCAGGCCCTTTCTGGGAGCCGGGGGGGGGCGAAACCGGCCCCCCCCCCCGGAGGCCCTCTGGAGGACAGAAATGGCCTGTTTCAAGTTGGGAAATAGGATGCCATAGGTTCGCCATCACAGGTCTATATTTTACAGCTTTCTGGCTATTGCTACTGTTATACCTGTAGCTGAAATCAACTTTTAGAAACTTAGGAATACTACATAATATAAATGCCAAGAATAGGTTTCTTTACACAGTGCATGGTATAAACTTACTAAAAAAATGTTGGTTCCAAATTGTAGTAATAGAAACTGAGCCAATTAGAATTGTGGTGTAGCGCAGGCACTCCTGCAAATATCATCCTTGCTTAAAGAATTATCCAGGATGCAAGGGATCAACCTAAATACCATCTCGTTAAGCAATGGGTTACCTTTTGTTTTTGGAGGTTCAACAAAGGCACACCTGCCATCATCTTGTTGAAACATGACTCGCCCAACACCAAAAGCAGTGTATACTGTAAATGATTATCTAAATAGACTCGATCTTCATCTTGCCCTGGCTTATTCCCACAGCTGGTCTTCGAGTTTCCAGGGCTGCAGCGTTCCAGTTTGGGCACTCGGTGCCGAAAAGGTTCGCCATCACTGTCCTAGTACATTGTTTCTTCAAAAAAAATGCTTTAGCATCTTAGAAAAGATGAAAAAATTATATATATAATCTAGATAGATAGATAGATAGATAGATAGATAGATAGATAGATAGATAGACAGACAGACAGACAGACAGACAGACAGACAGACAGACAGACAGACAGACAGACAGACAGACAGACAGACAGACAGACAGACAGACAGACACAATTGTTCTGGAAGTTCATTTTTCTGTCATCTCACAATCATTCAGCATTTCACGGGCAAAATTCTATACTTCCACATGATTCTTGTCTTTTTCAATTATTGGCTAGGAAATTGAACTGAAGTCTGGCCAAAACAATATTATGTAACCAGACTAGCTAGGAGAATGTCAAAGAAAATACAGTATTGTGTTAAAAAAATAAAAATATTGTAAAGCGGGGAGGTCCTCAAGAATATAGAACCTGCAGACTATTATTATTGATTAGTTGCTCTGCATTTCTCTGTAATGTTCATCATTGAGATTAATAAAATATACATTCCATCTTATCACGTGATTGTTAGAATATTTACTTATTTGATTTTTATCCCGCTTTCATTTCAGTACTAGGGTGCTCCTCTGCATGAATTCATTTCCCTATCCCAACTCCCTCCATTTGCAAGCCCTTTCAGAACAGAGTAAACTTCCTGGTATTCATCTCATCAAACTATCTTTCAGGAACTTGCTGGGAGGCAGGGAGGCAGCTTCTCCAGTTCTAAAGCTCTGCACTTTGAGTCATCCTTCCAGCCTTCTTCTGACACACGCATAGACAAGAATGGGTGTTACACATGGGTATAATCTTGATTTCTTTTCTCAGAGTGAAACTCAAAACACATTTCAGTTGACATTTAAAAAAGTCCACCTGGGAAAGGAAGGGAGGAGGGTTTACAGGATTGATTTACTTTCAGGAAAAGGAGAATATCAATAATATTCTTGTGCTACATTCATGCATTAGCTGTAATTGAAGGAGGATACATTTTAAGATAGACGGGGCGCAATATTGTGGAAGTGGCAAAAATACTAAGAAGCTCAATGCTTCCCAGCAGAAAAACAGGACAATTTAAATATATCACAAGCTTTCTTGTAGTCACTCAAGCTAGAATTTTTTTCTAAGGGACTGCTATCGTAGCATCAAAAATAGGAAAAAACACCCCACATTTCTGCTACTCTAAGCAGCCTTTTCTCCACTCACCCTCCTTAAATGAATGAAAGCATGCATTGCTTAGTGCCTAGGAAGTACATGTTTTTTAATTGGATTTTTTCCAACCAGGAAAAGCAATCAGGAAAACAGGAAAGTCTTTTAATTACAGCACAAGAACCTCTGCACAGTATTTAACCCTGATAGTTTTTAAACAAGTTCAGCACCTATCTACATGAAAGTGCTTCCCCCCCCCTTTCAAAAATGCACCTGGTAAAAGCATTTCAGTATATGCCATGACATATGCTGTCAGTTACAACATTCCTCTGGCCTTACTGGTATAAAAAACAACCCAATCAGGAAGTTAAATGAAGTTTTTTTTTAAATTCCAAAATAATAAAAAATAAAATCACAAGAAGCGAAATCCAATGTCATCTACAGTGCCCATATCTCTCACACTTTCTTCTTCTTCTTCTTCTTCTTCTTCTTCTTCTTCTTCTTCTTCTTCTTCTTCTTCTTCTTCTTCTTCTTCTTCTTCTTCTTCTTCTTCTTCTTCTTCTTCTTCTTCTTCTTCCTCTTCCTCTTCTTCTTCTTCTTCTTCTTCTTCTTCTCCTTCTCCTTCTCCTTCTCAGGTAGGGAATTATGATCTTTCACTGAAACTGATCAAAATGCCTTAATTGTCTAAACTATCAAATCGGTAATAATTTACTAGATAATCGATGACCTGTTGGGTCATTGTTTCAGAGCTATTTCCTTACCAGATTCCTCAGTGCTTGTTTTCAACAATGGCAGAGCTTTTAATGTATTGGAAAAGTGCTTAAAATTCCAGGAGATATCCACAGATAGTATCTGCCTTGAAAGTAGCTCATGTTGAACTGTATAGCACAGTCAAAGATCAGCAGTTGATCTCAGTAAATGTTTTATGATATTTATAATTTTTATGTCATAAAATATTTTATAAAATTTGCCAAAAATGTTCACACGTCCCGGATTTTGGAGGCATTCTGTAAGTTAGTCCATTTGAGGTACCTTGGTTGAAAAGGTTTCGCCCTATGATGCACTGTTTTGTAACCAATTAAAGGTTACAGACACAAGAATTTTAACAATATATAGATTTACAAATGTTCATGTGTTGATAAGGAATCATGTTGTCCTGGTCCCAAATCTTACCATTTCCCTCTTAAAAGTATTATGGGTTTCCAGATTAGGTGTCTGATTCTACTATTGAACTTTTGAGAGGCTATCTAAAAATGGACTACGTTATGATGTTACTATGGTAATTCCCCCCCCCAATGTCTTTTACAACTTGAGAAACTAGGGAGGGTCTCTTCTAAGCCTCTTGCCCTGCCTATTAGGCAGTTGTGAGTGTACTGTCTCTTATCTGACCATTCCCTGGCAGTGTCTCTTTGCCCAGTGATATTATCCACATCATACCTTTTAGTGGTGTAGCCCAAGTTACAGTTAAAATAACAAACATAATAAAATTTGCAATTAACTATTATAGAGAACTAATATATGTTTTAGCTTGATCAAATTGCATCAGAGATGGCCAGAAATTAGTAAAAGAATAAGTAGTTATCTCTATATGAAGAACTTGATAATAGTAAAAAATCTCAAGCATTAGTAACAAAGCTTTGACTAAAACTCAAATAAATTTACTGTTTCTTGCCACCTTTAGAGTCTTGTGTGTTTTCAGTTTGTTTGCCTCTATGTTTTAAGTATTTCATTAGTTTGTACTATAACCTCGGACAGTACAAAAATACTTTTTAAATTAATGAAATATAACATTCCCCCTTTTTAGATAGTAATCTCTAGAATAACAATAATAAAATCAGTAGTAGTCTTCCTAGTACCGTGATGGCGAATCTATGGCACGCGTGCCAGAGGTGGCATGCAAAGCCCTCTCTGTGGGCACGCACGCCGTCGCCAGCTTCTCTTCTGGTTTCCGGCGCGCACATGTGCACCGGCCAGCTGATCTTCACGTGTGCCGGAGCCCCGGAAACCCGAAGACCAGCTGGCCGGCGCACATGCGCACGCCAGAAACCAAGCAAGAAAGCATGCGCTTCAGCCAGCTGGTCTTTGGGGTTCCGGGACTCCGGCACATGCAAAGACCAGCTGGCCAGCGCGCATGCGCGTGGCCGGAAACCACAAGACCAGGTGGCCGGTGCGCACATGCGCACCGGCCAGCTGGTCTTCGAGTTTCCAGGGCTGCAGCGTTCCAGTTTGGGCACTCGGTGCCGAAAAGTTTCGCCATCACTGTCCTAGTACATTGTTTCTTTAAAAAAAAATGCTTTAGCAGATTGCCATCTTAGAAAAGATGAAAAAATTCTTCTAGAATAGGTTTAAATGAATGTATGGGGAGAGGAGGAAGAGGTGAACAGGCAAGCAAGCAAGTTTGCTCCTTTAACGCAATATTATTATGACTGACACCCCCATTTTAATTATACTGTCAATTGGCTGATGTAAGCTCTAAGTCCTCAGCCAAAATGGAATCTGCAAGAGGATTATGTAATTGATAATTTTTGATTCATACAAAAATTATTCAGGGACATACACTATACATTAGACCACATACTGTATGTACTAAACTCCAGTAATTAAATTAAATAATTAAGGTTAAAAAACCTGATTAATTCTTAAAGTGAAACTATAATGTTAGTGGATTGACAAGGACTCTAAACTTTAGGTATAAGACCATCCAAGTTTTCCATTGACTGAACATATTTTTACTGATTTCCTCACATATGTAATCATTTGAAGATTGCACCAGACTTTTTTCTTTCTAGTATAATTATTATCAAGCCAGAATTTACATGGGTTAATTTTCTTTAAGGTTTGTACACAAAGTCTCTGGATCTAAAATCATAAAACAATCTCCATGGCAGGAATGTTTTCAGAACCCCTGGACTACATCTCTTTTAGTATTGTTGGAATTGAGGGCTATAAAGCAAAGAGAGAAACTCACTGAAGGAATTGAGATGGAATTTGGAGAGATTTTTTTATTTCTTGAGTTGAGAAGGAGTTACTACTAATCTACAATTTTGTTACTTTGGCTAGAAAATTGTCTATGTGACAAGAAAACTCTTAGGTGTAAAAACTGGCAGTTGGGTTGCATAATTCCTCCAGCAGTGCCAATTATCTTATGAAAATGCCTATTATGTGTTGTTTTGGTACGCAACTGGGCAAAACATAGAATTAAAATATCCCTGTGTAATTTGTATGGGGTAGAGATGAAAAACCAATTGCTGCAAAGTGTTGATTAATAAACAAAGTTTTAGCATTTCTCGCTTTTCCTTCCTTCATATTATCACCCTGTATCTTTCCAACACAGGAATGAAATATTTTACATAGAAAACAGACAAAAAAAAGCAGAATCAGTAGTTATCAACTGATAATGGGAAGTATCTGGCAAAATAGGCAGGGAAAAAACCTCATCAGCTTTCTTTGGCTATTTGTGACAAGTTATATTTATTGGGACTGCCCTTTTGTAAACAGGCAACTAGTGGTAAACTGAGTATCAATACCTACAACACAGTAATGTACCTTGTGGTCCAAAAATATTGCCTCAGTGCAAAGAATTGTCAATAAAAGTTAGCTTTATCTATAAATCTTTCACAATGGAGACCTGCTAACCCAGTCATGGCGAACCTTTTCCGGACAGAGTGCCCGAAGCACACACGCGTGTGAACCCCCAAAATGCAATGCACGCGCCCCTGTGCATGTGCCCCCCGTGCTCCCCCGTGCCCCCCCCGCAGAGACCCAAAGATCAGCTGGCTGGCGGGAGGAGCACGAACATGCACGGCGGAGCTGAGCTTGGGTGATGGCTCACGTGCCCAGAGGGTGCTGCGTGCCACGTGTGCCATAGGTTCGCCATCACTGTGCTAACCAATCAATTCATTTCTCTGAAGTCTTACTATAGCAGTAGCAGTTAGACTTATATACCGCTTCATAGTGCTTTACAGCCCTCTCTAAGCGGTTTACAGAGTTAGCATATTGCCCCCAACAATCTGGGTCCTCATTTTACCCACCTCAGAAGGATGGAAGGCTGAGTCAACCTTGAGCCGGTGAGATTTGAACCGCTGAACTGCAGCTAGCAGTCAGCTGAAGTAGCCTGCAGTGCTGCACTCTAACCACTGCGCCACCTCGGCTCTTACTATATTTCTCATTGTTTCAAAATTGCATAGATAAATGACTGGAGTCCTTGGTGCTCTCTGAGCTTATTTGTTTGGAGACGTTTCAATACCCAACTAGGTAAAATCATCAGTGCCAGTGTGCGTTTCTCCTTAGTAGTTCCTTGATTATTGTTTTCTGCTTGTTTTCTTGGTATTAATCCCTGCTTACCTTGCTGCTGGCTGCTGATGGTCATTTTGTTTCCTTAACTTTTTCGTTGTCTCTTTTGAAAAATGTGCAAATATGGTTTATTTCAATGTGTCTATTGATGGCTGATTTGTCTGAATGTCAAGCTTCCAGTTTTCCTTTTTTTTTTGGATTTAACTCGGCCTAAGATGGTTCCCCAGTTAAAACTATGGTTGAGTCTGTCCATGTGTTGCAAGATTAAGGAGTTTTCATTGTATCTTCCAACTGCTACTTAAATGTTCATGGATGCATTCTGCTAGTCTTCTGCCTGTCTATCCTACACAGTGGCTGTTAACAGTTCTTACACTGTATGTTACAGATGACTCCTGTTTTTAATTCTTGGGCTACTAGGTCTTTTAGTTTACCTAAGATTTTTGGAGGGCTTTAGTTGGTTTGTGTGCAGTTGGTTTGTGTGCTACAGTGATGCTGTATGGTTGCAATAGCCTGTTTGTTGTTTTCAAGTTTTTTAATGTATGATATATGTTCTCTTTTTCATAACTTATGTTGGTTGTACTGTAGTTGGTACATTTAGTGTGGGGATTTTTTTTTTTTTGGTAGACTTTCATTTCTAATTTGCCATCGTTTCCTCTGTTAAAGAGGATTCCAGGAAGGATAATGTCTTGTTTTCTTCTTCCCTTGTGAATTTTATTCCTTTAAAGATGTTGATTTGTTTCATGTGTTTTTTCTAATAGTTCCTTTTTTATTATGATAAAGGTGTTGTCTACATATCGGAACCATACTTTTCGTTGCATGTGTGGGAATGCTATAGTTTCCAGCTGCTGTATTATGGTCTGCACTATGAGTCCTGAAAGTAATAAACTCATGGATGTTCTTCTGATTTATTGGTTCGTTTGTCCATGAAACTGGAAGTAGGTATGGGGCAGCAGTTGATGGGGTCCATGGTTCTGGGAATTGTAATGTGTTTGGCTAGGTAGGGTGTGTTATGTAGTACTGCTGCCATGGATTTGTTCACTAGTTCTGGATCTAGGGACACAGAGTGCTGTGACATCAATAGGTACATAGAAATAAACCATATTTACACACCATTCAAAAATGACAATAAAAAAAACTAAGGAAGAAACAAAAAGACCAGAACAAATCCTCTCATAATGAACATCCAGTAACAGGGATCGCAGGAATTGAAAAGATTAGCCAGTGACATTATCGTTGCCCGGGGGATGCCTAATTCAGGGCTCCTTTCATGTCCTGGTCAGGAGCTGGAGCAAGGATAGGAGCTCACTCTGCCCCACAGCAGCACCTGTGTCTCGAACGCGGACTTGCTAACCTCCAACCTGGCATCCTAACTACATGAGCCACTGTGCTCCTTGGAGAGCAGTGATTTACAGCAGGAAAACAATCAAGCAGAAAACAAAACTGTAATCAAGGAACTACCAATGAGAAAACCATACCTTCTACCACCAAAACTGGCAAAGCAAGATATTGTATATAAACAGGGAACAAACTCCCACACTCACTCACACTGATATTGCCTAGTTGGGTAATAAATCTGTAAGGAAACAACCAAGCTAAGAGAGCAGTTTAATAGTTTAACCCTGAGCTACATATATTCTAGTCTACTGAGGTAAAAGTAGGCAATATTCCAGCTTCGAATAATTTCTCTCCTCACTTACGATATTTAATTAGGCTGGGTATAATTTGGCTGAAATATTGTTCAACCTATTGAATGGAAAAGTAGCTGCTTGCTATATTTCTGTATTTTTAGTGCAACTGATGTTGAGATCGTTGAATATTTTACATGTCCACTTGAACCTTTCAAGAAGTTCAAGATTCACTATATGTAAATTTGAAAAATCATGAACTTACTAGAGAGCCCTTGTAAGTATTCATTTACAAAGGAATATTTATTTTAGAAGCAAACAAATAATATACAGTCATCTTTCTCATTTATTAACCACACAGGTTCATTAGGCTTCTACAGTCTGTTTTATTTCTTTTCTCATTTAAAATATAGCACTGAAGTTCTCAATACAGTACATATAAATAATCCCTATAGTTTCTTAACACACTTTCCAGACATCATTAAAGTGCCTAATAGTGAAAACATTTTCCCTAAGAGTGTCTGTTTTTATAAAGGACATCTTATTTAGATGTACATAGGTAATGATTTTATGAAAGTAATTCTGCTAACTGAAATTGACAAAACATTTTTCACTCATTGTGTTGAATTGAAAGCAATCATTTTACAAGATATTTTTCAAACACATTATTTGAGCAAGATACAGAATATAAGCTAAATATTATTTTTATGCACCCATTTCTGCCCCCCAACTGTTTTCCGTGATCCAAGCTGTTGATTAAAAACCAACTGGTGCAAAGCTCTGGAAATGCATGCAAGTTAAAATTTGCTTCACACACATTTAATTTAAGGAGTCCAAGGACTAAGTGTTGCCTGTCTTTATGGTTCAGCCAGAGTTTTAGCTGTGCAACTTTCTTCAGCAAGATTTGAGACTATGTCTTCTTTAGATCCAGGTTGTTCCATTTCTATTTTGATTTGCTCCTTGACATTTTCATTATTTATATCCTTAGCAAGATTTTCCACCATAGGCTCAATCACCATTTTTTCCTGTGACAGTGGACTACTTTCATGGAAAGATGACTGAAATCCATCTCCTTCAGTGGTCTCTGGAACATCCTCTGCTTTCTGTTCAAGTCTTTCCAATATATTCTGAACTTTTCTTACACCATCTCTCCTGGCCTGCCGAACATCTGCACGACCTTCAGGATCCACAGAGTCCAAGGCTAACAGCTCTTTGGTCAAGTATTCTTCTATCCACAGGTATTTTTTGTCATTTTTCTTTCCTTGAAAGGAATCAACTTCATGCTGTAGGATCTGTACCTTATTTAGAATAGCTTCAACCTTCAAGACCCCTGGGTGTTTCTGAGGCTCTTCTGCTTCTGAAGTCTTGTCTGATTCATGTTCCTGTGGTAAAGATCTCTCTTCTATTGGAACAGCTTTAACAGGGCATGGAATCTTGTTATCAACATGTTCTACTGTAGGAAATGGTACCTGCTGAGGTGGCTTAGCATCTACATCTGCACGTATGACTTGAATGGGAGAAAATGGTACCTGCAGGGGTGACTTAGCATCTACATCTGCACGTATGACTTGAATGGGGATACTTTGAACAGGACTTTCTGTTGCAGGTGAACCAGCCTTGTTTTTAAGCTTGGTATCAGGTGGCAGAGGTGGCGGTGCTTCTTCAGTTGGCACTTGTTGCTGAGAAGGAGGAGAACAAGCGACTTATTATTTAGGAAACGCAAATTAAGAACATGTACAGGGATCGAAACGTCAGAAATAATTATAATGCTGAGTTCAACATTTCCAGAATCTTGGAAATTATTCAGTATGAGGTGCTATGTATATATACATTGTGAACCAAAGTAACAAGCCAGAATTCTGAGAATAACATTCTATGATGAAAAAGGAATAACTAAAAGAGAAAAGGCAACACACAAAAAAAATCCTGTTGCTGAAAAAAAAATCAGAACAAAACAAACTATGAAAAAAGCTGTAGTAAACAGAATACTAGTAACATGTGTCCTATATTGGAAATCTTCAAATACTAGTTACTACTTAATAGAGTTCTATATCAAATCAAATGCTTTATATCAGAAGTCTTAGGTTCAAATCCAATTATCTCTATGTAGCATTGGGAAAACGCTACCAGTCAGGATTGACAATAATCAATACAGACTAGTAATCTGGCTCAGTATAAGATGGTTTTCTGTAATCCTAGGCCGCAATAATAAAAGATTATCATTACAACTTTCAAAAGGTTCTCCTGAACAGAGAGAAGTAACCACAAATATTCTCTTTATTATTCCAATTCTTATTCCCCTCACTCTTCCGAAGCCAGGATGCAAAAGTTTGCAGAATGAAAAGACTCATAAAATGATTATGGTACAGTTGAGATAATCATAAATTTCAATACAAATGGAATTTTAATTTTTAATGTAAATTCCTTAGTCAAGAAATGATTATGGCCTTTGTCATTAATATTATATATGAGTAATGACTTCAACATAGTTAGCTAAAGAGGGGCTTGCAGAAGTTGACTGTACTTACTTGAGGTTTGACTGACTGTAGTCTGATTGGTGTTGGTGACTGGATTCTTCCAGGTGAACTTTCACGACTTGCTGAGCCTCGCTGTGTCACTCTGAATGGGGACTGTGCCCGCTGTGGCTTCTGATCCAAATCATCAACTTGAATTTTATGGTACACTGGCTGATGAGGTTGGTAGTCACTTGGCTGGGCTGGGCAAGGCATCTTCTGTGCCTGATGATAGACTTGTGATGGCTGCCTTGGGACATTTCCCTCATGGATCACAGGGATGGGAATATATCCTCGAGGGAGCTGATGACTTCCTGAGCTATGCCTGCTGGAAGACTGAGGGGAAATTGTTGGCGATTCTGAAGATGGAGGCTGCTGGAGGAAAAGCGATTATCAGATTTAGTTGCCATGTTCCAAGAAACAAACATTTCAGATAAGGTTGTTAGTTTCTAATCACATTGCTAAACCCAACCTATTTACTAATAGCTATGTATGCTGTTTTGAAAAGTTTAGAGATAAACCATTGTCCCAATGGTTTAATATTATTTAAAAGTTAGCAAGAATTATAGCACTATGTTGAAGCAATTTACTTAACAGTGTATTTTAATCACTAAAAAACTTCCTTAAGAAAAATATTCCTACTGTTTATAAATATATACCCAATTAGTTAGGAGGTTAATAAAGTTGGAAGTGATTTAACATCATCGACTGAGAACGTTTTGATTCAGCAGAGTGCATTGCTTTAAGTATGGAATAGCTTAAAGCATCGTGCTACAGAAACCAATTTAATGTTTGACAGAATTTAGCAAACTGTTCATTCAAACTTTGTCCCTCATGGCTTCTTATGAGAAGCAGGGTTGGATCTAGTAGGTAACAAATTCCTTTCTCCTGAAAGTACTGACTCTAGCCTTATTAAAAAAAAAAAGGCCTCAGTGAAATTAACTATGAAAAAGTAATATCAGTGGATCCAGAAGATCGGAACAGGGTTGTAATCTGTTTTGTGGATCCATTTTGTGAGCAAGGTCCTTAAGAAAGTAGTGCTTGAACACACCAGACATTCCTTGACAAAACAAATTTTCAACATCTATTTTGACCAGGGGTTTAAGACCTGGTTTGAATAATGAAGCTACCTTGGTTACACTGTAAACAGGAGAAAGATACAGGGTTATGTTCCTATTGATTCTTTGGATTTCTCAGATGTTTCTGACATGATTGACTATGGTATCTTTCTGCAGAGGATATCTCAACTAAAAGTAGATATGACAGTTTTGCCATGGTTCCACTCATCCCTGTAAGGCCATCACCAGAAAGTGGTGAGTATAATTCTGCTCAATCTCTTGTTAAATCATGGGATTTAACAGCATTCTACTGTATCTTCTACACAAACATCTATATAAACATTTAACAAGTGTATATTTAAAAGCATTATCCGCATGCTGATGATATGCAGCTCCTTATCATCAGATGCAGATAGTCCTCACTTACCAAATGCAGTTAGAGAAGACCCATAAGTCTGCCGCTAAGCAAAGCAATGGTAAAATGAAGAACTCATGACTTATTATGTCAGTTCATCACTTCTAGCTGTGACTGTTAAGTTAATCACTGCAGATCATTAAGTCCAACATCATGTAATTGGGACTTGCAATTTCCTGCTGGCTTCCCCATTGACTTTGCTTGTCAGAAACCAGCTTTGAAGCTTGCAAACGGCAATTACGTGACCACAGGACACCATGTCCATTGTAAATGCGCACTATTGCCAAGAGCCAGATTGCGATTGTGTAACATGGCATTGCAACAGACACAACTTTGAGGAACAGTTGCAAGTCTCCTTGTTCAACATCTTAACTTGAAAGGTTGCTGAACAAGTGGTTGGTAAGCACTACCTGGATAGAGCAGATGAAATATTAAAATATTATATCTCTAGATGAGATGGGTGGCACACAAATTTAATAAATAAATACATAAATAAAACAATCCTTTTTATTTATTCATCATATTTATATAGCTGGTTCTTTCCTGATCCAGCAGGTTCTATGCACAATCATTCATGCCTTGGTCACGTCTCACTTGGGTGAGTGCAAATGTATATGAACTGCCTTTAAAAAACTACTTGGAAATTACAGTTGGTCTACAACAGGGGTGTCAAACTCGTGGCCCACGGGCTGGATGAGTCACGCGCTGGCCACGCCCATGCCTGGTTTAGTGAAGGGGGGAAAAGTCATGATACGTCACATGACGACGCAAGTTTGACACCCCTGGTCTACCATATGACTACTCAAGATTTAAAGGTGCACCTCAGTATTTCAATGTGGCACCTATGTTCCATGAGCTGCACTGGTTACCTGAGGTTTTCTGAGTACAATTCAAGGTGCAAGGGATTCCTTTGCTTTAGAAAAGCACTGAAAACCTGCTTTTCAAACAGACTAGGCGTTGGACCTACCTGATACGCCTCTTCTCATCCGGGAGGAGCCAGCATTCAGGATGGGTTGTCCTCGTCCAATCCGGTGAAGGACTGAGTCTGTCTATTTTTTTATTTATATTTGGATCCGCCTCCTGTAATTCCCAGATTTGACGAATCCCGAAGACTAGACTCGACGTGGCAACTCCTAACCCAGGTAAGCACCTGGCGGACTCCCATCCACTAATGGTAGGTATAAATGGACAGGTAAGGGCGGGACTGAATGCTGGCTCCTCCCGGATGAGAAGAGGCGTATCAGGTAGGTCCAACGCCTATTCTCCATCCTGGGGAGGAGCCAGCATTCAGGATGGGACATACCAAAGCATGTAGTCCCCTAAGGGAGGGACCTGTCCTGGCTAACCGATCGGTGATCAGACTCCACCACTCGTTGAAGGACCCGACGGCCAAAAGCCGCATCTGTAGAAGCATACGTGTCTATCTTGTAGTGTCTGATGAATGGCGTAGGAGAGGCCCAGGTGGCCGCCCGGCACACCTCATCCAGAGATGCTTGCGTGGCCCAAGCGGCTGAAGTGGCTGCACTGCGGGTGGAATGGGCCGTGACACCCGATGGTTTGGGCAAGGATGCCAGGTCATATGCAGTCGCGATCGTGCTCCTGATCCATCGTCCAATGGTGGAAGCAGACGCCCTGGAGCCCAGGGAACGAGGGTGAAAAGCCACAAACAGGGCTTCTGACCTACGGAAGGACCTCGTTCTTTCAATGTATACCTTTAGAGCTCTCCTGACATCCAGAGCATGCCAAGTACGCTCCCGACGGTGAACTGGTCGAACACAGAAATATGGAAGAACTAGCTCCTGTGACCTGTGAAACACCGAGTTCACTTTGGGAAGAAAGGTAGGGTCGAGACGTAGAACCACCTTGTCCGCGTGGAAAATACACAGATCACCCCTCACCGATAGGGCAGATAGTTCAGAAATCCGTCTAGCTGAAGTGATGGCAACCAGAAAAGCCACTTTGAAGGTGAGATGTCTCAAGGAAACCTCCCTGATAGGTTCATAGGGATGACCAGTAAGGGATGACAGCACGCGAGGAAGGTCCCAGGTTGGATATCTATGGATCACAGGGGGACGTAGGTT
>QLTV01001030.1:3339376-3366181 GCA_003457575.1 Thermophis baileyi
AGAGATCAGCTGTGAGTCGGAGAATCGAAAGATAGGCTAGCCCCAAATAGCACCGTGAGGCTCTCTCACGGCAAAAAAGAATGGGCTGTATAATTATTTTACGCGAGCTGTTGCTCCAGCGTTTAAGCAATGTAGTCAAGTGGGGTCCCCACTAGGATCAGAAACCCCTAAACGGCGATCTGAAGCACCCCCTGGGGCTTTCGCTAAGTTGGGAGGAGAAGGGGGGGAAGGGGTGGGGGAATTCAAACCGTCCAAATGAAGCCGACGTTCTTCCTTCTTGCTGGAATGAAGGCAGCCAACGTCTAAGCGATGAAGCCACCTGGTGGCTTTTGTAGAATAGTGCAGATAAATAGATAGTAAATTTGGAAGATAAAGGCCTAATTCGTGATTTGACTAACTAGGATGGGAGTCCAGTTGCCAACGTCCTTCTCGTGAAAGGACCGAGTCAAATCTGGGAATTACAGGAGGCGGATCCAAATATAAATAAAAAAATAGACAGACTCAGTCCTTCACCGGATTGGACGAGGACAACCCATCCTGAATGCTGGCTCCTCCCCAGGATGGAGAACATGATATTCATGGGCCAAGATATTTTTGATCCCAATGTATTATTTGATTGATTGATTGATTGATTGATCAAGACACACACCCAGAACCAAAAAATAGAATAACAAAACAAAAGGATAATGGAATAACCAAGGCTAACCATTTCAAAACCTTTCATTCATTCATTTCCAGGTTCATCTCATCTCATAATATAGTTCCTTTCAAGGAAAGAATTATATCATCAAGGCCTTATGGAAAGTCAATAGGATCAGGATCATTACAATCCTAGGATTACTGAAGCTGTTTTTTTTAATTGTGTGCAATTTTATCCTTTTTGCATTCTGTTTATTTTTACTCAGTTTTTGTAATCAGCCTCCTTGAGTATTTTTTTTATTTGTCACCCGTATAAATCTAATAAATAATAGCAACAAAGTAAACCTGGTCTAAATAAGACCAAAGTGCTGTCTGCAGATGCTTTAACTGTCAAAGTGAGTGTTCAAACTGATCGGGAAAGGGACTTCCCAAAGGACCACATCTATAACTTGGGAAAAATGTGATTCTGTTGTATTTATAATAATGCGCAATGCTCTTCCTTCAAAAGTGATCCAAATGCAACACTACAAATTAACACTTATTAACAAAAGCCATTTGCATTAAAGTACTTATAATTCAATATGCAGGAGAATAAATAGGACCATTATATTATCATTCTCATAATGCAACAATTCTAACATAAAGCCTGCCAAAGCACTTCTGTAAACTCACCTCAGATCCTGAGGACTGTATTTGGATCGGGGTTGCTGCCGGTTGTGCACATGGCTTATCTGTCTGGGCAGCTTCTGCAAACCCTCTAGCTGGAGACTGTGAACGGATAAAGCTTCCTCTTGGAGATGATGGGGCCCGAACTTGGGTAGGAATGGTTTCTGCCTTGACACGCTGAATGCCAGGCTGATAGCCAGAATTGTATGAGTAATGCTGTCTGTTTTCTTCACCTTCGTGTACAACTGGAATTGGAATATAGCCAGCCCGAAGCTTTGGATATCCCACGTTTCCATCTCGGATTTGGGCTTGATTCACGCTATTTCGAGATGGGCCATTTGCTGACGCACTTTCCTAGACAAACAGATTATACAGTGCAGATTTAGAAATTAAGATTTTTAAAATTCAAGACATACCATTTCTAAGCTGTGCAATTCCAGCAGGAGACTAAACATTGAGTTTGTTCATTGGTTTGATTTATGGCTTCAGAAGCTCAAGGTAGTGTGTACAGTGCTCCTTCTTATTTTTTCAGCAACAAAAAACCCAGTGAAATCAGTTGGACTGAGAGAGACTGGCTCAAAGTCATTCAATTAGCTTCTAGACAAAGGGTGGACTTGAACATCTATACCTGCAATTATGTGATGGCAGATTAGGTGATTAAGATAAAACATATTTCATAGATTTTCAGATGGATTTCATGATAGCTCAAGACAGGTATTCCAAATATAACTGACAATTTCTGGTCCAAGTATGTTTTTACTCTATTATCCATATTTAACATTAACAAGTAATGATTACAGTATTTTAATACAGTCTTGAGGAAGATGTTTAGAAGGCAATAGCTGGGTGATTTACAGTCTTAAGACTTTATATACATTGCATCAGTCCTTTAAAGGCAGAAAATTGTGCAAAAACACTTCAGACAAGCAATAGAGTATCCTTATTATATTATAGCCCTTATTATTTTGCAAAGTTTAAAATTATACTCAAGAAACAAAATCTTGCATAGAAAGATTCTAGAATTAATTTTTTGAATCTCCAAGCCAAGCTAGAACATATACCTATCTGAATTGCTGTCTCTGTCAGAAATCACTAAGTTAAATGGGCCAGAAATCTGAGCAGCAGCAGCTTCCAATAATCCTAAAATAAATCTCTGTGTTCTACCAGCCAAGGGGCAACAGGAGATTGTTTGTTTCTCTCCGAACTGAAGCCCCTCCCACCACTCATTTCTCAAGATTGGGCTCGAAATTACAGCATTACAAGATATCAAGGGGACATACAGGAAACTACAGGACCATTCTGTTTTAATTTGCAGATGAAATGGATGACCTTCAGAGCTGTTGTGCATTTAAAATACAGGAAACATTTGTCACATCCCAACATTAACTCAAAATTGCATGTTCTCCTCTGGCTTATGGAAAAGTCTGAAGCTGCAATAGCACTAAGGCAGTGATTATTACTGCAAGTACACTGGGCTTTGGAAGCTCCATCTAATAATTTCATTTTTAGTTCGAAGATGAAGATTGACCCAAACTTTTGCCAAAACATGGACAAAGACTGGAAACAAAGAGAAAGGCAAAGTCCTGACAAACAACAGTAGCCCAAAATGGTTGACTCACACATACAATTTTTTTGCCCCATTTTACGACCTTTCTTGCCAGAGTTGTTAAGTAAATCACTGCATTTGTTAAGTTAATAACAGTTAAGTGAATCTGGCTTCCACATTGTTCGTCAGGTCACAAAAGGTGATCACATGACCTCAGGATACTGCAATTGTCATAAATATGAATCAGTTGCAGAACATCTAAATTTTGATCGTGTGATATGAGGGTGCTGCAATGGTCGTAAGTGTGAAAAACAGTCATAAGTCACATTTTTCAATGCCATTGTAACATTGAACGGTCACTAAATGAATAGTTGTAAGTCAAGGACTACCTGTAGCCGCCTACCTACACCATTATTAAAGGTTGCAGTCTCCTTTCCAACAAACCAGCAAATTATACTCTTCTGGATTAATTGTAACTGATTTTCATTAGTGAGTATTCACAAAGAACTAAACAAATCTCTGTTAGACTGGAAGCAAAAAATCCTCAAAAGTTTTTTCCCCAAAGAACCAGAAAAGTAGAGGGAGGTAGGGAGAATGGATCAGATGGAAGAATACTAGAAACATTACAAAACAGTGGTAGCATTGATAGTTGACTACAACAAATTGTTACTAATTGATTGCTTAATGCAGGGGTGTCAAACTTAATCGTGTCACGGGACATATCATGACGTATTGCAATGCTTTTTGCCTTTGCGGAGCCAGGGTGGGCGTGGCCTGCGTATGACGTATCCGGCCCACCAGTTTGACAGACCTGGCTTAATGCTTTCGACATTAATTTAAAAGCATTAGCTATAATCCAGTTTTAAGCATTTAAACTATCATAGTCTTCTGCAACTTAGTCACATTCAGATCAAGACTAACAGTTGTGTTTGCTAAGGATTATGGAAGACAGTAACAAATTCAATAAAAAATGGAAGACAATAACAGTTGTGTTTAATAGAAGGTAAAAATAGTTGTGTTTGCTAGGGATTATGGAAGACGAATCTAACAAATCTGTAGGGTACTGGTCTGGAAAACTAGCTAACATGTAAACATAGTCATAATTTCTGCATATTCATTTCACTAAACATAACCATAGTTGAAGCAAACATTTACTCTTTTATGTGAATGTTTGGGGAATCGAGAGGTAAGTGAACACAAAATTATTAATCCTCTCTTCTGTAGTTTCTTTTGAAATTTCATTTCTGGTACCATTATATTCTTATACATTCAAATAGATATGGGAAGATATGGAAAGAAAAACCAAACAAAAAGTTGCAAACATCAGGAAAAAATAAAAAATGTATATCTTTTATCTGTCGTATTTGAAAAAGGAACATTGGCTATAATAGTCCATGATAAAATTAACAGCATAAAAATACTTCAAACACCAAAATGAACAGGACACAAACAGGGGACAATGTTCTTTTTAATGCTATTTGAAGAATGTCATTGGCAAAGGAAACAGATGGATCCATTTAATATCAAAGTAAGGCTTTATCAGCTGCAGTAATGTGAAAGTGTGGGGTGAAGTTTGGAAGGAAGGGTGGGTAGATCAAAAGAAAAAAAGAAATCCAAAAGAATGGAAGATAAATGCTACAAGCTTAAAGATGTTTGTAATATGATATTTAGACTGTGAACAGGATAGAAACAGAACTTTATGCAAGAGATTCCCCTCCTAAGTCCTCTAATGAAGCTCTTCCTGCAGTGGTAATTCTATTTTGGGAATCACATTCTAAATGAATCTTCCAGTGAGATCAGATAGCAACTACTGCTCTTGCTCACAAAATATCATTCAATAATGCAAAGTTTAATAAATAAATACCATATAAGCAAATTTATATGGCTGCCCAACTAGCACACAGATGGACATCTGGCAGCTTTCGATATTAAAAACCCATAGCCCCCACCCCCACGGCAACAGCAACGATATCAATCCAAAATCTTCCTGAGAATATCAACTACCAATTACTATGAATTTATGGAAATGCAGCAAACCTGCCTTTTAAAGTGGCAATTGTGCCATCACATTATATAATTTGATACCATGTCAAGCTTTATTATTATATAGAATTTTCACATTTTGATGCTGCTGAATATTTAAGAAAAAAAAGTTTCCATAAAGCATTTAGCACAATTTTCCTCTTCTCACAATGACCCTAATCTAACAGCTCATTTCAGTAAGTGAAAAGATAATAAGCAGTCTAGGTTATCTGAAAGGTTGGCATTTTTTCCATTGACTTAAACAGAATGTGATCTAATTTAAATGTTTGACTTCTATTTAGTAAATTGAAACATTTTTCTGGTTGGTTTAGAGTCATAATTCTGATTTTTACAAAATTCAAAATTGGAAACCACCTAAGTGATACTTTATTATTGAACATGATAAGAAAAAAAATGAAAGACAAAAAGGTAAAGGTAAAAGTTTCCCCTATCCAGTCATGTATGACTCTAGGAGGCATTCCTCATAGAAAAATCTAACATTATTAGATATCCAATAGTAATTGTTTATAATAATTATTACCAATGTTGTTAGATTTAAGGAGAAGTAGCAAAGGTATAACATTGCAGGATCCAATCCAAGTGGCTCTGGTCGTGGTGACCAACCCAGATTGAATCCTGCAACACTATCCTGAGACACAGTTATTTGCCTTCATTCGTAAAGTATAAAATGCTTTAGCTGTCATATTTTATGAAACATGCATGAGGAAAAATATTCCTAACAAAAGCTGAACATTGTAATATACGGGACTAACAAGCCCACATTAAAGCTATATTGCACACAAATATAAATTTAACAGTGGAAATATTAATATCACCTTGAAATGTCAACATACGGTAGTTATTCTTTAGTTCACAATTTTTTCTTACAATTATTTGGATTTACAAAAGCATGTAACGGGGATTCTATTTAAGTCTCTCTCTGTTACTAATCAGTGAAGTTTATGAGAGAGAGAGAGAGAGAGAGAGACTATGCATGCACACACACACACAAAACAGAAAAGCATATATACTTCTCATTTAGCAACCACAATTCATTTCTTAAATCGAAAGCTACATGGTCGCTAAGCAAACACATGAAAGAGAGACACTGCAAAGATTGCTGGTTGCTGCCGTCTCATTTATATAAAGTTCTCTCAGAGGGCAAACCAGGCATTACTATCACTCTGGTATGTGTTGTTTGTCAGGCACAGAAATTTGGGCCTAAGTGTGTGCGTTGATCAGAAAATCCTTTTTAAAAAAACTAACCCTCATATTTGTGCATGGTTGCTAAACATGGAATCCACTAAACAAAAAGTGGCTGTACACTATAAATAAATATAACCTCATTTATAAGGTATCACTTTCTCAGCATGTCTCAAAACATTTATACCTCTAACAGTTGTAACAGACTATTCCAACTCAGGAAAAAGACTATTATAATTTAGATAAAGATAAGGGTAAGCATTTGGGATTTTGAAAAAAAATCCATTGAGTTACTCTGATTTCTTTGCAATTTGTTGCCTTCCAGATGTTTTGGAATACAACTCCCATCGGCTTGTGTATGAGCAAGTATTGCTGTGGGCCAAGAGGGCAGCTGCTGTACAAAACCTACCATATGTAACTCTGTAGAGCAGTTGGCAGCACAAAACAGCAGTCTGCACTGAAGCAGAAAAATAGTAGCAAATGAGAGGGGGGTCTCATTTTGCCACAAGGATCTGGGACATAGCAAGCACTTGTACACTGTATTTTCTTGTTCTCTTCTAGATTTTCTTTTCATGAAAGAAATATTATAATTGATGTGAGAATGAAAGGAGCCTGGAATAATATGGCATACTTTACATATGTAAACTATGACTATTTCCAGTGACGGGCTTACACAGCTTACTACTTGCCTATGTCTAACACTGTTTACACAGCAAGAGTGGCTCAGTAAGCTAATTTATTAACCAAGGTTCTCTGGATTCTAAATGTGGTACTTAGTTTTAGACTAGAAAATTGGAGTTTACTCTTCCTAAAAAATGTACTGGCCCTGCATATGCAGAGCAGAATATGGGAGAAAAAAAGTGGAAAAAAAATTTCCTGTTGTTTCAACTTTCAAGTACAAATTATTTTTAAAAATAGGATTGCAAAAATGAATAGTAGGCATTCACCAGACAACATGAAATAATTTTAGCAAAAAAATTGCCAAAATCAAAGTATATTAGAAATTTGGCATTAGAGAGCAATTAAAGAACAACCAAACACATTCAAAAGCCCTCTGGTGTAGTGGGCTAGAGACTAAGTGACAGTAAATCTTAGTCCTCCCTTAGGTATGCAAACTGGCTGATAACATTCGGCCAATTACTCTCACCCCAACAACCCACCACATGGGGTTGTTATCATGGGGAAAGGAGGCAAGAGCATTATGTAGACTGCTTTGAGTTGTACAAAATAAAGGAAGGATATTATTACTGCTATTGTTGAAATTTAAAGTGTATCTGAAATGGAATGCAAGACTTTGAGATGGTGCAAAGAAATGCTGCCTTGGGAAAGGCCAGATCTGAGAGGGCATATCCAGCAGCTACATAATGGGCATAGAAAAGAGGTGTAGAAGGGACCCCACCCTTCCCCAAGCTTCTCAAGCTGTAAAGGATACATCGACATATTTGTATGTTTACACCTGCAAGATTCTATTAATGTAGCCTTACAATAAAGTAGAATTAGCTCATCTGGTTGTGTTTCCTATCTGTCTACCTGGGAAGGCTGACATCAATCTTGCAAATCTGAAAGTTCGAATCTCCTGCCAATCTCTCACCATCTCCTTTACAGCCTGAGACACTAGGGAAGGCCCCTTCTGCACTTCTTTCTCCACCCATTATGCAGAAGACTTCCAAGGGCCCTTCCAACTCTTCTCTTCTCTTCTCTTGATTCTTGGATGAGAACTGAAATGTCTTCAAGGAAAAACAAAGTACAGTTGCCTTTTGAAAAAGCACCTTTGGGACAACCATGAACTGGATGACTGAGAATCTTCATAGACATCTTTCTCTACCCATTATGCAACTCGGGCTATGCCCTCTCTTACCTGACTGATCCGTAGAGGCCTAGACAGCATTTCTTTGCCCTGACTCTCAAGGTTTTCACTTATCACTACAGAGCCTATAAAATCACATATTTCTTACCTTTGATCTCTTATAATTTGTAGCGCATTCTTTTTCAATCTTCTGATGCTACTTTACTCAATTTGATGTTATCACCATATTTAGCTTCTTTTGAATGTAAATCTATTTACACTGGAATTGTGGGGAAGTTAGAATATAACACATTTAATATATTCCTTGTGTGTGATTATCTTGGGCTTTGTCACTTTTTCATTGGTACAATACAGGTCTGAGCATAGTTCATTAACCTTGGAAATAATCCAATAGCCTCACAAATACAGGCAATCTGAGACATGGGAATAGGTGTGTGTGTGTGTGTGTGTGTGTGTGTGTGTGTGTGTGTGTGTGTGTGTGTGTGTGTGTGTGTGTGTGTGTGTGTGTGAGATAATTCCTTTTGGCAATTTTAAAAATTCCTCTGCTCCCCAAAATCAGTAGTACAGTTTCTTGTCATTCTTAAGTATAACTGTAAATGTAAATCCAAAGAAGTTTAAAAAAGAAATTACCGAAGTTATTGGTAATAGACAAATATTCCAGGCCTGCTCACATGTGTGACAAAGCCTTACTCACTTTGTATTCTTGCCCTCATCTTCTTTGGCTCTTAGCCACCCCCCAAAATATAAAAGTATCACCTTCACCAAAAGGTTGTTTAAGAATTTGCTAGGACTCCATCCCCCCCCCACCAGCATCTCTGTGTGTTTTGTATACATAAAGGAAAAGTTAGGATTAAGTCTATTCCTACCCATTTAATAAAGGTATCTGCCTGAGGCCTAGTGATAAAAGAATAAACTGAAGAGATGCATGTTAGATAAACAGAATATGCTAAAAGACTTGCTAGAGCAGAATTACAAGAAATATCTTGTAAAAAAAAAGAGTATAGGGTTGCTATTGTGAAGTCATCAGTACTGTAGATAAACAAAGTGCCTCCAGCACAAATTCTGCAAGGGAGAAAGAAAAATCCTTCATATGATTTCACAGGAAGAAGTTGTAAAATAGATATGAAAATAAAAAATCTGCAACTATTTGAATTTACGACGATGCTGAAAACAGTGAATTAAACGGGTCCCTGAAGTTAATGGCCATTACAGAACCCCCATTGTCACATGATCAAAATTCAAATACTTGGCAACACACCCACACTAATGACTGCAGGGGCATTTCAATACCCACCATCTGCTTCTCTTTCCTACATCTATGTCCTTCTGGCCACCCTGGCTTGTAGGTGGCACTCCTCGGCAACAGCAGCAGGGCTGGTGCTGAAGTAGAGACCCAAGGCCTTCAGCAGGCTCAGCCAACTGCCACTGCCTCCAAGCCTCTACTTCAGCCCTAGGGCCACCACTGCCACTGAGAAATTCCACCTCAAGTCCCACATCACAGCCAGCCAGCCCAGCCCCACAATGTAAAGACCCAGGTGTTCCTGCCACCCTGCACTCCACAGGCCCTGCTGCGCTCAGCTGACCTTTGCCATTTGACGAGGCGTGCCCGGCCTGACCCTATGCGAGGAAGCTACTGGCTGCACCAGGCTTTCTTCTGTAGGCCGCTCACCGTGTTCTTAAAATCTCACACAGAATTCTCCAAATAGCATGCCCCATTCTCGTGATGCTTGGAAAGCCTTCAGAAAGCTTTGGAGGTCTTCCGAAGCATTGTGAAAATGGAGGGCCTGCCATCCTCAACGGTATGCCAATTCTCACAACACCTGGAGAAGATACCTCATGTGGCCAGAAGCTGCGTCATGAAGGAGCCAGGACAGAAAAGCCCCATCAGCAGAAAAAGCAAGAAGATGGTGAACATCAGCTGGGGTGGAGCGGTGCAGGACAGCGAGGGGCAGGCTGTGCTGGGCTGCAACTTTGTGCCGTGTTGTTTATGTTTCCCAGAGCATGGCAGATTTGTGCTGCATTGTCAATACATTCTTTGGCATGGTGGGTTTCCGCGGCAGTTCCTGGGGTCTACAGTTTAAAGCTGTCGGACCAGGCTGGGGCTTCCAGGGATGGCTACGGCTTTGTGCTGTACTGCTGCCCTGCAGCAACCAAGAAGCCCTCGAGACATAGCATATTCTTTTCCCAGCACTGTGCTCACACACCTGCACCCCGCACCCTCTTTCCCTGGCCTCCATGAGCTTGCATCACACACTACAACAGCCCCCAACTCACGTGTGGTCGGCGGTGGGCTTCCCCCATTCCCCACTGTGGCACCTCTGTGCTCTTACCTGAGACTCCCTCTGCTTCCTGCTTAACAATCCATGTGTTTGGACAACATGGAGTGCCAGGATTGCCATCACTAAGCAATGCAGTCACATGGCATCCTGCTTTATGATCTCATCACTTAGCAACAAATTCTGGTCTCAGTTGTAGTTGTAAGTTGAGGCCTCTCTCTCTCTCTCCCTCCCTCTCCCTCTAAAAAGCACAGCGCTGAGAATACTGAGAGTGCAGATTACAAAATACCAATTATTCAAACATATAAGTACCTTGAAAAGCTGAGGGTTTCTGAGCTGAACCTTCCCAATGTTAAAGCAATATCTAGGCCTGTTTTTGTCTCATCCCATTGCCTCATGCACTAAATATGAACCATTTTCCTGGCTAGGGTTTTGTTTGTATAAACAAATGGAACAGATAACCAGAACAGAAGGAGAGGAAGAAATGATAGTGCAACTCCCAGCTGACCCAGTAGCAGGTGTAACCTGGCGTAACCTGCTTTTCTCTCCTAGTAGAAACTATTCAGCTTGTTTAAATTTTGTTTTTGGTACTTTCAGTTCTGAATTCTGGTTACTTGTTTTATTATGGCTAAGCTGTTGATTTATACTGTCTCGCCACATTTAAATGCTTAAATATGCTGTTTGGAGAATTCAATAAGTTTTTCTTAAAACACTTCAAGAAACTCAATTTGATTTATTATTGATTTCATGCTATTATCTTTATGGAATCCTTTCTGCATCCCTTTTATTTAAATCCATTAATTTTGTATCCAACTGAACTTACACAAATTAGTGATTTTTTTTCCCCTTTAAAACTGGCAATGAGTGCATTCTGGCAAGGACAGGATGAAGCTACAAGAAATTCTGAAAAACTATGCACTTTCCTATGATTAATTTCATTTAAATAATCAAAACAGAATTCAACTCTGCAGGGTGATAAGATCCTACTAGCACTGGCCCTGAACTTTCTAAAGCATGTGAAGCCATACACCCTCCATGCCTATAAATGGAAACTGGACTCAAAGACTGCATCAGAAGGTGATGAAAGCTGCAATAGAGAGTACTTGGATCGTTGCTTGATCTTACTAAACTTAAAAGCAAGTCGTTTAAAAAAATCTATTAAAGAGTACCACAAAGAACTTTTCAGTTGAAGAGATACACAGATGTGCATTATTTATGAAGCTTGTAAATAAAGATGCATCATGTGTACTCTTGAAAGCAAAACAGTGGGTCTATATTTAATTTTAATGTTATACAAATCACAATACAGGTAGTCCTCGACTTACAACAGTTTGTTTAGTGACCGTTCAGAGTTACATCATCACTGAGAACCGTTTTTCACACTTACAACCATTATAGCATCCCCATGGTCATGTGATCAAAATTCAGCTGCTTGGCAACTGACTCATATTTATGAGGGTTGCACTGTCCCAGGGTCATGTAATCACGTTTTGGGACCTTCTCGACAAGCAAAGTTAATGGGGAAGCCAGGTTCACTTAACAACTGTGTTATTAATTCAACAAGTGCAGTGATTCACTTAACAGCTGTGGCAAGAAAAGTCGTAAAATGGGGCAAAACTCACTTAACAAATGTCTCACTTAGCAACAGAAATTTTAGGCTCAATTGTGATCGTAAGTCGAGGACTACCTGTAATAATCTTATAATGCCAGGATGCAAATCAGTTACCGATAGACCTCGAATTACAACCATTCGTTTCGTGACCATCTGAAGTTACAATGGCACTGAAAAATGTGTCTTATGACCATTTTTCACACTTATGATTATTGCAACATCCCCATGGTCATGTGATCAAATTTCGGAGTCTTGGCAACTTGGATTTATTTATGGCAGTTGCACTGTCTCAGGTCCATGTGATTACCATTTGTAACCTTACGAGCCGGCCTCAAATAAGTAAAGTCAATGGGGAAGTCAGATTTGCTTAACAACCATATGATTCACTTAGCAGCTGTGGTAAAAAAAAAAAAAGGTTGTAAAATGAAGGAAACTCATTTAACAACTGCCTTGCTTAGCAACAGAAATTTGGACATAAATGTGGTTGCAAGTTGAGGACTACCTGTAGCTCCAAACATCTCTTCCCAAGGGTGTTTATTGATTTATGTTCCACCTTTCTTCCAAGAGCTGTAGGGAAAATATATAATATTCCTCCAATTTTATCTCTATTAACAATCATATGTGAGACAGGTTGGACAGAGAAAGAATAACTGGCTCAAAGCCATTCAGTACAGTAAACTTCCATTCTGAGATCTCAATCTCTCAAAATCTATCCTAATGTCTAATCTTTACACATCAGCATAATATAGTGTAAAGTGTAGATCTCAGGCCCATTGTGATGGCTGAAACAAATGTGTGCCGCAATAACGGTGTCCACAGTTGGCTTAGGATGTGGAAAAGACAATGCATAAAACACAACAATGAGGAAAGCATTTAGACTTGAACAGTTTATGGATACCGAGGTGGCGCAGTGGTTAGAGTGCAGCACTGCAGGCTACTTCAGCTGACTGCTAGCTGCAGTTCAGCGGTTCAAATCTTACTGGCTCAAGGTTGACTCAGCCTTCCATCCTTCCGAGGTGGGTAAAATGAGGACCCAGATTGTTGGGGGCAATATGCTGACTCTGTGAACCGCTTAGAGAGGGCTGTAAAGCACTATGAAGCGGTATATAAGTCTAAGTGCTATTGCTATTGCTACTGCCTCATATTATATGAAAGGAAAAGTTGTTGTAAAGCAAACGTTTCTTGTGGAACAGACTGACAAAATTTTACCAGGTATACAGGTGTAGATTTACCAAGTACTGAACCCTTTAATGAAATTAAATCTCTTACTGCAAGGATAACAAAATATATAAAACTGAACTAGCACAGAAATAGTTGTTATCCTAAACAAGTCTACATAATTGGAATAAAAAAGGGCAGACACTGGCATGTTTTAAATCTCACCATAAAGAGTTGTGAAGAAACAAACACCTGAATAATATCCAACAGAATGCAATATGCTGAAAGGCTTTTCTTTAGAAGATCTAGATACGTATTTTGAAAGAAAACGAAAATAAAATAAAAGTTACTATTTCATCTAATATAGTAAATTATCTGGATTCTTGTATTATAAGAGATGTATACACTCCTCTTTTTCTAACACTTATGAATCTTTATATAACTTAAATTCATAGACAAACATTCAGACATGTTTGGTCTAAGCAAGAGACTGTACAAAGCGATCGGTGGAGGGAGGGAACACAATTATTGAACACAGTGGTTTTAGTTAAATTGGATGCACAGCATTTTCTACTGATGTGCTGGGTAAACTCAATGCCACTTTATCCCATATTCTTCTGGCAATCTATCAATTACAAGTCAATACAAGATTGAGGTTCAGAAACAGCCCAACCGACTGGTCAGATGAACAAAATGCCACTATGTGTGCAATATGTTACTAAACCAACTTGAAAAGTGGCTAAGCTCTCAATCCCTGGCACTAATTTACCTCTCCCTTATTCCTCCTATGTTAAGCAGAGCACTCTGTACAGTAGTTGATTTTCATGCTAGCTGCTGACTTTCAGTGAGAGGAGAAATAAAGCCGGAGAACCTACTAATCCATTATATCTTAACTTGTATTGCATTAAAAGTGTCTTGGGTCTTTAGACTAAAATAAACTGTTTAATTATTTATTTAAGGAGTGTAAAGACAGTGACTCCCCCCCACCCCCCTCCCAAAGGTTCAACCATCGGGGCAGAGCAATTTATCCTACATGCTCGATTCAAGGACTGGAGGATCTTCTATAAATGTGGCTGCAAGAGATCTTTTACAATGTGCTGCTTTTGACACTTTTCATATTTTAGGACCAGTCCATATTATACTTTGGAAAACAATGCGAGACTACTGCTAAATAGAACCATTACATATGACTTGGTTTCAACTGATTGGTGACCATTTGAGTTAAATTAGATTACATGATAAGCAATGATAGCTGTGATAACCTCAAAAAAAAAGAAAGTCAAAATCACAACTTCCCACAACTAAAACCTTTGTAATGCTGCCAAAAATGTTGCTAGTTTTCAAGTTTTTACAAAAGATTCTTCAGGCAAAATAGTTAATGCCAGAATGCAGCAGGTGCAGGAATGGTTCTTATAAACCGTGTAATTCCACACAAACGTTTTTCATGGCTTTAACATTTTTGCCTGAGGAATAATTTTAAAAAATTCAAAAACTTAAAATTGACATTTTGATTAACCTAATAAAAGTATTACATCTATAAAGTTTTTTTAATTAGGCAAAAAGCCCAATTTTTATGTTTTATCATGTTAACATCATTTTAACATTTGTTTTAAATAAATTAAGATTTATATCACTTAAACTATAGTTAATTTGCAATTTAACAGCAATTTTAATGTATGCAAATGACAGGAATATATTAGCTGTTCTTACTTTTCAAGTAAGATTTTCTACCAAAACCACCAAAAGACTATTACAACCATATGGAATCAGCGTAGCACACAAGCCATCTAAAGCCCTTCAAAACATCTTAAGTAAATAAAAAACCCAGCAGCCCCAGAAGAAAAAACAGAGTCATCTACGACATACAGTGTAATGACTGCAACAAGCATTACATAGGACAAGCAGGCAGAACACTGGCAGACCACATCCATGAACACCAACTGGCAGTCAGAAGACATGTTCAAAACTCTTTAGTTTCATAATATATGGACTGACTTAACCATAGTTTCAATTGGGAAATCGTGACCATCCTAGACCAAGCCAAATCCAAAAATTTTATTGCTAGGGAATTTCTAAAAGTCTGGCACGCTGACAAATTAGCCATTGACAGACATAAACAATATCTATAAACTATGCCAAAAAGGGAACAAAAAGACGTAAGCACCTTTCCACCAGCAATCAGCACCCAAATGAGCATAGATTAACTTCAACATCAGACCAACAATCAAGAAAACAATATTCCAAACCAGGATCTGCCAAACAAGCCAATAGTAAACAGCCCAAAGAACCTCTAAGACCTCTCCCACCAGCACTGATGGGGCAAGCCACTAGAATATAAACTAAGAGCCACTCCTCACTAGCACTGATGAAGTTACCTAGTTTAGGTAATGAAATGTCTGCAAGAAAACAACCAAGCTCAGAGAGCACCAAGGAGCCCATTTAGAAAGTGATAGTCATCTAAATTATTTTAAAGAATAATGGTTATTTTTTTGCTATTCTATTTTATATCTTTCCAACTATCAACACTATGCTACATTTAATATTCAGGCAGGAAGCTCTTTTCGGGAACATCTAGAACCTTTCTTTGCAACCAAAGTTATTAACTGTCAGTTTAGTTCAGGCAAGACATTTAAGTATCTTTAATTAAAATTTTGAGGATCTGCCAGGGCCAACCCTACCATTAGGGAGATGATGATGTTTCCCTCAGGCAAGATGCTGAAGAGGGAATAGCTGTTTGTCCTGAATTTTAAACTATTTGACATTTGTTGAAACAATTATTTGTATTATAGGACTTCATTTGGGTCCCCTAAATCAGATAGGAAAAAGATGCCTAATGTAGCAGCCCCCCCCCAACCTTTTGGGCGCCAGGGACCAATTCTGCAGAGGGCAGTTTTTCTGCGGACCGGGAGGGCATGGTTTCTCATGCTACCTGGATCCCGCACATGGACAGATGGGGCTTTGCTTGCGTGGCCTGGTTCCTGGCGGGCCACAGACCGGTGGGGATTGAGGACCCCTGCCTAATATATAGATAGTTGGCAGAAACATATGTCTGCATAAATTGTGTTTCCCCCATTGCTACTTCCTATTCTGTCCTTATGAAGATATGAAGACAAAGATGTTATCCTTCTGTACTCAGGACAGGACAAGTCAAAGAATGAGATTTCCCCAAATTCCATTTCTCCCCTACTCACCAGCAGAAAACAGCCACCTATCACTCTTACTAATGTGGGGTGGGGCAAGTCTAGACAGATGCTTAGAATGGCAGGTTTCGCCACTGTTAAATTACCAGGGTGGATGGATGCATGGGACGAAGCGGAAGATAGTACTTTCAGTGCTTAAATTTTGTGTGACTCGTCTTCTATCAAGTTATTTCTCAACACAGTCCACAGCTTCTGACAGAGCACTAAACCCATGCCCACAAATGCCCTGAGAGATGACATAGAGAAGTAGTATGAGGTAAAGGGAGAAGTAACAATGGAATGACAGTGCTTGAAGAATGTGACCAAGGAAACTAGTTCTAATCTTGTGGCAGCACCCAGAAGTATCAAGTACAAAGCCACAGAGTGCATGTAATGATATCAAAAGCAATAAAAAGCAGGAGCAGGTAAAGTCTGTCTGTCTGTCTGTCTGTCTCTGTCTCTGTCTCTTTCTCTCTCTCTCTCTCTCTCTCTCACACACACACACACACAGGCGGACCTCTGTGTTTTTTGGGTTGTTTTTTTTAAGGAGCATAAAACCTGTGATGAACCTAATGGAGACAGAACTAGCGTACCCAACTGGCAGAACTAAGTTTAAATTGATTTTATGGATTACAAGCACTAAACCCTTGTTGTTGTTGTTGTTTTAAAAAAAAAAGGCCCATCACTTTCTCAGAATAGCATAATACCCATGTTTATAAAAAGTTTACCCCAAACCTGATAAAACTCCAGTTATAAGCTCCAGTTAGGAATTTTGCAAGTAGATGTCTCCTGGAAATTAAGGATCTGGTCTCTCTAGTACCTCAAGACAAATGGCCATGAAGAGCAGATCCCAGGGTTTAAAAGAACGGCGACCATGCCAATACAGGGGTGAACTGGGTAGATTCCAATTCCTAACTATTTCAGCAACCATTATCACTTTATAATATGTCAGACCATATACACAGCCAAAACTGTATTGGAAAAAAGGGAAATTTTTACAACTAGAACAGCTCAAGTCACCCGAGCTATCATGAGGACCTGGAAGAAAAATGCAGTTACAAGGCATGCTGATGAGGGAGTGAGGAAGAAACTTCAATTAAACTACTTTATACGGAATAGTGAGAATGCCATATTTTCAGCAAAGTATTTTGGGATAGGAAAGCCTATCAAGATTCTACAGAATAGCAAAATATATTATTAGGAATATGTTTTCTCCAAAAGAACTATAGATGAACTATGCAAAATATGTTACCTCTAAAGCAATGATGGAAAACCTTTTGGGCTCAGCATGTCAAAAATTCAGAAAATGCCTAGCTTGATTCTCTGGCATGTCACAGTCCCTCCCCAACAGAGGAGAAACAATTCTTTAATCTTTTAAAAAATATATAGTCCAATCATGTGGTGCTGTGTATTATACAAAAAAAAAAAAATCCAATAATTACAAAAACGAAGTACAAGTAGAACAAAGACATTTTTGCAGTTGTGCTTTTGACAGTGGTACTTGGGTGTTGGTGACTGTTGGCGTGTCACCCAAAATGGTGTGGTGTGTCATCTTGGATAAATATGTCATAAGTTCACCATCACTGCTCTAAAATGAACACAAGCAATTATTTTAAAATCTAATCATTAATTTGTATTAGGTCGTTGATTTTCTCCTTCATCTAATCATTGGAGTGTTATATAACCAATAAGCATTTTGGCAGAAATGGAACTAAAGTAAGCAATTTATGTTCCAAAAAACAATAACAGAAAAAAACCAAGAATTTTAAAGAAGGAAAGAGTGCAACCTCATGAAGTATTTTAAGAAGTATCCTCCTTTTTCTACCTTTCCTTTAGAAATTAGAAAAGGAATCTCTGTAAGTAAGGAAACTTTCCCCAGGGATGTCTTAGAATCCATATAATAAAAACCACTTGAAAAACTTATATCTACAAAAAAAATACATTAAAGATAGCAACCTAAATCGAGCCCTCATTATATACCAAGACAAGTCTATGAAAAAAGTACTGTTGGGGGGGGGGGGGAAGAACTTTCGTCGTCTTTGTAGCACAGCCAGGCTAATTACGTTCGCCTCTTTACAGATCGAGACGGACTTCGCCAACTTTAAATAAACGTCGCAACGGCGAAGTATCAAATGATTTAGCGCACAAAAACAGGGGGGAAACGACTGCAGTGCGTCAGAGACAAAAGCCAGCTCTTAGCCTCACTGCATAGCCATGTAGTCGGGAGGAGGGGGGTGGAAAGGCAGCGAGGACAGACTTTTCCTGGCACTGCCCCGCTGCATCTTATTGCTCCCAGCGCCCCAGGGAAGTACTCGGCTCCTGCCCTTCAAACGGCGCCACCCGGGAGTTGCAGGCAGAGCAGAGCCCACCCACTCACCCACCCCGGCCGTTCCCACCTCCCCCGTTTCCCCTGCCCTCCATTGAAGGCCTTACAACTTTATCTCTGGAGTCACCACAACAATGCCATATACTGAGGAAAACTCTCTCGCCCGACAAGCCCCCCCCCCGAGCCGCTCGACGAGGAACGTCCCTCCTCACGTACACACACCCAAGTCTGGAGAGCGGAAATAGTGCGCGTTGTCCTTTAGCCCCAGCGCTGGGCGTCCGAAAGAAGACTCGGCTTTCCACTTGACCTCCCCAAAACTACGTTGCAAGGGAACACGCGTCCCTTCCCCTTCCCACCAGAAACTACCGTGTCCTGTAAAATCTTCCCTCTTGTCCACAACATGCACGCGAGCTATGGAGCGCAGCAAGCGGGACAAACTATTAAAAGTCATGGGAAGGACGTCTATGGAGATTCTCAGTCACGGGAAGGACAGAAGCCCGAATTACCCAACCTCTACCTTGGCTCCGTCCCTTAAGGAGACGGCAGGACAGGAGCTTAAGAGCGAGGGCTCCACGTCCCCAGTCAATCCCCCTCCACTCCACGGTCCCAACTAACGCCGGTTTTCCCACGCCAAGAAAAATCAACGTAATCCGTGGCGGTACCTTCAGGCGATCCTCCTGTAGGCGCGGGTCGTTCCAGGTGGTGGTGCGGCTGTTATGATCCACAAAAAAAGGCCAGCCGGTCTGAGGGTCTATCTTCACCTCCCAGCCCGGAGGCAAAGGCTCCCGCTCGCCGCCTCCGGCCTCCACCTGCATCCGCGTGGGAGACTGAGCAGCTGCGCTCATTGCTGCGCGCAAGAGAGAGGGAGGCGAGGCGCAAAAAGGCTGGAGGAAGGAGGCAACGCGGGAAGAAATTGCCAGCCGCCGCTTAGGTCATCCGCTGGAGTTAAGCGAGGCAGCTCTTGCCGGCCGGGCACCTTTATCCAGAGGGAGGAGACATAGAAGGGGGTGGAAGTATCTGGAAATAGCAGCTCCGCGCCAAAGAGGAGGGGAAGGTGGAGGAGCAGGAGACGGAGGAGGAGAGACGCGGGGCAGCTGCCTGGCTGGAAACTTCTGGGCGCCTCCAGCGCCTTTGGATAGCCGGGGTGGGAGCTCCTCGTTTGAGTCACTCTTCCTCGCCGTCATTATTCAGCAGTATATCAGGACCTTCGCTCCACCTGCTGGGCGGCGAGTTGAAAATCGTCCTCATTCTGAAATCTTGCGTTCCCTTAAGTGAGCTGTTTCTGAAATTCAAGGTGGGTTTCTCTAACCCTGAGCGCGCATTTGTTGGAAGAGGTAACTGCACTTTCTTGGTTTAAAAACAAACAAACAAAAAAACGTTTCGCTTCTCTTCCAAGAAGCTTCTTCAGTTCAGTTCTTCAGAACTGAAGAAATTTCTTGGATGAGAAGTGAAACGTTTTCAAAGAAAATAACCGAGAAAGTTCAATTGCCTTTTGGAAAAGCACTTTTGGGACAACCGTGACCTGGGTGATTGAGGATATCCATAGACATTTGTCTCACGTTTCTTAAGAGGCCTACGGGCCTGGAAAAACAAGGGAGTCTGCTTCCTTACTACTGGCTTTTTAAAAAAAATAGTTTAAAATAGCTCGGAAGACTAAACCTCTGGTTTTGGTGACCGACCCAGATTGGGACCTGCAAATAGTTTATATTACAATTATGGCCTGGCAGCATAGCTGCCCATGTGAAAGGATGAAGTAACTTGAAACAAGTGTTTCAGAATAATGGCTGCTACTTAGATTAGAAATGCTGCAATCCTAAAAATATTTTCATTGGATTAAACTGAAATGGTGGTATCAGGTATCTTCATTTTCATCAGTGGCACTTGCACTGTGCAAAGTTCTGTACAGACTTTTTCAATTATTGAAACAGTATATAGTCTTACCAACTCATACCAGTACTGTATTATACTAGCCCTACCGAGCAAAGCTACATTTCTGTCCTTATATTGCAAAAAGAAATAATAAATGCATGTCACAGACTATATTGCCTAGCTCCGATTTTGGGCAAGAAGCCATGATGACTCTGACTCAACAAAACAGCTGCAGTAGCATTAGAAAAGGCCTTGCCTTAATGAGAAGGAAAATTTGCTTTCTTCTCTAGACAAAGTATTGCATCCTCCATATCCCAAAATAATCAGAGAATGCTGACATCATAAATCTAATACTTTCCCACTATACATGTTTTAATATTGTCAGGCATTTTTGGCAAGTGGAACAGTTCCTTTTCCATTTTCCCTTACTATACCAATTACAAAATGGAGTAGCCCATCTGAATGCAAGGAGCCATCACTCTTCATAACTTACCCAGCATGTGAACTCCTAAATTTAGGTGGAATAGATAACTGGTGGGTGGTTTTGTTTGGAGCTGGTATTTTTATATGACATGTCCTTACTATGTTCATGTCATTCCCAGCCCACTGTGGAGGCAGTTTAAAGATTTCTTGACCTGTTTCAGTTTGACATCATTCTGGCTGTCACACATTCCCTTGCTGTCTTGTGCTGTACAGGTAGTCCTCGATTTACAACAGTTTGTTTAGTGACGGTTCAAAGTTACAATGTCACTGAAAAAAAGTGATTTATGGCCTTTTTTCACACGACCATTGCAGCATCCCCAGGGTCATGTGATCAAAATTCAGATGCTTGGCAACTGGTTCATATTTATGACTGTTGCGGTGTCCCAAGGTCACGTGATCCCCTTTTGCGACCTCCTGACCAGCAAAGTCAATGGGGAAACCAGATTCACTTAACAATCAAATTACTAACTTAACAACTGTGGTGATTCACTTAAAAATTGAGGTAAGACAGGTCATAAGATGGGGCAAAACTCACTTAACAAATGTCTCACTTAACAACAGAAATTTTGGGCTCAATTGTGGTCGTATGTTGAGGACTACCTGTATCTCTTTTGCTGAACCTCTTGCTCTGTCTCATGCTCCCATCACTTTTTGTCTCTCGTTCTCCTCTTTGCTCTGTCTCCGTCCTGCCCACCTCACCTCCATTTTCCTCTTCTTTGCTGCATTACTATCAGCTATGCTATTTTTGGACATGGATTCAGTGTTCCAGAAAAGAGTGTTAGAGTGCCTGTTCAGAAATTACCCAGGTCACAGGCAAAAAGGGCCTTGCTCAGGGCAATGTTTCTTAAAACCTTTTCTATGTCTCTTATCTCTGTTAGTCTACTTCTGAACCCAGGTGCTTTTGTCAAACAAACAAACAAACAAACAAACAAACCTAAATCCACATCCAAACCTAGCCCAGTTGAGAGGTCACAAATGCAGGATGATACAAGAGAAAATTCTTTCCCCAATTATGTGCCTCTTTTTTTATATATCACCTGTTCTTGATTTTCTCTCTCTCTTCCCCCACCCTCTCTGTCTCTCATCACATTCATTACCTGATAGACCTGATCCAAAGAGCTAAACAGTGAAATAATTACATTGTAGCTAAAAGACTGGGTAAAACATAAAATTTGTGCCAGTAATTAATTAAACTAACTAAACTATTCACGGACTTTGGGCTGCGTGCAAGCAAAATGGGCATGGCTAATGCAGCACTACATTATGAGTTTATTCAGACTTGCAAGATTGAGGTCTGGCTTTCAAGGTAGACCAGACTACAAAACCAAAGTTATGAATGGTAATACTATTTTTATTATAAGGCTACATTAACAAACTTGCAAGTCTGAATACACTTTCCTCCTCCCTCCCTTTATCTTCATGAGAGCTAGAGAGATTCCAGTCTGAAATGCTTTCTCATATTACATTTCTGCCCTGGACTCAGATTTCTTTTGTCTTGATTGCAGCTCTTTCTCCTATTCCTCAAGGTTGTTCCTTTTTCCCATTACAGTCTGACCTCTCCATCCAGATCCTAATAGCTTCAAGACATCAGGCATCCCCCCATTCAGTCTGGAGTGGCGATATAAAACTGGGTATCTGCAGGCTACTTCTGCTGACTGACTGCAATTTGGTAGTTTGAATCTCACCGGCTCAAGGTTGACTCAGCCTTCCATCCTTCCGAGGTCAGTAAAATGAGGACCCAGATTGTTAGGGGCAATATGCTTACTCTGTAAACAGCTTAGAGAGGGGCTGTAAAGCACTGTAAAGCAGTATATAAGTCTAAGTGCTATTATATAAGTCTAAGTGCTATTGCTATCTTCCACAAATGTATGATATCTCACTGCAAACCAGGATAGAACCTTTCCTAGTAGTTTCATGTAAATGTTAATCAGGATGAGGAAATGACCCAAACCCCAGACAGACTATAATGAAGTGTACAAAGGCCAGATCTCTGCCCAATGCAACCACTGACTAGATCTTTCTCTCTAGATATCCTCCCCACAAATCATGTGTATGCTGCATATTTTATTTATAGTTTGATCAAATTTTAAAATGATAATATAAAAATGCATATAGAACAAGTAAAATAAGTTAATGAAACACAAAATTAAATAACGGATGTGCATAAATCCAAACAGTAAAGTAATAAAAAGTTATAAGCAATAAGGCAGTAACTGAGGTTAGAACGGTATGGTTTTGGTTCCCTAAACAATGGTAACATCACCTTCAAATCTACTTCTGGAAGTATTTAATACTTATTTAATATTTAAAAGACTGCCTTTCAATCAGACTGGAGTAGACCAGGGGTTCCCAAACTTCAGTCCGTAGACCGCTACTGATCCATGGCCCGTAGGAAACCAGGCCATGCAAGTGGTGCGTAAATACACAAAGCTCCATATGCGCATTTGTGGGATTAAGTTGTGCACACAAATCCATCCCCTCACCTCCCCACTGCTGCCAACCAGTGCTGCCGCTGCCCCAGAGCTGGAAAGGTTGGAGACTGATGGGGTAGAGGAATTTTGATTATCTACGGTAGCACCAAAACATCATGTGTTTCACAGCTAAGTCATACAATACAGTTTTCTTCCCAATAGTACAAAAGTGTTTTCCCTTATTCCACATTTGAAGACTTTCTTCTAGGTAAATTGGCTTCTTTCAATACTGTAGAGCCCTGCCAATACTCACCCTGTAGTGGAGTACTATTAATTTCATCTCTTTCCTTTTAATCAAACAAGAAAGGTATCCTTGGCAGGAGCTCCTTCACCTGATAGTATTGTTTTCAGGGTCATTGGAACTATTAAACCCTTTCATTATGTCAAAGTAGTAATCCCTTGGCGCAGAAGCCAAACAAACAAATCAAATAGTTATAAATAAATGTACTCAGTGATATTAAAAGTTTTACACAACACATTTCTTTTAAATAAATAAACCGAATCATTGTTCTTTCACTAAAACAAAATCATAAATGTTCTCAAACAGAAATGACACTAGAATCTCAAAATTCCTTCTTGCTAAGTAGTACTGTGTATTCCATATTCTCTGTTTTTTACATGGCACTGTACCAATTTGGTCTTCTATGGAACCAAGATTTATGAATTGTTACTAAGTTGCTTTTAATAGATAACAGCTCAGTGCCTGACCAGACCTGGCAATTAGAATATGTAGTTACTCAATACTTTTATAGTTTGCTTCCATTCTGGAACTCAAGACAATATTTGTGGGCTTTCTAGAAGGTTACCTCACTCCATTCCTGCCAAATACTTTTCAGATTCAAGCTATGTTGTTATCTCACAAAAAGGTAAGTATGCTCTAATACAATCCAGCTCTAAGTACCTGTGATCCTAACTGCTCTATTGGTGAAGTTAAACTCTGTTTGTATTAGCATAGTTCAGTCGATGAATGATACTTAATAATTTAGTAAAATACAAAATTCAGTCACTTCAAGTCAAAATTCTGTAATATATATTAATAACAACATAGAAGTCCATCCACAATAAGCAAACATAAACCATAAAAATCATCTACCAAGTGCCCAATTCAATAATATAACCCTCACTTGCTTACAAAATTCTAGCAGTAAAGGTGCAAAACGTAGAGATCTGCTGAACAGATTGGCTAGTTAGTAGAAATGATTGAAGGCAAAAGAAATAACACTAATTTAGAGAAGAGCTTGTGTTACAATGCCCCTGTCCTTTTTTCCATCCTTTCAAAATCCTGAGATAAACCCATATGCCTATTTGCTTTTACATTTATTCCAACAGCGCCATCACAGACCCCAACTAGTAGACACAGGAGAGTAAAAGTGCCTTTAATGCTCTTTCTCTAATGCAGCGGTTCTCAACCTGTGGGTCGCGACCCCTTTGGGGGTCGAACGACCCTTTCACAGGGGTCGCCTAAGCGCGCGCTAGCCTGCCATCTTGGTGACTGGCAACGCGCACGCGTGGGGAAGGGGCTGGGCGGGGGTCGCGACGGTGGGGCGGGGGTCGTGGCATTAGGAAGGTTGAGAACCACTGCTCTAATGTACCGGTAATATGTGCCATCATCTGTCAGTAGTGCCCCTCTGGATTCTATATAGGACAAACAGGCCAAATTTTGCCCAAGGCAATGGGGATAAGCCTAACATCAAGACTCAAAACAAGGACAAAATAATATCAGAGGTTTTTAATCTCTAATCTCTAATATTTGATTACAGATCTCAAAGTTGCTCTTTTGGAACAAAGAAACTACATCAAGATTGTTAGAACAAGAGACTGCCAAAATCAAAATCACAGATATTGAATGGCATGAGGTACCTCAGAAGACTGTAATTGCTAATTGAGGAGATAGTTCTAATTTGCCTCCCCTGTAATCTGCATAACTGCCTTTTCTTCCCCACTTTGCCTGATCTCTGTTTAAATTGTAACCACTCCATGCATCTGATGAAGTCAGCTTCAGTTCACAAAAGTTTAGGCCATTTAATAAAATTTGTTACTCTGAAAAGGTGCTATTATATTCCTCTTATTAATGCATTAGAGTAAGATGAGCAACCCCTCTCCCCCAGTAGATTCTATACTGACTTTTAAACACTTAATATACATTTATTATAGCTGTTGAAATATAAACAACCACAAAAGCAACTCCTTATTCTGGCAACACTTGTCAGAATGTTTCAGAGGTCTCTCTTTTGTAACTCTATCCACCAAAAGAGCCGGCTAACTATATTTTTAGCTCGTCTTAGGCAAAGATACTGTCAGGAGAAACCAGTGGAAGAGAAACAATACAATCCACAACTCTGATATGGTCACCTTCCACAGCTTTTAAAGCAGGTTTTTATCAGCCAGGATACTTGGTTATCTGCCATATTTATTTATTTTTTTGATAATTTTATTTATTTATTTCCAAAGTTAAAATCCAGAAAGAAAATAAAAGAACCTAAGACAAAAAATGTGTATAAAACAAAATATCAAACATACAAATAAAATGTCCCCCATGGGTTGAATACTGATAAATATATTTCAACAATATATTTTTTGCCTCTTGCAAACAGGTCCACAATTTATAAATTTATACATCTAAATTTGCTATATTACTATATAACAAAAAATATTACAAATATGAAAATCTATTATCAATCAGCCAATTTGACCTACCATTTATTTACTGTAAGCAGCCAGTAATCCCAACAACAATTCTAAGCTTCAGAGCCCTCTGTTAATGATCTATTATTGTATTTAACTCGCAGAAAGTCCACAAATGACTTCTAATCGCCCATAAACATACTGCAACCATTATCTCTGATCCGTCTAGGACAGTGATGGCGAACCTTTTTTGGTTTGCGTGCCAAAAGGGGGGAAGTGCGGGGAGGTCACGTGCACACATGCCCATACCCATAATTCCATGCGCCCCACACACATGCGTGCGTGACACACACACCCGCTCCTGGCACGCGATGGCACACCCGGACCTGAGCTCGCGTGCCCACCGATATGGTTCCGTGTGCCACTTGTGGCACACGTGCCATAGGTTCGCCATCGCGGGTCTAGGATCAAATACCATCGATTGATACTTAACAGTAAAAATAACTTCTTCCATTGATCGTCTTTACTTTTCTTTAACATTATAACTCTGATCTTTCCAAACAACTGTATCTTACTCCTCAAAATCATAAGTGGACAAGGCTGTAGGAACGATGAGTTCCTCCACTTGTTTGTTGGACCCGTGCCCCTCCTGGCTGGTTTCGGCCAGCAGGGAGGTGACACAAGGCTGGCTCCAGGCATTATTTAACGCGTCCTTGAGGGAGGGGTTCGTCCCACAACCATTAAAGGAAGCGGTTGTGAGACCCCTCCTCAAGAGACCTTCCCTGGACCGAGCAGAATTAAAGAACTTTCGTCCAGTCTCCAACCTACCCTTTGTGGGAAAGGGTGTAGCGAAAGTGGTGGCATGTCACCTCCTGCGGCCATTGGATGAAACGGGTTATCTAGATCCTTTTCAGTCTGGCTTC
>QLTV01001030.1:3366361-3394339 GCA_003457575.1 Thermophis baileyi
ATCTGCAATATGCTGATGATACCCAGCTGTATATCTCCACCCCGCATCAGTTCAGTGAAGTGGTGGATATGATGTGCTGGTGCCTGGAGGCTGTGAGGGTCTGGATGGGAGTCAGCAGGCTCAGACTTAACCCAGACAAGACCAAGTCGCTGTGGGTATTGCCTCCTAAAGACTATGTCGACTGTCCATTCTTGGTTCTGGGGGGGAATTGTCCCCCTCGGAGCGGGTTCGCAATTTGGGTGTCCTCCTAGACTCACAGCTAAGATTAGAGCAACATTTGACAACTGTAGCTAGGGGGACCTTTGCACAGATTCGCTTGGTGCACCAATTGTGACCCTACTTGGATCAAGAGGCTCTCCTCACAGTCACTCATGCCCTTGTCACCTCACGATTAGATTATTGCAATGCGCTCTACATGGGGCTACCCTTGAAGAGTGTTCGGAGACTACAGTTGGTCCAGAATGCAGCTGCGCAAGCTGTTATGGGTACACCTAGGTACAGCCATATTACACCAATTCTCCGCGAGCTGCACTGGCTCCCTATTGGTCTCTGGGCACAATTCAAGGTGTTGGTTATTACCTTTAAAGCCCTATATGGCTCAGGACCAGGCTATCTTCGAGACCGCCTCCTACCACATAGCTCCCAGCGACCGGTAAGATCCCAGAGAGTTGGTCTCCTCCGGGTCCTGTCAGCTAAACAGTACCGGCTGGCGGGCCCGCGGGGGAGGGTCTTCTCTGTGTCTGCCCCAGCCCTCTGGAACCAGTTCCCTCCTGTGATACGGACTGCCCCCACCCTATTGGCCTTCCAGAAAGCGGTGAAGACCTGGCTTTTCCGGCAGGCCTGGGGCCGTTGATCTCAATGTTACAATCTGTGAGATCCGGCCACGAATGGTGTGTATGGCTTTTTAAATCTTTTTTTAATATTTATATTGTTTTAATGTTTTTATAGTTCTGTTGTAAGCCGCCCAGAGTCCCTTGGGAGTTGGGCGGTATAAGGCGGTTGTGGCGAGGTACCATCGGCCCGTGCACCTGGCGCCCGAGTCAGAGCGAGGAGGATGATTAGGCAGTTGTGGCACGGTACCATCGGCCCGTGTGCCTGGCACCTGAGTCAGAGAGCGAGGAGGCTGAGAGTCAACCAGGGCCTTCTGTACCTCCTGAGGAGCCCATCAGGGCTGAAGAAGAAGAGGAGGAGCCTCTTCTTCTCAATGCTCGGGCACGCAGGGCTGCTAGAAGGCAAGAGTGGCTACTCAGGAGGAGGTCTCCTCGAGAGTAGAGCTGCAGGCTAATTTAAGCCCTGACCACGCTGAGCCGTGTTGCAGGAAACAACTGTTTGATATCCCTCTTGAACTTTGTGACTCCAGCCTGCTCGTGTACTTGTTCCAGTACGGATCTTGTTTCTTGCATTTCAAGTTCTGGGAGTTTTGCCAGATATTGTAAGAGCTGCTTCTTTATCTCTTGGACTCCGGCCAGCTGTTAAAGATTAGACATTTACCAGCAGTTTTGAAAAAGCTATTCTGCCTTTATTTTGTGTTCAAATTATTACGTTGCTCCTAAGAAGTTATTAGGAGACATTTATGAGTAAAAGAACAGTGTTTGGCAGTTTGTGTGTGGCTCGTCGCTGGGGGCAGAACACCCTCGGGAGTTGGGCGGCATAGAAATTTAAATAATAAATAAATAAGTAAGTAAGTAAGTAAGTAAGTCTCCGTTGAGAATATCTCCACAGCACTTGTTGTTTAGTAGATTGTCCTACAAATTGGAACTCAATATCTCTTAACAATTGTCTTTTGGTTGCATGTAGTAAGTCTGTTCTGCAAACTCCATCCACTTTCCTAAGAAGGTCCAATTCATTACTCATCCATTCGATCATGTCTGTTATAATTGAGTCTTTTGAGTTAATGCCCCCTTCAGCTTCCTCTAGCAAGCCTCCAATTCTCAAACACACCTCCCTCTCTTTCAAATCTGTTACCAACAAATTAGTTTCTGGCCCACCTGGTTGTGTGTCCGATTTAACTGCTGTGCCTGGATGTCTTCTTTAGATTGATTTAAGATTGTTATTAATTCATCAAACCTTTTATCTAATTTTTCATTTAGAACTTGTAAGTTGAAGTTCAGTGCGCCATTTTCTGGAGTACCCACTGCCATAAATTATTTTTCTAAGACTAGGTAGCAAAGCTTAACAAAAGTAGGCTTACTCCATCAGATTACTGGGAAATTTATGGGTCAACTGGCTAATAACAGTATCTAGAAACTCTTAACTTTGTTTTATTTGCAAGGAAAAAAACAAGATGAAAAATCTTTCAACTTTTATCAATTAAAGGAGTCATATCTCCATATAAGAAAATCATTATTTATTATATATTCAGCCATTACTGTGATGCAGTTCTACCAAACTTAACGTTTACATGATACAGTAAATGGTTTTCTTTCTCTCAGATGAGAAAAGAAGAGAATTTATCCTTCCATTTAAGCCTTTGCTCCAGGCATTTCTCTCTCCCCCCCGCCCCCCAGTTCCAAGGTCTATGATAGTTTATTTATACCGTATTCAGTGGTAGTCATGCTGTATACCTTTCCTAAGGTTTAGCATCAAATCACAAAGCAAAATAAAATAAAAGGGAAAACCTTGATTTATGAAGTTTTATCCACACAAATGCTTATTGCATGTTTCATATGCCTTATTAATTTCATTTTTATTCTGATTCGGTAAATAAAGATAGAAAAATTTCATTGAAATTGTGTCCCTTTGGTAGATTGCCCACCGCTAGAGCCGAGGTGGCGCAGTGGTTAGAGTGCAGCACTGCAGGCTACTTCAGCTGACTGCTAGCTGCAGTTCGGCGGTTCAAATCTCACCGGCTCAAGGTTGACTCAGCCTTCCATCCTTCTGAGGTGGGTAAAATGAGGACCCAGATTGTTGGGGGCAATATGCTAACTCTGTAAACCGCTTAGAGAGGGCTGTAAAGCACTATGAAGCGGTATATAAGTCTAAGTGCTATTGCTATTGGTCATCAGTAATTTGCTAAAATGAATGCTTGCAAAGGGCTGGAAACAGGAAGCTATTATATTTGCCTACAGGAAAGAAAGTTTTTCCTTCCTTCCCACCCCTTAAGTTAACTGTGAGTAAGGGAAAGGTTTATTTTACATTCACTGATGAGAACAAAAGCTGTACAAGGACTTGATAGAAGAGTCAAATGACAGCAGAGTCACTGCTGAAAATCTACCATGTTTATAAAGATGAGAGACTAATTGCTTTTTGTTTGATGAATTTAATCCTTTCTTACAGAATTAAACGAAACAGGATTTCTATTTCATTTCCTTCCTGATTTAGTTATCTTTTTTCCTTGCCCCAAACTCCATCCAAATTTGTTTTTCTCATTCTCTTCCCTTTACAAATTTTATTTTACCCTATTTCCATCCTGTTTTTCCTTCATTCACTAGTGTTATTTCTGCTGGAATGAAAGAAGTATGTATTATATGTATGTAGTATGAGACTGGTTTGTGAATGAGACAATAGATATATGCAGATAGAAAATCAATTATATAAATTATGTGCCTTATTTTACAGACAATTTTAATTGATGGTTAATATAAATATTACTTCAAGCCCTGGCCACAGATACAAAATTTTGTAAACATATTTTTTTGCAGCTTGGTTTTTTAAAAAACCAGCAAATTTAGAGAAAATTGAAATATATATTTAATAGTCATGTTTACACCTTTACCCAGCTAAATTTATTCTCTCTGGTATTTTAAAAACATTCAGTGCCTAGTCAAGAATACTGTAGAGCCACTCTATATAAAAAATCAGCAAAAAAGAAGTTCATAAGAAAATTAAGCACTAAATCCTTTTTCCTTTGCTGGTGAAAATAGCAGCTTCTCCAAGGGCAGAAATACATCTTGCATTTCATTTATGAGCTGATTCTTTTCTTTCCCCTTTATATACAGGATAGAGTACTGATATTGTAAATTAAAATATTTAGATTACAAATTAATATTAAAAATTGTGAAATAAGAAAAAAAATATGTGCACCTTGTTTTATTGTATTTATTCTACATTTAAAGAAAATCATTGAGTTATTTTACTCTTTTCAAAATTGTTAAACATTTCTAATTTTTGAAACCAAATTAAAGATTGAGAATAAAATAGCATTTATTGATTTATTTGTTTTTTCCCCCTGAGTATTTCCCAGGCCTCCCCTTTTTGGAGTGTGGCTTCTAGAAATTATTATGGGGCGGTGCACACACCCACAGACACACCCATACCCACGAACTACAAATATACTGTATAAACACATCCACCACTCAGACTTACTAATGAGGATTTTTATGCTTGGTTTTAACTGGAGTTAAAAAATAGGAGAATCTGTATACTATTCAAGACTTTTCTCCATCTATTCTTTTGAATAGACACTTGAAGAAAAAAATGAAACAAGAAAAACAACAAAATGAAACAGAAAACAACAAGAGAAAAGAAAGCAGAACATTAGGAAAATACTGAAATACATGACTCAAGGCTTGAAGAGAGGAACAGCTGTATGTTTCTGGCAGTAAGAGCTGGAAAGAAGTAGGATACTTGGCAGGCAGGACAGACGATGCCAGGCTTATGAAGGAAACCAAGCAATGGCTCTCGGGAAGCAGGTTGCAGACTGGTTGAAGAAGCTGAATGCAAAGCATTCAGTTGAGAAACAAATGCTCAGGAGAAACTTTGGAAAAAGCATAGGCATAAGCAGTACTACTGGAAAGTAAGGAACTGCTAAGGAAGGACATTTCTGAAGTTTGATTATCTATGGAAGTAGCAATATATAAAATTCATGTATTGAAATGACTAAAATCATCCAAAGCTTTGTCAGTAGTGCTGTAATATTTATCATAGTAACAGAACCTGCACTTGTGTTGTGATATTTGTAGAAGATATTATTTGGCAATCCCATATGGACAATGAATGTGATTGCTTTGCTGCTTTGGCAGAAACAGGATGATGGTGTGGATAGATCTTTGCTCTGAACCAACATGCTCAGTAAAATAGAATGACTCAGATTAAAAAAAAAAAAACACCCAAGCATTCTATAAATGATTTCTTCTTTTAGAATCACTCTAGGCATTCATTCAGGATGCATAAAGGTTAATTTTGTACTACTGTACCGTAATAAAATACTTTATACCACTTTTTTGATAAAAGGATGTTGCATGCCGGATTGGGAAAGCAAAATGCATAGCTTGAAAGTACTATGCTTAAAAGAAAAAGGTAAATAAGAATGTGAAAATTCATAAAGTGATAGATCCTTGCTTCAAGGATAGGCTACTTATTTTTTTTAAGAAAAGCCATGTGACAGTTCTTCCAGTTAAATGATCAACAGAAAAGAACAGTAAGCTTTTAATGAGAAATAGAAGCAATAAATACAATTTCACAAAATGGCAAACAAATGCTAATTGCAGTTGGATTGCTAGATGAAATGCTAATTTTAAAGTAACAAAATATACAGTTTGGGAAGTGAAGGAGCAATGGTTTTTATGTAGAAAGGTATCATTTTGGAAGGCTTTTTTTGCCCATTAAGCTGAGCAAGAAATGCCTATTTATTGAATGAATATCCATTGTCATAATGACTCTTAAAATCCTATTTAATATACAATTTGGCCAATACTCAGTTACTGAAATTAGTATGACAATATTTCAGCTGCTATGGCCAGGTACCTGCTTAGATAATTTGCAAAGGAAATCATGTTCCAATGCAATATTCTGAATCAGTTTGACTAGATAAAAAATAAAGAGACTGTCATAATTCTTCTATCATCTGACAATTACAGAGGGAATGTAAGCTATTATTTAAATGCACACATTTAAATACAATTTGCAAGACCCAGAAATTTCCCTTTTGTTACCACAAAAGGAACAGATACACTGTCTTATTACCACAACTCACTGATAGACTTTTGGAAGACATATTTTTGTTTTGTTACCTGCAAAACAAATTACATTATTGTTATATAACCGTGATGGCGAACCTATGGCACGCGTGCCACAGGTGGCATGCGGAGCCATATCTGCGGGCATGCGAGCCGTTGCCCTAGCTCAGCTCCAGTGCGCATGCATGATTTTCAGCTGGCCCTCCTACGCCGGCCCTCCTACGCTGCCCCTCCCCTCCTAGGAGTCTCCATGCGGCCCGTTTTGGATGCCAGGTAAGTACAGGGCTCGTGCGGAGGCTCTGGGAGGGCGTTTTCGGCCTCCGGGGGGGGCAGAGGAGGCTGTTTTTGCCCTCCCCAGGCTCCAGGAAAGCCTCTGGAGCCTGGGGAGGATGAAAAACAGGCCTACCGGGCCCACCGGAAGTCGGGAAACAGGCTGTTTCCGGCCTCCGGAGGCTTCAGGGAGACCTACTAGGCCCAAAATGGGGCATGGGGGGGGGTCGTGCGGACATGTGCACGGGCTTGCGTGTGCATGCATGGGGGGCGGGGCAGCATGGGGGGTTGCGTACATGTGCAGGGGGACAGGGCGCATGGGGGGGCATTGAATTATGAGTGTGGGCACACGCACGCGCGCGCTTTCGGCACCCAAGGAAAAAAAGGTTCGCCATCACTGTTATATAAGGTCAACACCTCAATTTCAAGGATAACTGCTTGCATTTATACTGCATAGTTTGGAACTGAAGCATTGTTAAAAAATACAGGTAATCCTCAACTTACGACCATAATTGAGCCCAAAATTTGTGTTCCTAAATGAGAAATTTGTTAAGTGAGTTTTGCCCCATTTTATGACTTTTTTTGCCACAATTGTTAAGTGAATCACTGCAGTTGTTAAACTAGTAACACGATTGTTAAGTGAATCTGGTTTCCCCATTGACTTTGCTTGTAAGAAGGTCGCAAAAGGGGATCACATGACTCCAGAACACTGAAACTGTCATAAATATGAGTCAGTTGTCAAGCATCCAAATGTAAATCATGTGACCATGGGGAGGCTGCAACAGTCATAAGTATGAAAAATGGTCATAAGTCACTTTTTTCAGTGATGATGTAACTTTGAACGGTCAATAAATGAACTGTTGTAAGTCGAGAACTATCTGTAGTCTTTATTTAAACAGAGAAAGGCAAACAGTTCAATGTTTTCTTCACATATACAAGGTCTAGATCAGACCTGCACAACTTGTGGAAGAGAAAAGGCCATATTGATACATTAAAAATCATAGCAGGTTGCAAAGCAATACCTGGTGCCCCAATCAGCTGTTTGACAGCACAAGAGTTCACAGGGGTCAAGCTTGGAGGCACTCAGCAGCTTGTGTTTTGGGGCAGCAGCAGTGTATGGTAGGGCCCTGAAAATGTATTCCATAGGTATTGTTAGGAAGTAAAAATACCAAGAGATTGCAATCCAATGATTTGATCTGCATAAAGATCATCTAGGAAGCTGGTATAGGTAGTCCTCAGTTAAGGACGTCAATTGGGACCAGAATTTCCTTTGTTAACTGACGCATTGCAATGTCACAAGACCATGTCATTTAACAACAGCAGTTCCAGCACTTCTCGGTTGCCATCATTAAGCAAATCATTGCTAGTCATTAAGCAAGGATGTCACCTAATCACCATTTGGGATCTCCTACCAGCTTTCCTATTGGCTTTGTAGGAAGCCAGCCAACAAGGTCACACATAACCATGTGACTGCAGGATGTTGCCATGTTGTAATCATGAGCCGAGTGCTTGGCGCCCAGATCATAATAGTATGTCTGCAGGGCTGTTGCGATGGCCAAAGCTTTGGGGACCCATTGTCACAAGTTTCAACAGTTGCTGAACATGTGGTCATTAAGTGAGTTTGAGGACCCACTGTTTAGCATTGTCACAAGTTTCAAGAGTTGCTGAACATGTGGTCATTAAGTATCATCTGTATTAGACACCAACTGTTTGCTTTGGTAAACGTGTGCTTTGCATTTCCATAAAAAGTTTCAAAACTCAGCTGTTTGACAGGACTAGAGTTCACAGTGGTGAAACTCATAATGGGATAATTGATCCCTCCAAATGGCTGGAGCTCTCATTTAAATGAAGGCCAATGAAGTTATTCTAAGCAGGTAATTGATTCAGTTATGTTATACAGATAGATTGTGATTAGGGTGGTTAATGAATCCCATGAAATAATCATATTACTTGAATTTGCACTGTTTGAAGTGATATTTCTATGGGGAAAAAATAATTGGTTCCAGAGCCACAGAAATAGCCAAAGAACATTTTTAAAGTTAAACTTTTTATATCTTTTTAATGAAATACTGTGTAACAGTAAAAGAGCATAAAGTATACTTGTTAATATTCTGTATTCTGTGCTAGTTCTTCAAATTGAGCCTATTCTTTTTTTTTACTTTTCTCTAACTGAACCTTCCTTTTCTCCATTTTGCACAAAAAATGTTTAGCATTTAAAATCCCAGTTGTAGTTGGGCATGCGCCACCCTCAATTATGCATGCATACTAAGTTAGCCACACATTTACTGAATTTTGGTTCTTATTCAATGTGACCTAGTATCAATCTATAATTCGCGTTAAATTGAATATTTTACTATTTGAACTTGCACGAATTGTGACCTACCTGTACATATTTTTAAAATGATGGGATTTAGATTTTAAGCAGGCAATGATTACTAAAACCAGAGCCTTGAAAGGTGAATTTAAAACTCTAAGTCTATTCCATGCAGGAATATAAATTAAAATATCCCCAAGAGATGTTTCTCTTTGAACTAATTCATGAAATGTGGCTCATTACCATTTCCCTAGGTAATTGATTCAACTGTCAAAATATTCTTTCTGCTAGAAATCTCTTCCTAAAATTCAGCTGTAGTTTAAAAAAAAGCATTCAATGCCTTGTAGTCCAGGATAGCCGAGAGAAAACTGATTATGGCCAAGATAACTTTTCAGATGCTTGAAAAGTATGTTGGCATATGTTGCTTAGTTTTCTCTACTCGGTTAAATATACTCAGCTTCATTTTTTTCTCAGAGAATTTAGTTTCCAGTCCTAAATTCTTGATCATAGTTGCTTCCCTCTGAATCTATTTGAGACAACGCCCTCTGAATCTATTCCAATTTGCCCAAGTGTAGCACCCAGAGTTAGACACAGTATTCCATATTTAATACATCCCAAACTGAATTGACCTTTTCTGTACTCATCTCATATTCTTGACTAATATTTACACTCAGATTGAAAAAGAATCCTGGAAATGTATTCAAATACTATCATCAAACTAGATACTGCTTATGTGTGCCTCTGGATCTGACTTGCATTTGTGGGAGCCATCCTTCCCATGTTTGCATTATCTATAATGGTTCAAAAAATATATAATCTTATTGTCCTTCTTCCACTGGAATTTAATTTCTGTTTTTATAATACAAGCAATTGCCCTTAGATCACATGGACCCAATAGCCAGATCCACATCCCCAATATTATCCAAGATAATCTGATTGCACAGTTTCACCAGAACAAAACAGATTGTTTTCATAGTCCAAATCATACATTTCTCAAATTTAAATATACCCTTAATCTTTTGAAAATGTACTATACATACATGCATATTACAATAGGCCTGATTGAATGTACTCAACAATTAAAATTATTGTGTTAAAGAATTTGACTATTTGTTATTAAGGCAAAACACTCTTATAGTTCCAAATTATTGCTAGAAGAGTAAAATTGTTCTAGCCTAGAGAATGCCATAGTTGATTATTCCTGTATTACAATATTAGCAATTGTTTATATTAACTTTAAGCAGAATTAAAGTTCTGTATTGTGAGAACACTTCTTTCCTAATAAAAGCTATTCAAAAGGTAAATGCAGATTACTTTGCACTACATTCAAAATGTGTATTGGACCATTAAATCATTTATTTTTGAACAGCATATTCTTGTCATAGTGAAAAATCTAAGACATCCTCCATTAATATACCATGATTGTGGGCGGTATATAAGTCTAAGTGCTATTGCTACTTCAGAAGAGATAGTATATTGGGCTAAATATATCTTCAGATTCAGACATTTTTAAAGCCATCCAAATCTGCTACTTTGTTGAGAAAATTTGCTAGATAAGCAGTAAATAGAGCCACCTTGTGGCATCTGGGCAAAATATTGTTTCTGTCAAAACAGATTTTTGCTCTTGTATTGAATATAAACTGCTCTAACAAAATTTAATGTCCTTTTTAGTCTACATTTTTCATGCAAACCTCTTATTGGTTCAGATAAGAATGTTTCATGAGGCCACATATCTTGTAACAATTAGGTTGTAGTTTTATCATGAATATCTAAATTACTTTTTTTTTCTTATTTCCATAATGAAGAACAACCATTACTGAATGACACCTCATTAGAACTTCTCAGATCGAAGCAGTTCTGATCATAGGCAGAGATTTTTTTAAAAAAAGATTACAAAAATATCAGTGTAAGAAAAACAGCTGAAGTGGTGATATTTTATACATTGTGATTGTCTACTTTAGATTATTGTGTAATTTAACAGCAAGATAATCTCTTTTTATATTAATGAAGTCACAGCTACTCATGAAGAATACAGATAAAGCCATGCCTTTATTGTTGCAGAGCTTAAAATAACAAAGGTATAGATGCCTCAGCATTGAATGCTGGGAGGCAAGACTTTGATAAAGTACAATTGTCCTGAAAACATTTATTGAAGTCAAGAACAGCAATTAGCCTTAAAATAAATATTGAAGGAAGAATTTGAAGTTGACATCATTTCATTTATACTGGAGTGAATGGGAGATTGATTTAATAGGAAAATGACTAACAATACCACACAAATATCAGCATTCATATTTTAAACCATCTTTTATAATATATTTCACTCATAAAACAATTACATTATAAATGTAAAAAAGCTAAATGATACAAAATTATAAAAACAAAATAAAAAAATTAGATTGAAAATAAAAGCTTGGGATTTTGAGGAATCCAACTGATGTGCCATCACTGAAAAAAATATGTCTCCCTTTGCAACTCACCTCTTCTACCTACCCCCACCAACACACACATACACATTTGTATTTTTATATGCAGGAAACACATTATGGAAAAAGTCAAACAACATCTCCATGGCTATATATTATCCATACAATGTCTGTACATCAGTACACATTTAAGATTCTTCTCTGCTGACTTCATAGCTATGCTCCCAACATGGAAAAGGAGGGGCATGGAAAAGGAGGGGCGGCAGGGAGGGGATATGGTGTGGTCAGATATTTTCCATGCATCTAATTCAAGTCCCTGCTTGATGTAGAACATACAACAAAAGCATCAAGTATTAACCTCTTTGAAGATTTCCCACAAAAAACCAGCATCCATTCCTTTTAAAAAAAATTGGCTTTACTATGAAAGTTCTTGTCCAATTAATCCTTAAACTTTTATGTGACAGTCATTCAGATATTTGAAGTATACAATACTATCATATTATAGTCCTTCCGTAAACAACACCAGACTAAGCCTCTCCAATTCCTTCAAGCTATTTTCATTGGATTTGCTTTATTATCTTTGATGCTTTCCTCTGAACATTTTGATCAATAATCTCGGCAGGCAAAATTATCCACAGTACTCCCAGTCTGCATCTAATCTATAATTAATGTTCCTTATTACAAGTGAGGATCAGAAGAAGGGAAATATGTTGGGTTAGGGTAAACATTTAGAGAACTTATCTATTCTTACTCAGCGGAAGACTGTGAGTAAACATAATAATCTGAATACAGATTTCAAGGGAAACTATTTTGTGAACAATTGACCACACGTGTTTAAGGAAGGATATAATAAACTCTAAATGAAACACTGGGAAAATAGGTGTAAGACCTGCTAGCGTGGGAAAAGGTTGGTTGCGTGACTCCGCCTGAGCGCCGATTCTACCGCATTTCAGACGAGCCCAAAAGGAGAACAGGCATTATTATAGTTTCCGAATCCAACACAACCGATTCTAAGTGAAGGGATTCAAGAGACACTTCGAAGTTCCCCTCTCAATTATCCTACTGTCTTCCTTCCAACCTGCCTGCCTCGCCAACGCTGCTCTTTCCCCATCCCTGGCGTGAACCAGGAAGCAAAACGCTTGTGTTTAACTCCAATGCAATGTGCCTCGGAGACCTTACCAACTTTCAGGTACGTGGACTTCAACTCCCAGAATGCCTCTCCCAGCCAGCAGGAAATTCTGAGAGTTGAAGTCCACATAGCTGAAAGCCGTCAAAGTTAAGAAACGCGGCTCCAACATTCCCTTTCTACCGTGACGCCGAGGAAGGTGGGAGAGAGCGAGAAAGAGCTGGGTTGCGCTGCGCTTGCGCATTGCACGATTTCCTGAGTGGTTGGCGACCGCGGCCATTTTGTGGACCCTTTGGTTCAACGCCCCCCCTCCCCCCCTCAGCGTTCTATTGACTCCTACCTTGGGGGCTGCCGAGGCCTAAGAAAAAACGAGAGGCCTGGAGCAGCTCGGTTGTTTTTGTTTTTTGTTTTAATCGTGTCTCGGAGTCTCCCTACGCTTCCCCCTCCCTTCGGTGCAGCATCCTGGCTCTGCCTGGGAGCAGCTTTCCTGTAGCATGATGGAAGACGACGGACAGCCCAAGACCCTGTGAGTGGGACGGGGAATGGGTTGGCCGCTCGGTAGGTGGGTCAAGAAGCGATGACAGGAGGGGGATCTGCAGGGAGGATTCACTGAAGGACCGTTTGGAGGGAGAGGGGTGAAGAAAGCGGGACCCAGGGTATAGAGGGGAATCGCGGCACGAGAAAGAAATATACCTCGCCTCAGTTTACAGGAAGGACGCAGGTGATAGAGGAGTTGGAGGTTCCCCACAAAATGTCATCAGGGCGGGTGATAAATTGTGCAGGATATAAACCCAGAGTAGACTTGGAGGGTGGGGTGTTCTTGGTAACGGGGAGGTTGGTTTTTTTTAACGAAATGTGTCAGTCAGTAGCTTAGTATATTCAAATTGCACTGGCCATTTGATAAATGTTGGCGTGCCTGAAACCTAGAAAGCCTTTTCTGTGGGATGGTTGCCAGGAGGGCCATTGCCTTTTGACAATTGGAAGGGCTTGTTGGCATAGATTTGTAGATTTGGCATTCCCTCCGGCAGTAGAAAAGTTTTGGAAAGTAATCTTGAGGGACCTCCATAAGGTAGGAAATACATTGCCAGTTAAAGAAAGCTGGGAAAGACCAGAGGAAAATTGATGTATGTTTGAGTAGGTATGTAATTTAAAGATTTATAAGGCTGCTTAACTCAGTGTCTGGGCAGTGTCACCTACAACAAAAACACATCGTCATCATATAACCAGCACCTAGTATATAAATACACAATCTAAAAATGTGAAATATGACAACCAAGCACAGACCATAATAAACCTTAGAGAGGAGCTCCCACTCAAATGACCCTAAATGCCTGAGGAAGAGCCAGGTCTTAAGAGCTTTCCTAAAGACAAGGCGAGTGGGAGGCCTGTGCTATACAGGTAGTCCTCAACATATGACCACAATGGAGGCCAAAATTTCTATTGCTAAGTGAGACATTTGTTAAGGGAGTTTCGCCCCGTTTTACAACCTTTCCTGCCACAGTTGTTAAGTGAATCACTGCAGAGTTGTTAAGTTAGTAACATGGTTTTTAAGTGAATCTGGCTTCCCCATTGACTTTGCTTGTTGGAAGGTCACAAAAGGTGATCATATGAGCTTGGGTCCGTGCAACTGTCATAAATGTAAGTCAGTTGCCAAGTGTCTGAATTTTGATCACATGACCTTGAGTATACTGCACCAGTCGTAAGTGTGAAAAACAGTCATAAGTCACTTTTAGTGCTTTAAATGTTCACTAAACAAACTCTCGTAAGTTGAGGACTACCTGTATTGGGGGGGGGGTGGATCATTCCAGAGGGCAGGGGCAACCACAGAAAAAGCATGCTTTAGGTCCCATAAAGTGACAGTTTAAAAGAAGCAACCTGGAGCATGCCCTCCCTGCGGGAGCATGTGGGACAGAGAGATGGAGAAGGTAATTCCTCAAGTAATGTTAGTAAGATATAATACTTAATGACATATTAAGAAATTGAAAGGTTTGGAACTCAGAAAGTTTGAACAATATAGCAAGTAAAAGGAATATAACTTAGAGGTTGATTGCAAAACAAACCACTTTGCAAGTGAAAATTGGAGGGTTGTAGTTGAAGGAGGTTATGCTAAACAAAAATATTAGTATGTAAAAAGCATCCCAGAAGTCAGAACACTACAACATGATAGTAGTGATGCTTTATCACAAGAAAAAAAATCAAAATCCTAAGGGGCCATTTTGTAAGGCCAATTGAAGATTTACAAAATAATGAAAGCTTTTGAATTTTATTGGCTTAGATAGGAAGAACTAGGAAAAAGAGGGAAGTATGTAATTGATTTTTAAGTCATTTTTGTTCTGGGTTACATGCTCAGATGAAGCAGTGATGAGCCTCCAGACAAAATCAGATGCAGAACAGCATTAGGTTAAGCTTGGGGAGAAATGTGTAAAAATTTGTAAGTTTTCTGTTTAAGAAAGTATAGTTTAGCTGTTAAACTTAGAATTGTTTTACATTTTATGTGACCTACACAGATTCTTAGCTGATGAGAGACAGAGAACCTAGCTTGATAATATTTATTATTAACAAAACTGATAAAAATTTATCTGTTACTAAGTTTGTGTTGTTGAAAATGAATAAAGAGCACATTTTAGTGGAGTAAAAAAAGTGAAAATTTTAATTTAAAGGTTCTTGAGAGTATATAAAGAGTAAAAAGAAAAAAAAAGTGCAGAGAAAAATATATATATTAAAGAGATAATTATAAAGAAATAACTTCCTCCTCCTCATGACAAGAACAAAAAATTTCAGTAACTTGTCACCTTGGAGATTACCTTGCTACACAAGATCTCTTCTTCCCATAATCTCATCTCTTTATCTATAGACTAATTTTAAAGTCTTTTCATTCAGCCCTAATCAGCAAAAGTCCCCTAAGGGTTACCAGAAACAATAACGTATTTTTCCTCCCCTTGTTTTTAATGATCTTGATATCCCTTTAAATAATGTCCTATAACTTGATTTTTTTTTCATTTTCTCTGTGTCTCTTCTCAGAAATTACTTCAAAACTTTAACATGTCTCTTTTGTAAATCGAAAATAGGAAAGTTATCCAACTTGCTCTTCTGGTTTGTTTTTTGTATATCCCTTTTAATTGTTAAGATATTAGCTGGTTTCATTTCTATAGCCAATGTAACATGCAACATAATGGGGTCCATGCCATTAACTCAAATACCAGTTTCAGATGTTTTGTTTTGTTCTGTTATGATTCAAAATGCAGCTGTTCCACATAGAAAAAGTATTTCACATATTTCATTCTGTTTCAGCTGCTGTAAATGTCTTGTTTCTTAGATTTGGGATATTTTCAGTTGTTCTAGTGTCAGAGTCAGTATAGGAGGACTAATGGTATTCCCATTGCTGCAAAGGGAAGGATATGGGGGAGGGATTTGGGGCAAAGCAGTAGGCATTTAAGGAGCTAATGTCACAGGGAGCCATTTTGGATGTAACTAACTACCAATAGAAAAAGACTAACTGGAATCTTGAAAGCAAATTGGACTCCTCAGCTGATATTTGATGCTTCTGCAGGTGGTGACTGCTGATAAGTAATTGGTTGTCTGCTGGTATCTGAGATAACCTCCACAGCTTATTCCAGTTTAGTTTCAAATTTGATTCACTAGTAGTCTGATGTTGATTTTAGTTAGAAACAGAAAGGCATCCCCCCAGTCCCCATTCCTTGCTTTTCAAAACAGACCTCTTTTGAATTAAAAATAACTTAATTAATATTTCAGAGCAGATTATATAGTAACCCACCCACCCCCATTACTGCTGCTTGGACATTGAATTGGTGCAACAATTTGTCTCTCTTAAAATAATTCTCTGCTTTCCCGATAGACTTTCTCAACCTGTAATTAGGGGATGCCAGACTTCACCAACCTGTAACTAGAGGATGTTCTTTTATTTCAATCTCCATACCTTTGGCAGAAACTCACCTACTGCCCAGTAATGGCCAGTGTTTATAAGATATTAAGAAACTTGGGTTACATTCAATGCATTCATATGTTGGAGAAGTCATAGTGCAACTAGTCCATGGCTCAGTTCCTGAGAGGCTACACATGGGCTTATTTAGTCTCTGTGCACTTGAATTCATCCATCAGTCCTCCAATGGCTTCCCACCCATCCTCAATCCAACTGACTCAACCTATTTTATGCATGGCCAGTCATAATGTTAGTGGATCCAGTGTCTGACCCAGCTGGGTCAAATGGTGTACTATCTGAAAAGCTTCTGGACTCATCACACATATAGCATGGAGGTGATGTTATGGCCAGCAAGCTATATAGAAGAAAAAGACTATATTCATAATGCCATTACTTGAATGTTAACTACTATCTTTTTTGTAAGAAAGTTGGATTTTGTGTTGACGTGTTAATGTGTGTGGCGTTAATAAATTTATATAAAAATAGATGGAATGCCGGAGGTGTGTGCTTATGAATGTACTTTCACCACTTTGCTTAATTTCTCACATAAGTGATGTAACACATTGCTTTGATCTGCTGTTTAAGTGTATGTACTCAATGCAGTGTATATGCATTTGACTCCTGATAGTGATGTGATTCAGGATATTTTAATTTATGCAATGAATGTTTTCATCTTCAAAATCATTCTAAAAACTTCACTGTCAACAAGAACATGTAGAAAGTGCACATACCTAAATAAATTCAATAGGTCAGGGTTTTTTACCAACAAATTCTATGCTGATGGCATACTTTCATTGTTGGTTCTTTTATATTTTTTGATTGAATGCATTTGAAAAGCAAAGGCTATCTGCTAAGTTGGAAAGTGGAGTTTTTGCATTAGTGTTACGGTATCATTCATACTCATTGTGCTGCATTGCATTATCTTGTGCCTTTTTATGGAGACGACAGAGTGCATTTCAGTATGCAAAAATAATTTAGCCAGTTAGCTTGCTAAGCTTAGATGTGTGAACATACCGTACTTGCATTAACAGCATACAGTCCATGCTGTTAATGCAAGGCATAGTATATTTGCAATTTTGTTGAAAAGGTATTTTTGAATTTATTGATTTTGACCTATTTGCTTTAGGTTTTTTTACCACTTCAAGCATAAAAGAGTGCTGAGAAAAGTGCATGACCCACGAGTAATCTTTTATTGTGTTGAGTGTTGTAAATGTAATGCACTACAATGTCGTATAGACTTATTTATAGAATGTAAATGCTATATGCTGGATATTTTGTACTTCCCAAAGTGAAGCCCCAAGGAAAAAATGATAAAGCTTTTTTAGAAACAGTCCATGTTACTGTCAGACTTAGCTTTGGTATAACAATAGAAATTTGGAAGGAGAAGTATATTTAAACTATTTAAAAAAATAATCTTTAATGGATTGGCGTTAATTTAGTACTTTTATTCTAAGGGATCCATTTGTCCTGGATGAGTTAATTAATTGAAAGGTTATATGTTATGTGAGAGTTCAAAAGCACAGAGCCATCCTCCTCATGCTCCTTTCAGTTAAAATACTGATATCCCTCTGGCAAATGCTGCTCCAGATTTCAAAGAAGGCTATGCCATATTTGGGCTAAAATGTAGATGCTCACTAGTTGATAGCAAAAATTAAAGTAAGCAGATAAGGCTGAATAAATATTCATTACAGCTGTTTGATTGTGGTAATGCATATGAACCACACATTTCAAATCCTTATGATAGCTACATGGCTCTGCACGTACATATATGCATATATAGCCAGAGAACAGTACATAGAATAACTTCAAGAGCTTGGAAAAAGGTATGGCTGCTTTAGTAATTCATAACAGGCATTTCTTGTGCACTCCTACACATTACTAAGGAACTGTATTATAGGACTTTCACAGTCCGAATATTGACCAACCCTGTCCTAATTTAAATCCATAAAATTAAAAGACTACTTTTGTTGTAGAATACGTTTTTATTGTTTTTATAGACTACAGGTTCAAAATAATCTTTGCAATTCAGCAAATTATTATTCAGTTTCTTACTCAGTGAATTAAGAATTGAATGTAGTATTTTCTCTCTTATTCTAAATGTATGGCTTGACTTTAGGAGTTTATTCAGTTTATTTCTGAATATCTGTCTCCCATTTTCTTTTCCTTCCTAAAACTTACTAGCATTGCATATATCATCATGGAGTTTCAAGCATTTTGCAAGTATTCTGAGTCAAAACAGTATTTCCACACCCTTTAAGTTATGTTTGGTATTCATCAGTCAGTGCAGTATTTTCTGCTACTGTAGTGTAGTGCTCGTATTCAGTTCACACCATGGCAGTGGTAAGCAGTCCTCACTGTTGCAGTTAAGGCAAAGTGATGAACTTTGGCAGGACTTCTCACAAATCATGAGCCCCGGGTTATATGGTGGTTGGTGACTAAATGTATTATTTATTTATTTTTACAACTAAATAGCTATGTTTTGTTGTATTTTTATTTTATTCTGTTCAATATTTCCCAATTGCATTTTAATCTGGTTTGGGCCTCACTCAGGAGTATTGTGGCTGCATGAGGCCCATGGAACCATGTGCTTGACACCTCTGATATAGAGGATCCGCATGTCTGTTTTTTCAGAACAGTGACAAGGATTCTAGCCTTTGTTGGACTTTTATTTTTTCAGCTGTAGTCAAATGATTCTCCAGAATCTTAAGGCAGTATATCCCAAACCTTTAAGTAAAATGATTAAACTGTGTGTGTGAAACTAAAGCTTGGTTATCTAGTGAATTTTGTCGCTGACTGAAAATAAGTGCAATATTGCCATACTGGTTGTCATACAAATTAATGTTTAAAATGCTTATTAAAGAAATAAGAAATTTCTAATTCATTATGTTTGTTTCATTGCAGAATATTGTGTAATATAAGAATATTCTATTCAAGAACATACAAAAGTTATTTTATAATGCTATCTCTATTCAGAGATTGCTCTGGGTTTAGTAAGATATAAATATATACAGATAGTCCTCAACTTATGACCACAATTGAGCCCAAAATTTATGTTGCTAAGTGAGAAATCCGTTAAGTGAGTTTTGCCCAGGGGTGAAATCCAAAATGTTTCCCTACCGGTTCTGTGGGCGTGGCTTGGTGGGCGTGGCAAGGGAAGGATATTGCAAAATCTCCATTCCCACCTCACTCCAGGGGAAGGATACTGCAAAATCCCCATTCCCTCCCCATCCTGGGGGAAGGATATTGCAAAATCTCCCTTCCCACCCCACTCTGGGGCCAGCCAGAGGTGGTATTTGCCGGTTCTCCGAACTACTCAAAATTTCTGTTCCGGTTCTCCAGAACCTGTTAGAACCTGCTGGATTTCACCCCTGGTTTTGCCCCATTTTACGACTTTTTTTGCCACATTTGTTAAGTGAATCACTGCAGGTGTTAAATTCGTAACTTGGTTGTTAAGTGAATCTGGTTACCTCATTGACTTTGCTTGTCAGAAGGTTGCAAAAGGGAATTACATGACCCCGGGACGCTGCAACCGTCATAAATATGAACCAGTTGTCAAGTATCTGAATGTAAATCACATGACTATAGGGATGCTGCAACAGTCATTAGAGTGAAAAACGATCAAAAGTCACTTTTTTCAGTGCCGTTGTAACTTTGAATGGTTACTAAGCGAATTGTTGTAAGTTGAGGACTACCTGTATAGGATTACAGTCTTTATTACTGATTTCTTACATTTAAGTTCAAATAGTTTGTGCACTTTTGAATAGAAATGAAAGATAGTTGCAAAAAAGCTGCAAAAGTTGTATTAACTTAGTTAAGAGTTTCAAGAATATTAAATAAAATTATTGGCTTATTTATTAGACTTCATATATGATAATGTTATATTCAAAAGTAGAAGTCCTTGAATTATTACCATTCGCTCCATGACCATTGAAATGAAAGTACTGAACAAAGGAACTTATGACTTTGCCCAAAGTAATGGCCATTGAAGCATCTCATGGTCACATGATAAAAATTTGGCACTTGGCAGCTCACCCCCACACTTACAATTGTAGGGGCACTGTAAATCATTCCATCCCCCTTATCTCATCCCTTGATCTAGATCCCCGGCACAGCAACACTCATTGGTAGCGCCCAAATTGGACCTGAAGTAGAAGCCTGGAGCCTTCAGCAATCTCAGCCATCTGCCACCATTCCCAGATCTCTACTTCAGCTCTAGTCCCGTTACTGCCACTGAAAAATGTTCCCAATTTCCTACACCACAGCCAGCCATGCCTGCACCATTCTGCCCAGCTCCAATTTCCCCCGCTACCAAGTGCTCTCCAGGATCTCCAATAACTGCTTACATTCAACCATTTTTCTCCCACTGCTGTGGCCAATCCAAGGCAGCTCCTAGTCACCCTAGGCCTTCTTTCTGAGGCTGCCTTATGCCATTCCCCAAGCAATTTGAAGAATGGAGCTGCTGAAGCATTACAAGAACAGTCTCCAAGTGAGACCTGGAGGTGGTGGCAATTGACTGAGACTGCCAAAAACCCTGGGCCTCTATTTCAGGTCCAACTTGGGCACTACCACGGAGTACTGCTGTGCAGGGAGACCGAGACAGAGAGGCAAATAGGTGGGTGTGAAGAGTTGGGTGGCATTTCTCAGTGGCAGCAGCATTGGCTTATCTAGGACATTTGAGGCTTTCATGGATTGCTGTGACTTTGCACTGCCCTGCAGCAGCACCCCAATCTTGCAACAGGCCTCCCAGGGTCTCCCCAACCCTCTAAAGCACCTTCATGCTCTTCACTTGTGACTCCATCTGTTTAATGACAACAACCAGGACTGTCACGATGGCAGTCATTGAGTGAAGTGGACATGAGACATCTCATTTAACATCTGCTTTGTTCAATGATTGATATTCTAGTTCCAATTGTGGTTGTATATTGAGGCCTACTTGTAGTTTTAAGAGTTTCCATTTTTATTTTCTTAAACTGGTTTTTAAGAATACCTTTTTGTACATTACAGATAGTTGTGTTTTGAGGGATCATGAGTCATTACCAATGAAAACAGAAATTATACAATAGTGTTTTTACCTAGTGTGTTGAACTGAGCTTTCAGAGATCCTTTTTTTCCCCCTATGCAACCTGAAATACACATTGATTACAATTCCTTATCATGATGCTGCTACAGGTCAGAATTATATTCTGTCAAGTTCAGTGTGCCCAGCTCCCAACCACTGTTTGAAGCATTACAAAGAAATTCTGGTACCATGTAAGAATATATTCTTGCTTTGACATATATATAGGATATGATATAAGTAAGCAAAAGATTTATGTATATTGTCAAAATATATGTACAATTTGGGGTTTTTTTTCCTCATGGAAGTTTTCAGAAAACTACTGTCTCTAAATTTTCCCAAATTTTTTTTTTTTTAGTTCTGAATATAATGTATGTAAGAATTCTTTCAAAATGACACAACTACACATACATTTATTTTTCCTCTTCTAAAAAGCTTGTACAAAATAGCCTACTTTTTAATTTTAAAGGGTAATGGTTTGTGTTCTTTGAAGATTTCTTCTAAAAGAAGTATAAAATGCACAATTTTTTTGTTTCTAGATGCCTTCCCTGCTTTTTTCAACTTGTAAAGATTTATCTAACTAAAGGCAATGTGCTGTAGATCATATTGGTAGCATTAATCTGCCTAAAAGTAGGAAATAAATACCATAATTGTTCCTTTACATAAATTATCAAAATATTGAGGGAAAGGATCGTTTTTAATGGTGCATCTGGAAAGTATTTCCAAACAGTGATGGGACCAGAATTTAATAATTCTCCCCTTCTGTGTCATTAAAATTTGACAAATGGAAGAAACTTTTATATAAGGGTCAGTATGGTATACCGCTTAATGTGTCAGGCTTGAAAGTAGAAGACCATGAATTCTTGACCTATATTAGGCACATAGCCAGCTGGGTGACCTTGGGCCAGTCACTCTGTGAGTACTAGAAGCAGGTAATGGCAAACCACTTCTGAAATCTTGCCAAGGAAATTGCAAGGATTTGTCCAGGCAAGTTGCAGTAATCAACATTGACCCAAAGGCACACACACAAAAGAAACCTTTATGGAGACTTTGGGACTGTATCCAAGACACATAGGTATACATTGGGCATTCTTGTTTTATACCTTAATTCGTTAACTGCAGTGGCAGTTTTTCAGCGGCAGTATTTAGTGTTTGGTAAATTATAATGAAGAACTTCAGAATTAAAATATTTTTGATTAACAGTGTTTGTAATGTATTTATAAGTATTATGGTATGTTTATAAAATGGATTTTTTTATACCTGCAGAATATCTTGGCAAGACATAAATTAATGACATTAATATTACCTTTTCTTTTCTATATCTAGCTATGTAGGAAATCTTTCCAGAGATGTGACCGAAGTCCTTATACTTCAATTATTCAGCCAAATTGGACCTTGCAAAAGCTGTAAAATGATAACAGAGGTAATATGTTCTCACAATCTAATTTATATGAAATATCTTAACTTTTCACATAAAAGTAGTTACCAATTCTGCTTTTTTAAAAAAAATCAAGTAAGATTGCAGCATGAAATGACAGTTTAAATGTTTAATAAAGGAGGACTCCTATGCAAGCATTGACTAGGATTATAGCCTTAGTTAATTGATTTAACTGACAACTTTTGATTAGAAAAAGGTATATCTTAAAATATATGCTTATTGACTCTTCTCAGCCCCTCAGAAAGATTGCTTCGATCTCTAGTAATATATATGTTTAGTTTAACTACAACTATACTCTTTCGAATGAAGGCTGGAAGGAATACTCTTTCTACAAAATAATTCGGGCTGTATACATTATTTAAAGATTACTTCAATTGCAACATTTTCTTTGTGACAGAAAAAAGATAAAGAATCTAAGCAATTTCTTATTCGGGACTACTATGAATATTAGTCATTACATAGAAAAGTAGTTGGGTTGCAACTATGGTTTTTATGTATCTTTATTTGAGTATTTCGTTAATACTTTCAGATGAACAGAATAAAACATGTTTTATTAGGATTTAGCCTTGCTTTTTTGCAGTCCCATAGATGACCAAAATATTTCCTTTTAGAGAGGATGGAACTTCAGAAACAGAGAACCAATATTGTGTATTGGACTATTGAAAGTGACCTGACTGTTGGATTCATTTAGTGATTTTCAACAAGTTATATCTTTCATTATTAAAAAATAAAACTCTCAAATATCTACATAAATGATAGCAATTAGTATTTTCAATACGAAAGATTTATAATCTACCTTTTTTTCTTTCTGTTTTCATTAAATAGAGATTTTGTGGTAATATATGACTATTTGAAATTAGATTCTTTTTAAGTGCTAAGAAATTAGGGCTATAAAACCTGGAAGAATATTCCTCCTTTTTTATTTTAATAGCTCCTGGGAAGGGATCTATTGCAAGTACTAGAACCTTTTTTAATTCTGAAGGTCTATTTCTAAATGGGTTGAAATTACAACAGATACAGTCCAATACTGGAATTTGCAATTTTGAAAATAATCATTTTGACCAACCTTCACTAGTTTATAGCCATTGGCTGGTTCTCATACCAACTGAAATCATAATGTTCATTTTTAGCTAAGTGTGATGTCTTAACTTTTATCACAATTATCTCAATATTGATAACTATCTGTTTTGTGTACACGGTATATCAAAGCAAATATATTCCTGATCTTAATTCCAAATTCATATTCTGATTTTTTTTAATGGCAGTTTCAAGGGGCTTCTTATATATTATCAATAAAACAAAATGGCACAATAGATAGTTCATTAGAAATTTAGACCAAAATACTTTTGTTGGTACATGAATTGTGTTGTTTCCCAGATTAGTGAAAATTGTTGTATGTAACATTTCTCTGGAGGTTGGGTATATAGATTATAACATTGATTTTTGTGTTTTAAAGATTAAAGATTTGTGTTTTAAAGATTAAAGATTTTAAATATTAAAGATTTATTTATTTCTTAGCAACCACCCATAGGTAACTGGTAACATTTATTTTGCATTTTATTAATTATATATTACCGTACATGTAATATATCTATATATATAACCTGATTCATTAAAATATGAAGCTAAAAATCAAATAATTTTAAATGATTTAGTGCATTTTGCTGTAATTTTCTAACCCACATTCTTGCTTTTAATGCTTGTGAAATCTGAAACGATCACACACATCCTCCCAAATCTGGGCTTTGAAATTGGTAAGTACTTGGAGCTGAACATGTTTGCAAAGGAAATAGCTCCAGTTATCAATAAGCCCCTTTTTCCTTCAAAACTTACATAATTCTATTTGTAAAATTTACAGGAAGGAATGAACCATTTTAGAAGCACACATATGTATAACCTAACATAGTAGATGTAATCTTATCCCAAGTATCTTCTGGATCCAGTTCGATAGAAGCTGGCAGCATTAGTTTTGACAAGTTCAGAGGCTAATTTTGTTGATAATTAATTCCAGTTAGGACCACAAGCTGCAGTTAAAACTTCTTGATTCTAAGTGTGTAATACATCTAAACAGTGTGATGAATTTTCAAGAAAGGCTGTTTTGAATTGAACCTGCACTTTCATACATGATGACCTCTAGATGTAGTTTTGTGGATGCTATAATTTGAGATATTCTTTTGACAGAATAGACAACAATTCTTACAGCTACTTTGTAAGCACTTATGGTAATATTTTCTTTTCTAGCTTTAAGTAATATATTTTCCTGGATTTTCTTCTCAGCAACCCGATAGCAGAAGAGTCAACTCTTCTGTTGGATTTTCTGTTTTGCAGCATACAAGCAATGACCCTTATTGCTTTGTGGAATTTTATGAACACAGGGATGCAGCTGCTGCATTAGCTGCTATGAATGGGAGAAAAATTTTGGGAAAGGTACGTTGCAAAAGAAAAAAGAATGACATGTAGCAAATTAAGTAAATAGGTTATGATTCATGGCAAGGATTTTTTGTCCCGGTTTTTAATTAGAAATACCTTGAAACAATGTTTCTATAAAGAGAAACACTCTTTTTGTTGGAATTGATCCTGTACAGCCTCTTCATTGACATCAGAATTATGCCAGTACTAATATATTTTTTTTTCATTATTTTTAGGAAGTAAAAGTTAACTGGGCAACAACACCAAGTAGCCAAAAAAAAGATACTTCAAGTAAGTAAATGTTCTGAAGCAACACTACCTAAGCCATGTATTCAGTTGGATTGTATTCATTGCTTTACTTTGGCAGTATAAGAAAGCTAAACTTTTTGCATATAGCAGCAATGCATTTCTTTTTTTTTTTTTCTCCAGATCATTTTCATGTGTTTGTGGGAGATTTAAGTCCAGAAATAACAACAGAAGATATTAAGTCAGCATTTGCTCCTTTTGGTAAAATATCGTAAGTACTATACTTTTTACCTTAAATCATTAATACAAACAGAATTAAAACGCAAGATTGTTCTTCTCTTAAGTCACTGTCGTTTATTAGGCATAGAATTATTTACATAATGGCATGTGAATGGTGTAGAATTATCTTGTCCATTTATTGTATTATCTTATTCCACACAAGTATGAACAAGGTTTCTGCATCAGTTCTGTTAAAAGCTGTGTGGTTTTCACACTTGCAAATTCATATGCATTTTTATGGGCTGCGGTGTATTGTGGGCAAATGAAAGCAAACCTGTTGATTCTTGTGGCTTATAGAGCATTGTCTGATAGAAGCTGGAAGTGTCTGATAATTATATACAGTAGGTAGTGTTGGACTCTGTGTAAGTTCATAGCCAGTTGTAAAACTTCATTTCCTGCATTTTTGAAATGTAGCACTACATTTAGGATTTTTAAATTTGAAAATTAAAATTCATAACTTTTGATAAACTTTTAAGTAAAGAAGTCTTGTTTTAAGGATACGTTAATTATGCCAGCCAAAAGTATCTTTCTCTGTTGACAGTAGAACTTTGGGACTAAATTTCCAAATATCTATAGCTTTGTAAATGAACATTTTAAACTTTGCAAGTGTTCCTTCAAGTGCTATAGTATGTGTGTTTGTTTTATTATTTAATCTAATTTCTTGAAAAACTTTTTCCTATTGTTTTCTTTGTCTTTTTAACAACATCAGAACAAAACCTGAACATCTTGTGTTACTTTACAGGAATGTATTTCTGTTATAAAGCATATTTTCTCTATGTTTTCTCATATTTTCAAATGCAATAAAATCTTATTTTGTCTGTTTGATTTACTTTGCTTTTTAACTCAATGTGGTAAGTACTGGTACTGTTTGCAAGCCAATATTAAAAGATTTAATACAGGTTGCTATTTCTCAATTTTGATTTATACCTGAGACCTGCAGTTTTTCTAAAGTCCAAGTCACAATTAAAAGTAATAGCATTCTGATTATTTTGCAGAATTGCTCATAAGAATGGACAGGATCTTGAAGCTAACTGCAAGGAACTGTGCACACTGGAACTCAGTTGTAGATTTTTTTCTCATTTCTATTTATTCTTATTATACATTATTTATATATACATATCTTAGTATTTACATTTTAACATTCTATATTCAGTGCAGTTCTATATTTCCAATCATTTTAACTTACTCACTAAAAATTATGTGTAAAATTTGTTGTCTTCATATTGGTGAACTTAGCATTGTTGTTAGTTATATTCGCCTTTCTTAAATTTCTGAAAATGTCAATTTTTCAAAATTTACAGCTGCCCAAACTCCAAAATGATGGTAGAGAATTGACCAAGAAAAATAAAGAAATCTGTTAACAGGCCATGTATGCCTTTTAATTCCTATTTTTTTCCTCTTTTTCAATTTTTTAATATTTCATATTTTATATCACTAGGCAGAGGGCATTTATTTAGAAAATGCATGGTAAACATAGTTAGAAATGTTACAGTAATTTATAGTTCAGTAAACCTTAGAAGACCCTAGTCAATAGATAATTAGAAAAGGAAATTCTGTTCCTTTTAAAATTTCAAATTTGAACGATTTAGTTGTAGAAAGTGCAGGATATATTGATAGGTTGCATGTTTATTACATGTTATTTTTTATTTTTGTCCTACTGCTTTTTTCTAACAGGTAAAGGAGTATTAGGCAGAATTAGGAATGGTTATAGTTAGGGGTTACTGAGTTTATAATAGGGAAAACTATGCTCACAATACAGTGTGTGTGGTTCCTTTTAGTTTTTATTTTGAATATCTATAATATTTCCTCATATAACTGTGCTTCTCTTCCCAGGGATGCACGGGTAGTTAAAGATATGACAACAGGAAAATCAAAAGGATATGGTTTTGTATCATTTTATAATAAATTGGTGAGTACATTGAACAATACAAATCATTGCTTCATACTTTGTGAGCCTAATTTATGAAGGATGCAATACAAGCAGGCAAGACATTTGTAGGATGCTAATTCATAGCCCACTTTTATACCCTGTTGGTTATGTGAAACGCAGAACTTTTTATAGCTATAATTATGTGGTTGAGTTTATCGATCCTTTAGACAAGAGACAAAAAATATGCCAATTTTTAACTTTACTAGTAATAGAGTACAGATATCTTTTGCAGGGCGGTTACTTCTTATGGAAATAAGGAGAACTGTATTGGGATCTACATGGTATATTGTCAGTCTCTACCTAAAAGTATAATAATATAATATAATTAATATAATATAATTAATATAATATAATTAATATAATATAATATAATATATGCATTGCGTTGCATTGCATTGCATTATATATAATATGTATTCTACAAAGTTATAGTTATAAGAAGATAGGAAGATAGGTAATAGGAAAGATGAGAAGAATAATAGAATGCATTATAGAATAATAATAATCTAGAAGTATAATAGAATAATACATATTCTTCTAGATTCTTCTTCTATAATGCATTCTATTATTCTTCTCATCTTTCTTATTATCTATCTTCTTATAACTCTAACTTTGTTGCTTGTCTCTTACAATTTATATTGTTTACT
>QLTV01001030.1:3421231-3437553 GCA_003457575.1 Thermophis baileyi
ATTCTATTCTATTCTATTCTATTCTATTCTATTCTATTCTATTCTATTCTATTCTATTCTATTCTATTCTATTCTATTCTATTCTATTCTATTCTATTCTAGTTGGAAGGAACCTCAGATTCGTGCTGGAGCCCATCTTCAGGGAACTTCTCTCTAGTTCCAGCACGAGTCCAAAAGCTCAGAAGACAAAACCTCTGGTCTGGGTGACTGACCCAGATTGGATCCTGCATTTTCTCTTCCTTTGTATGCCCAAACTAAGGTATGGCTGGAAAGTAGTAATCCTTCCCCTCACTGGTGTTCTTTTCTAGTAATTAAATTGGAGCTTTGGCAAGTGCATATTTTCCTGCTAGGTAGATGTATAATTGTTTTCAAAATTACAGGAAATATTATCTATTCCAAACAGAAAAACTACCAGCCTACCAGCCAGTTACCAATACAAAAAAGATATCACAGAAATAGAAGGTTTCCTGGTGTTTTTTTTTTTATAGAATTGGCATTTTGGAGCTGGAATTGCAGAAGCTGGTCTGTATGAGTTGAAAACTACAGTTCCATTAGGAAGCAAGCAAGCAAGCAAGCAAACATGTATCTTGAAAGGAGATGACATGGAATGGAATGGTGAAAAGCAAGACCTGAGATATTGAGGGCCTAAGAAGGCAGCTGACCGTAGCCTGAAGAAAAGTTAAAACAAAGGAAGCAACAGATACTGAAATAACGGGATGGTGAAGCTTGTTATCTAATAATTCACCAGTCTGAAATAGATATTTTAGAAAAGTGGAGTATTGGTTAAGAGCTGGCAAGCTAAAAGATTGTATAAATTAACAAAGTGAAGCGATTTAGAGCAACTAATGTCATTTCATCAGCACCAGAAGACGTACCAAGAATATTAGGAGGTTGCATAATAGTTTGATTCAGTACACAAAGCTACAAAAATCTTAACTCAGGCCTGTAAATAAGAGAATTGGAAAGACCTGGGGAGCAAGTACTAGAATAAATTAATCACAAAAATAGGAATTGATTAGATTTAAGTGAAACTAAGAGTCTGCTTGTGTTCCTATTAAGCTATAAATAAGCCCTCCAGGGATGAAACATCATTCCCACTCATTGTCCTGCTTCCCTCCTGAAACTGTGACAATGTCCACAATGTCTGGAAGAAAGTCAAACCACTTCTAATAAGTTCAGAATAAGCAATTTGAGCTTAGACAGGTTCAGATTTAAATTTTTTTGAATGTTATTAAATTGTTTCTATCATAATATGAGAAAGTGGATTGCCAATAAATTAATAGCAGTTTTTGTTAGCTATGGATGTTTCAACTGGGTTAGCTAATTAGTATTTAACCACTAATAGTCGTTTGTCCTTTAGGTGTTTTCAAGGGAAAAATGTTAACATTTTTAAATACTGTATTTGTTAATAATCACATTTTAAAAATCAGTTATTCAAACCAAATATCTTGTACATTTAATCATAAAATTGAAGGATATTTTTTAATGAAATCATAAAGATCTTAGATGCATTAATTCCTTCTAAAGCTCACCAAAATGTACCCAAAAGATTGGGTCTAGAATTAATTATACTCAGAGTGGATCTATTAAATTTAGTGAGACAGAATCAACAAAATCACTACACTCCATTGATTTCAGTGAAATAAATGGAAATAAGACAGTGAATTTACTAGCCATCACCTTTGCTGAACAATTGGGAGTATGCATAATTCTGGCTTTTTCTAATGTAATATTAATACTTCTGTAATCAATTTAACACTACTTCCTGTGTTAAATGTAATTTTGAAAAGTTAATGTAGTCCATACAATGAGGTTTGAAGGGGAAAAAAGATATGCAGCTGTATAAATCAGAGAAATGCAGTTTTTCCTATGTATCCAAAGAAAATCCTACGCATCCACATGAGTCTGAGGGAAGATGGAAAGAGAGAAGTAGGTCAGTATTGTTAGAAAGGAATTAAATTTCATCATCTCTGGGAAGCTCAAAATAAGCAAAACAAGACAAACCCCAATTCTTGTTCTTAATCATTTAGACATAACTGACATATATAATACATCATGTATGTTTTTAGTATACAAAATGCAGAAATTATACTGTTCTGAATTCTAAGTCATTGCCACTGGAAAAATAATGATGGGTTCACTTACTTTACTGGTGAACTTGCCAGATGTTATCCCACAAGCTGATTTACAATTCTTAAAACCACATGTGGTAACACAATCTTATTTCAAGTAAAACATTTATTCTGCCCACTTAACAATCCCATTTACAATTTGGTCTTTATTTTCCTCTACAATACAGGACTCAAGGACCCAACATTCAACCAACTAAGTTGCATAGGATGTGGCCTTTCTATTTTAATATTTCTCACTTGCAGTTTCCTTTCCAAGAAATACCAAAAGTGGCTTTAAAAACCAGACATAATCAATTACATTAGAAACTATTCCTAATCAATTAAAACAAATTCTAATCAGTTAAAACAAATTATAATCTATATACATATAAAAGCCAAATACCACTCACGCATCATCACAGAATCTCCAGAACCGTAAAACCTACAAACTTGAAACTTGGCACGTATGTTCCCCTTGGCTTCTAGGTGCTCGCTAAGAAAGGATTTTTCAAAATGACCATCAGATCATTAGTAATTCTTATACAGTAATTAACGCTCTCTGATGCTAAAGAGTTAAACGTTCTACTCCCACTTCCCACCTGAAAAGAACTCTGTTCCAACTGCCAGTGGGCGTGGCCAGCACGTAACTCATCCAGCCTGCGGGCTGGGAGTTTAGACATGCTACTCCATGCTAAGGAGTTAGACATTCTACTCCCCCTCCCCACCTGAAAGGGAGAGAAGGAGATAAGATAGGAGAGGCTTCTGTGGGGCCAGCCTGAGGGAGAGAAGGGGATAAGATAGGAGAGGCTTCTGTGGGGCAAGCCTGAGGGAGAGAACGGGATAGGAGAGGCTCAATGGGGCCAGCCTGAGGGAGGGAAGGGTAAAGGAGAGGCTTCTGTGGGGCAAGCCTGAGGAAGAGAAGGGGAGAGGAGAGGCTGATCGTAACTACTCATTAATGTTCAAGCTTTAACTGTCAATTTATCAAGCCCGATCACATAGTTTCGTAGCGAAGCACGGGAATCCAGCTACTAGTCAATTATATTAAAAGCAAATCCTTATCAATTACATTAAAAATAATGGATTTAGACTTTGGATTTAGCCAACATCATTCTGAACTTACCAAATGTATCAACTTCCCATGGAGAAAGATTTCCTTTTAAGGTTACATTTATGAGATAATAGAAAATATTAAAAATGCATGAATGTAAAAATAATTTAAAATTTCCTTTTTTAAAATGTAAAATTTTACTTAAATATTGGTAATGGGTTTATAGGATTTTACCTTGTTAGATGTAAATCTTTGACCAGAAAAGGCTTTGGGTATGAATTCTTACTGTGTTTTGCTACAGGGCACCAAGTTTTGACACATTGTTTTTTCTGAGGTTTTCCAGGAAGATTCATGCTATACTATATATAAAGAGTCCATTTTAAAGTCCAAAGCTTTACAAAATATTTAGAATAAGAAGTTATTCTCAGTTTACAGATATAAAACACTGATGGATCTTCACTGGCCAAGTGCCATTATGCATGAGTTCATAGTGTTTATACTTCAGTTCAGCTGTTTTTAAATCTGTAAGCACTTACATGGGAGTAAGCCCAGTTGAATTCTTTAAGATTTATTTCTAAGTACAGGAATCAGTCTTAGAAGTACAGGCTGCATGTTACCAAGTAGATTATCTATGAATTCTTTGAAGAACAAGCCAAGCACAAGGAAATAACTGTCCATGTGCTGTTGAGTTTGATGATTAATATCTCCTCTGTTCTTTATAAAATATAATTTATCCAGAAAATGCAATGAAACTCACTTTTGCAGGCAAGCAATTTAGCAAGTTTATTTATCGATCTACAATTATATCCACTACCCATCCAATCCTGCAGGATGCCTGGTGCTCTAAATATAGTGCATGGTGACTAAAGATTTTTTCCCCTTCTTGATACAGTGTAGAGATCTTGCAACTAACTTATTTTGCAATACGGTCCCTTCCCAAAGAAAAGGAACCTTGAAAATAATTTGATTAGCTTATATAATTTTTACAACATGAATTTGTTGAGATGATCAACTTGCTCAAACTCAGTTATAATTAAATCTCCGGCTGCTGGAAAAGGATTAAAAAAAAAAAAGTATGTCTAAGATGAGCATTTGTTATTTGCAAGAATTCTGTAACACAGTGTTGGAATATTTATTTATGTATTCAAATTCTATAGCCACCCATCTCAATTAATGACACTGGATGGCTTACAATTCCAAAGGTAAAAAACCAAAATAATAAAAAGCATTTAAAAACAGTAAAAACATCCAAAATAAAAATACACAACAGCTGAGATACTTGACCAGTTAAGAGTAAAGCCAAGAAATTGGGTTCTTAATTGGGTTCCCAGGCTTGGGAACACAGCCATGTTTTTAAAGCCTTACGATTGGGGCCATTCTAATCTCAAGTGGAGGATATTCCACAAAGCAGGGGCTACTGCAGAAAAGATCCATCTTCTAGTCCCTGCCAGCTGAAGGGATCTGTAGATTGGATGGTAGAGACTCAGGAGTGGGGGGTCCCTCAGGTAGTCACTGAGGTATTAATATGGGATATTAATACCTCAGTGGCTTTAAATCATTTCATGTGAAGGATGGAGCGGTTCTGGAAAATAGTGGAATACCAAGTCCTGGGAAATGAGTGCACTAAGCAGAATGAGGAGGCATCCAATAAGGAACACATACTGTATACCCAGAATGGAACTTGGATTTAGCTATGTAACTCAAGGATTCACAGATACAAATACAGAAGAGTATGGAGAAGAAATAAGTCTAAATCTAATGGGACAACTCACGAGTGGAATGCAAACACTGAAAGGTATACTAATTCCTCAAATGCTGAGAAAACTTTATCTAACATATCCAACACCTTGAATAAGTTTACTGACGAAATCTTTTTAAAAAAATATAAACCTATTGTCTGAATTGTTCCAATTGTGATTGCTAAAATGAGGACTACCTGTAACAGTTTCTGAATATTTGCTTCAAGGTCATTAACCAGGCTCTGTGACTAGTTTTATTTATATTGGTTGGGGGAAAATTCTAGCCCTGAATGCCTGCTTTTTGAGATACTTCAGAGCTCTAATCTCCCTCCTGTCCCATTTAATATTTATATGAAATGGTTGAGAGAGGCCACTCATCAACACAAGGTTAGATATGACAGTATGCTGATGATACCGCATTGTACAGGGTCACCCAAGTTATTTCACTGAGGTCCCCCCCCCCAAATCTCTGAAGGCTATGTGGATCTGAATGGGGAAGTAAAGGCTTTGGCTCCACTCTGGCAAATGGAGAGCCTCTGGAGAACTGGAAACTCAGGGAAAGATATTGTATCTTTGGAGGGATTTTTTTTAATTAGTTTTTTTTTTTAAGTTTTAACTTCTGGTCCAGATAAACTAAGGAAATGAGATTTATATGATTTGAAACTGTTTTAAAACTGAAGCCAACGCAATCCAGGTTTCTCCATTTTTTTCTCTCTCTTTGCTGAATTGGTTTGGCACTCAGTCAGTTGCCTTGGCCCTCTTTCAGAGGTGGCCACAGGAACACCTGCCCCCTCACAAGAATTTTGATTCAAAGCCTATATCAGCAAACTGAAGCATGTCAGAGCCACTGTTCCCTCTAAGGTGCGCGGCCGCGCAGCCGTGCACGTAATGAGAGAACGCTGTGTGGTAGTTTCCAACTTCCGCGTGGCGTTTTCTAATGGCAGAAGCTGCGCGCCTGCGCGCCCGCGCACTTGAAAAGAGAGCGCCGCGCGGTAGTTTCTAACTGCCGCGCGGCATTTTCTACTCTTACAGGGAACATTGGTCAGAGCATCTGGAAAATTAAATACAAATTTGATTTGTGTGTCTGTGTGGTTGCTTCCATTCTGCTTGCATCATATTGTGAGGTTTTCAGGATTATCAGTAAAATATATCTGTTAAACATGTCCATGAAGACGTTACATATTATCTTTTAAATATATAAATAAAATTTGTAACTTATGCATAAACTATTCTGGTACAAAACACTTTGTCTTTATTAGTTAGGTTATTTTAAATGTAAAATAAACATTATTCTTGACATACACCTGTTCTTCGCATGTAGGTATCACCCATCTTTGGCAAAGCTTCTTTCCTTGCAACTCTCCATATATTATTTTTACCAACTATGGAATTGCATTTGTTGCCCCAAAGAAATAGTATACAATCAACTTGTAAGCAAACAAGCCATAAAAGGCTATATAATATTCTTGTTTTTCCTTTCTAGCATTAAATATATCAATTAACTTTGTATTTTAGTAAATCACCAGGTTTTGTTTTGTTTTTTGGTCTCCTAAGCAGCTGTTACACTTTCTTACAGTGAAGTATAATTTAATCTTCACTACAGGTAGTCTTCCACTTACAGCCACAATTGAGCCCAAAATTTCTGTTCTGTGGTGTAAGTCAAGTATTCCTAACTGCTCAATAACTGGGGTTGGAAGTTCCAGTATAATACAATACTTCAACTACTCAAATATTCTTGAACATTCCAATGTTACAGTTCATTTATGTAGCTCAACATTCTCAAGGGGAAGAACCATCCCAATTCTTCAAGATCTGCCAGAAAAGAGAATAAATGCTACCAGTTTCATGATTCATTCAGATATGCAAGAAAGCTTAAAAAAGGATTGCTCAAGGATAATATAGCATGGGATTCCAACATAATGAAAATTATTGCCAACCACGCAAATGTTCTCCAATCACTATGCTGTTCAGTATCTTGACACTGACTACAGTAGTTTTGTACTATTAAAATAGTGCCAAAAAGAAAATTGTGCTTGTCCTTGCTGTTGGTTCTTGCAGTTTGTTTTATGTAGGTTGTTACTGACATAAATTCTTTTGTTTCTCACCAAAATTCTTTTAATAGACCTTTTGTAGCAATGTTCTCATAGTTTCCTTTAAGTTGTATGTTCACACACTCATTACATACCAAGTTAAGTTCCAGTTAAAAAGAGAAGTCAACATAGGTTTTAAAAAGAGTAATCTTTGTATATTTAGTGCAAAATCTTGAGAATAACATTCTGTTTTCTATGCAAACATAGGAAGTGCCTTTTAATTAAAACATGTAATCCATTTAAGGGAAAGATTACATTTTATTTGCCATGACATTTACATAGTTTGGTCTGCAATCATAAATGGCACAATGTACAAGAAAAAAATAAAGAAAAAAATAATCTTCTGATCATTATACCTATATTTTCTGTAATTAAAGTTCTTAATTTTGGGTTTCTCCACCAAGGAATAGCTCTAACTTTATTTTATGAGACATGCTTCTGAGTACAGACTTCAGGACTACTTGGTCTATTTCTTTTTATAGAAATTCTAAACATTTTTAACAGTTGCTTTCATATCACGGTAAAAAAAATATCTATAAAAATTTGTGAACAATAGGTCTGAGGATTTTTCCTGCTGTAATTACTTCATGTATAGAGGGCTTGGAATATTTAAATAGGGCTGGTGAACACGGAACATTTTTCTCAATATCCCTCATTTTCCAAAAAGTATTTCACACTATTAGTACTTCTTTGGGGAGGGAAAAAGGGGCTTTCCCCCAAGGCTGTATTATAATGCTTTCCAGAACTGGCTTTACGCTATGGCGGAGTGGGCATTGGCTTGGGGTGCCCAAGTTAGTGGGCACTAATGTTGCCCCTCCTTCTGAATCATTCTAAAAATGAAGATGTCCACATTTGTGGGAGGTGGCACCATCCAATGTGGCCTAGGGGTGCCAAATACTTTGAGCTGTCACTGGTGCTATGCACCATCTTGAGTCAGCATAAAACTTTATCACACAAAATTTGTTGCCCCTGTGCCAATCCTTATCCCCTTTTTGTTGACTCTGATCCCAATCATAGCAGTCACCTTACTTCCTTTTAAGGCAACGGTGGCAAAGGCTAAAAAAAAATGTTATATATCAGGTTTCCCTTGCATGCTTTCAGAGAAAGGGAAAAAAGACTGCTGGAAATAAGGGTGGCCCAATGAAGGATAATTAAGCCCCTTTCACTCATGAGCTGGGGATAAGATTAATTATGGGAACATAGAAAAAAAAGGTGCTCTCAAGTCCATGTTTGTGTCATGGTTAAGATGAATGTGGGGACCCATTATTCTCCTTGCATGACTCTAATCAATCTGTATTTTAATTTTTTCAATGATTTGCTTCTGTATATTCTGCTGGGTTTACAGATTTACAGGAAATGATTGAAGAATTTTGGAAGAAAATAATAAGTCTGAAGTAGGATGAAGTTGCTTGTCAAGATCTCTCAACGTACCCTCCAAGCTCCTGCCCTAATTTTATTGCTTAAAAAGCAAATTTAGGAGACACCGCATGTTGCAAAGTCACATGCATTAAAACCATTGTTTTAAGATAAAAACTTGAATCTTTGTAATATATCCTCTTCCCTAGGGAAAAAAATAAAAATAAATCGAGGGCACTGAGCAATTGGAGGGGATGCTGTAGAGCAGTCTCACTATTTTATCCTTTGAAAATGAATGTGTGACTGATGGCTACACAATGGCAATTATTAGTAAATCAGGAACAGATATCACATGGTCTCACCCAATGTCTGTCAGCTGTCTGGGAAGTATTTTTAAACATAGTTTAATACTCTTTCAGAAAAACACTAGACTGATAAAAGCAACTGATAGCAGGTGGCAGTTGCAAGGTAAGAGTGAGAAGGAGCTCTGGGTCCATGGGTTTACCCTTCAATCAAAACCCAGCCCACATTAAGGAGAACAATTAGAGGGTTTTTTTTTTCTGCTAGCAGGAAAAATCACATTCCTTAACTTATTCTACATTAACCAGTCACCAGCCTCTTCACTCAAGTTGAATAGAGCTTGGAAGTCAGTGTAGAACTGGCAAACTTTTCTACCAGCTCAAGATCTGAAGGAATGCATCTTATCCAAAGCAGGAATCAGCTGGGAGTGTTGCTATTGTATCAGCCTCTGTGTAGCAACCTCCCTGCCTGAGTTATTCTCCTCCATCTCAGGGAGGAGTCCTGGAGGTTTAAGGTCCTGGATGATTTCAATCTGCCTTCCTTGGGAGCAGGGTCTGATGTGGCTCTTCATGTCTTCCAGGAAAACCATGGACTTATTCCAGGTCATCTAGAACCAAAACCAGGAATGTGGTCACATACCTGATCTAATTTTCTGTTGGAGTAGAAGCAGAGTGGCCTGGAATTGGGGAAGCTTTCTGTGACCCCCTATCATAGTCAGATCATGGCCTGGTAACCCTGGGATTCTCTGGCATTGACCTCCCCCCTGCTACAGGGAGATAGGACCTCTTAGATTGGTCCACCGCCAGTGACTAATGAGAGCTGGAAGGGTTCCAGAAGGAGTTATGGGTTTTTCCTGATCTGATGCATGGTCCAATTGAGTCTTTAGTCACCGCTTGGAATAAAGGTGCATGCAACTTCTCTTTTTCCCATGGCTCCTGTTGTTCTGTGCAGTTTATGGAAGAGCTGAGGAAGATGGGAGATGTCTAGAGCATTGATGAAAGTCAATGAAGCATGAATTTGACTGAACATGGGTAAGAGTCACTATTAAGGACGCCCTTGTGGAGTAAGGACAGTGAAATGAAATCATTTCTCTATCCTTATTGTGTACACAGATTGCTGTTTGGCAGCCTTGTTTTGGGTAGCCCAACCCAAGCCATTGTGGGCAAGGAGAAACTTGCAATTCACCTGCAAGACTGGGTGGGGTAATTTTCATAGTGTCTATTGGACAAAATAACTCAAAATTTGTTCCAATAAATGCCAGTTACGGTGCGGGTCCAGTGGAAACACCTGGGGTTCAGTCTTGCCTGTTACGAGAATGGTTTGAATTTGTTGGGCCTGATGGACAGCATCCTTATGACTGCAAGCTCGTTCACCTCCTCCTTAGACCTAGGCCCTTTCTGGTTAGCTAAGACTTCCCGGGAGGGACATGTGGCTTGGTTCTGGTAGTGGTTAATTCATCTTTGAAAGAGGGGATTATTCCTTTGCCTCTCAAAGAGGCATTGGTTCACCCCTTCCTCAGAAAACCATTGCTGGATCCCACCATACTAGCCAATTTTTGTCCAATGTCCAACTCGCTTTTTGGGGGAAAGGTTGTAGAGAAGATGATCGTACAATAGCTTCACCAGATCCTGAATGAAATGAATTATCTGGACCCCTTTCAGAGTTCAGGCCTGGACATGGGATAAGAATGCCATTGGTCATGCTTTTGGAAGATCTATGGCATCAGCAGGATGGGGGTAGTGCATCGATCCTGGCTCTACATGGTCTCTCAGTGACTTTCAATACCATCAACCATATCGTTTTGGATCAACTCCAGGGATTGGGATTGAGTGGTACAATATTGGAAGATTCTCTTCTTTCTTTAGGGGCCGATACCAGTCAGTGTTCATTGTACTTGTTTGATGAGGCAAAACAATTGTTCTGTGGGTATGTGCGTTGTACATAAAATCAATGCACCTTCCTTTATCAGATGAAAAATACAGTGTTCTAAGATCTTTTTCCCCTTTTACTTTTCCATCAATATTTGTTCATTTCTGGGGACTCTTTAACTATTAAAGTGGGCTCTTCAGTAAGGAAGGACACTTGGATGTTATGATAGCTACTGTGTTATTTTACAAATATCATTTAAAAATTTGATGTTGATTTCGTTTTTGATCTTGCTTCAAAAGGAGCAACTTAGTATGAATATTTTATCTCATATTGTAAGCAATCATACTGCCAACATTTATTCATCTTAAATTCTGGTTAGCTGCAAGAAAAGTAGGAGGTAATCATATATTTCCATTATATTTAATGTTTGCAGTATTTTTTAGTTTTACCACAGATGTAAGCATACCACTTATAAAATGCAGCCATCTAAATTAGCTAGAACATTGCTGCAATGATATATCTTTCCCATCTGTGATTGCTTAAATGATCACGCTTAATTGTCTTCGGGGCAATTTTAATTTACGACAGGCACTTTCGTTTACTTTTATTTCGCAACTCAAGTTTACAGTTCCGTATGGCTTTCATGAAGGCGATGTGACTTCTTAAGAAGACGGAGAACATAGAAGAAACTTGCATCATTTCGGCAAATCGTTTCGACCTGCCATTGACACGCACCGTCCTACCCACCGCTATCCCGTGAACCCTTCAGGCCGGTAAGACGCGTGTTCAAAGAGAGTCGCGTGCAGGCGTTTCACGCTTTTATAAACGGTGGAGACCCGCCAGATCTACTAAAGGGTGGAATCAAAGAGGCGCCTCTAAAACTTCAACGCGGGCCGGAACGCTACCGAACCGAGCCCGAACAGCGCTCTTTCCCGCCAAATATAAGGCGGGCTGAGGTTTCCACTCCGCCACGACTCCCTCCGAGCCCGTCTTCTTCAACCCGCGGAGATGAGAGCGGGCGTGACGCGCGCCAGAGACGATTGCGCTCCAAGGGCCGCGCCAGGCGCCTCCCATAAGCGGCGAGGCGGGTGGAGGGCGCCTGCCGAGAGCGCCCTTCAGCCGGGAGGGGATACGCCTCCTTTCCACGGACTCTTCGGCGGGGTGTTCACCGCCGGCGATGTTCACCAGGGCGGTGAGCCGACTCAGCAGAAAGCGGCCTCCGTCAGGTATAAGGGGCCGATAGGGCGGGTGGGGAATTGCTGCCATGCCCCGGATAGTGAGAGAGGCGTGGTGATGGATTAGAAAGAAAACGCGACAGTCCCAGCTTTGCAGCGTGGGCTGTTTGCTAGTTTTCTTGCAAGCGGAGGGTTCGGACCAGGGTGGCTTTGCAGTTTGCAAACTGGCTTTTTTCTGTGCAGGAAGGAGGTGCCTCCCGGGCTTGGCTCGCCGGCAGTTAAGTTTGATCTTTTGGTTCATTATTGCTATTTTTTTAGATATATATGTATGTATGTATGTATGTATGTATGTATGTATTCGCTTTTCAGATTTATGATTGCTAGGTTTTTTTTCATCCCGCTTTTTTTCGCTTCCTGAAGTCAGCAAACGCAAGGGGAAGTCTTGCACCCGAAAGAGGAAGGCTGAGGAGGCTCGCTTGCCATTTGGCAGGGTGGGATTTTCAGACAGACTGGTACGAACGAGTCAGAGAAAAAGGAAGAGGGAAAGAGACAGGCACGCACTTCGGAGCTGAGAGCTCAGTCCCGTCTTGCATGGTTAAAAGATACCGAAATAGTTTCAGGGGCATGCAAGAAATGCAAGATAAAAATGAGACGCTACCCTTTTCTTTGTGAATCAAACAGGTTGCATTGCTCCTGCAGACAGGGGGAAATATCCCATTAATGTTACATTTCTCTGAATAGTCAGCACGAATCAGGAAGGTAATACAAAATAACACAGCAGAGAGCAGATTCCAACTTCAGTTCACTTTTATTTTTGTTCAAATCCTGCAGTTCCATCTTTTTATGGAAATCAGTTTTGCAGTATGAAAATATTTAGAGATGAAGGAATTACTCCAAGAACGATGGAATAATGTTCCACATCCCGTATACAGAATAGAACTGTCCTATCATGGAAAATAATATGTTTCATATCCCAAAGTGAAAAGTCTATTGAACTTTGTAAAAGTTGAATGCATCATATTCTGTTTTGAATAGCTTGAAACAATGGACCTTTAACAATGATATTGGATATTGGACGTTAGATTCAGTAGTTACTGAGTATCTGCTCAGCCTGGTTTTCAGATTTTTGTTTATAAATTATTGTATTTTTCATGCACATGGCGGAAATGATTAGTGCTTTGATTTTAGCATGATGTTCTGTTCTAGGATCCCTGAATATCCCTGTACCAAAAAAAAAAAAAAAGAAGAAGAAGAAGTAACCCTGGATGGGAAGTAGTTACTTGGAAAATATTTATATACAGCATTAGCAATATAGATTTATTAATCTCAATTTTAACCTAAAGTTTAAGCTAATCAGGTTAAACTTTGTTTGCTATGCTTTGGATGAGAGCAACAGGAAATCTCTGGGCTATAGTTTGGACTGCAAATAAAAAAAGCTTCCTAAAAGAAGACAACTCAAGCTACTTCTGTATTGCTGCAAAACATTACCTATGACCCTAAATTATCACCAGAAATCACTCAGTTTGATGGAGACTTTTACCTTTTGCCTCTGAAAAGTTACTGCCCATTACTGAACTGTCTGTAGTATGCAGGATATTTCTTCATTTTTTTTCTATTAAGCATATATACGGGTAGTATAGTATAGCCTTTATTGTCATTGTACATCATGTGTACAACGAAATTGGTTTTAGCCTCACTGGTGCAATCCATGACAAAAAATACAAACAACATAAATAGTATAAAGAATAATCCGTATGGAAGTAATTAGGAAAAAAAAAACCCTAGTCATACGTTTCTGCATGTGCGCGGAGTGATTGTGGTTGTGTTTAAGAGTCTGATATATCAGGGCAAGTGACCTTAACTGCATTCTTACTTGGATTTTCAGAAAACTTTTCTGAGTTATGAAGATGAATATTACTTCTATGATTTTTTTTCTCTAGTCTCGGTGATTTATTCTGCAGCCTGTCTTTATTTCAAATACTTCTGGTTGCGGTTCTCTGAATCTTTTTCCACTTACTAGAATTTTTACATCCAGATTGGTTTTCCTGTTCTCAAATACCAACCTTAGATACAAAACTTCTTTTTTTGGAAATAATTGAGATCACATAATTTACCCATTAATATTCAGTGATCTGACAAATTATATAGTTTAGTTTAGTCAAGTTAAATTCTAGCAATGCAGTAGCTTATAAGTAACATTTGGGCTGCTAGAACTGGAAGGTGTTGAAGATGAATCATAGTGCATCAGTATTGCTTGGTGAAAGAACCATGTAATTTTAACCTGGTTTATTTCTTGTAAAACAAAGGCTTCACGCCTGATAATGTTCCTGTCTACTGTGCACATACATAACATCAGGGGTGGGTTCCTCCCGGTTCGTACTGGGTCGCCTGAACCGGTAGCGAGGCGCTGGTGATGTCATGATGGCATCGTGGACCCGCCTTGGTCGGTGCCGGTCCGTGGGTGCTGCCATTTTTTTCCGGGAATTTTTGGCAGCTTTTTTACGTTTTGGGCTGTTTGTGCTCTGCTGCTGCTTTGGAAAGGGCCCTCCCACCTGCCCCCAGGTTAAGGCTGTCCTTTATTCTTCGCCGGAAGCACAGCTGATCAGCTCCTCAGCTGTGTTTCGGGCAGATTATAGTGACTGAGCATGCGCGGACAGAGAATTGCACTGGGGGAGCGCGTGGGCGCGTAACCCTAAGCCACGCCCACAGAGTGGTAGTGGAAATTTTCGGAACCCACCCCCGCATAACATCTAAATTTCTGTACATTTTTAGTTAAAAGTTGAAACCTATGATTCCAAAGAAAATGTTTGGATTAGTAATTTCAGCAAATCTACAGATTTAAAACACAAGTTATGGAAACATGTACTTTAGAAGCAGCTACAGGTAGACATCAACTTATGACCAGTTGCTTAACAACCGTTCAAAATTACCACAGCCTAGAAAGGATGCTTTACGCCTCATAAAGCACTTCTGGTTGTCGTAAAATGTACTAATCCCCTATGGTCGGATGACTGCATTTTGGGAGTTTGGCTAAAGGCTCATCTTTATGAAGGGTTGTGTTATCCTCTAATCACATGACCACATTTGCAGTATTTTTGCAGTTTCCTGTATTTTTTGCCATTTGGAAGAACGTGTTTGCCCTTATGACCGCCACGTTCGTTCAACCACACAGCAGATTTGCTTAAAAATGCCCCCCCCAAATTATAAAATTGGGTCCATGTGGTTGCCTTTACTTAACAACCAGAATGACTTATGACCAGAAATCCAATCCCAATTGTGGTCATAAGTCAAGGGTTGTCTGTACTACTAAAAAAATTGTGTGTGAAACCTGACCATGGAAAGTAAAGTTTCTTTGCTTCTTGGCCAGGGAAGTATTTTCATCTTGGATTGTTACTTTCAAGCTTCAGTTTATTTCAAGCAATAAAATGTGTTTCTATGATTGTAAATTGATGTTACGTATAAGAAATTTGTTTCGGATAAATATGTATCGTAGGTTGGTACAATGTTATCACTTTTCTGCAAATTGCAGATATAGTTGTGAATAGAGAGTGAAATAATGTGCAAGTTATGTTAGCAGCGATGTAATAAAGGTTATAGCTAGTCTGTTTTATAACTTAAAGTAAATGTCCTATTTAGACAACAGAAGCAACGGGACAAAGCTGTTTGCGTTAATTGAGTAGGATCTATATTTCATTTCCACTGAAAGCAGTGGGACAAATTCATCTGATTAGGGGTCCAACAAGTGGTATTTACTAGTTGTCTATTTGTTTACTTGTTAATTGATGTTGCAGAGGAAAAAATGAGAGAAGGTAGGCTAAAACTGCTTCCAGATGAGGTTTTTATTGTATAATTATCCTGTCTTAAACATAGGATTTAATAGGAAGCTCAGATGACTTCTTCCATTTGGAACTCGCCCATGTTTTTGCATTGCTTCTTTTATTTCTTACCACAAAACGGGTGGGGAGGAGGAGAAAAGATAGGCAGAATAACTGCAGAGTGTCTTTCAATTAACAGAGAAGCAACCAAAGTGTACCTTAAATATTTAAATAGGTCGCCGAGCTGAAAGCTGTGGGATTCTTACCCAGGGTTCTAAAAATTTTAGATTCAATTGTATCTAGAAATAACCATAATTCACTGAACAAGAGTACATCAGGATTGCCCTGTTATTGTATTATATTAATTCTTCGGATTTTACTCTGATAATGAGCTACTAATAAAGCAGTAGAGGAATCTAATTGATTAATTTATGATAGATTCTCTCCCCTCCCCCACCAAAATTAGATTAGCGCCATCCCTTTTGACATTCTCAAAGGCCTTCAAGATCTGGTTGTCCATCTTGAATACATATCAGAAAGAGAAAGCTTGAGAGCTCACAAGGTTGATACTATATGGAACAAAACCAGTGGTGGGATTCAATTTTTTTACTACCGGTTCTGTGGGCGTGGCTTGGTGGGTGTGGCAGGGGAAGGCTACTGCAAAATCCCCATTCCCTCCCCACTCCTGGGGGAAGGATACTGCAAAATCTCCATTCCCTTCCCACTCCAGGGGAAGGATACTGCAAAATCCCCATTCCCTTCCCACTCCAGGGGAAGGCTACTGCAAAATCTCCATTCCCTCCCCACTCCTGGGGGAAG
>QLTV01001030.1:3438586-3460987 GCA_003457575.1 Thermophis baileyi
ACCGCGCTTCCCCGCCCTCTCCTGGGGGAAGGATACTGCAAAATTTCCATTCCCTCCCCACTCCAGGGAAAGGATACTGCAAAATCCCCATTCCCTCCCCACTCCAGGGGAAGGATACTGCAAAATCTCCATTCCCACCCCACTCCAGGGGAAGGATATTGCAAAATCTCCATTCCCTTCCCACTCCAGGGGAAGGATACTGCAAAATCCCCATTCCCTCCCCACTCCTGGGGGAAGGATACTACAAAATTTCCATTCCCTCCCCACTCCTGGGGAAGGTTACTGCAAAATCCCCATTCCCTCTCCACCCCACTAACCTGCTTTCCAGCTTTTTGTGCAGGGCAAGAAAAGAAGACCCAGCCGATCAGCTGGGACTCGGGAGGCAGCGAATAAATGGGGGTGGGGCCAGCCAGAGGTGGTATTTGCCCTTTCTCCGAACTACTCAAAATTTCCGCTACAGGTTCGCCAGAATCTGTCAGAACCGGCTGAATACCACCTCTGAACAAAACTGACTGAATCTGAATGTTCTGCTTCTGATACCAGGAAGATTCCTTCCAGAAGATAACAAGGAAAACCAGTCGTAAAGCCCAAATACAAACCAAACATTTGTCATTTTAGTAAAACAAGCTAATGTACATCTAGTTAAATGTTCTTTCCCATAGTTATGGCTGTAGGTTTTTCCTAAATAATTGTTGGCTTCCAAAAAAAGGATTTTTTTCTGAGATTAAACAAAAACTGAACATTTCCCTCAGAAAATGGACAATGGACATTTCCCTCAGAAAATCAAAAGCTAGCTAAATAAAAACATGAACCATTTTATTAAATCACAGTTCTTGGCATTCAATAACTGTTCAATAGAAAAGCAAAGGAAATAATCAGGAGGTCTTAAACGGGGTTGTCAGAAAGCTATCCAGGATGTAATAAGAATGGAAAAGCACTGGTGCTTTTTGTATCTCTTTGCTGCCATTTAATGATTATCCAGATTTTTTTTCAGTTCTGTTGTGGTAGCCCAAGCCTTACAAGTGTTAGATGTGGCTAGTCATCTTTGACAAGAATATTTCAGTTCTATGTCTATGGAGAGTCTCAATCATTCAGGTCATGATTGTCTCAAAGGTGCTTTCTCAGAAGGCAACTGGAGTTTCTTGGTTGGATGAGAAGCGAAACATTTTAAGGAAAAAAAACCAAGAAAGTCCAGTTGCCTTTTGAAAAAGCACTTTGGGGGTTTCAGTTCTGTATTAACAGAATCACAGAATTGGGAGGAACGTAGAGTTGGCAGGGGCTGGCTAGGGTCTTCTTCATAGTGACATCAAACTCTGGAATTCCCTTTCTTTGGAACTACTGTTGATTAGTTGATTGACTTTTAGCCAAAGCATGCATTCTATATGGTCACGAAGAGTCAACACCAACTTGATCTCACGTAGTATTAAAGATCTAGGGTAGTACAAAAATAGCTGCAAAAATGAATTCTGAAAATGTCAGAGGTAATTCATAATAGTCAAATGAAGTCAGAATGAACAGTTATTTCAAAATGTTAAGGGTACATATTCAGAGAAAATGGGAAGGGAAAGGTCATGCTGGGAAGTTGCAATTGTAAAAATTATGGTATTGTATTTTGTTGGTTTGACCCAATTTAGTAGTAATTTCTACAACATTCAAATGAAAACAAAATATAAGAATTTTTGTCTTGCTTTCAAATATTTTTAACCCAGTAAATTCTAGAATGATAACAAGAAAACAGTCTGGTTTTTCCTTTAATTTGAATCTTTTTACATATTTTAGTGTGCAAATTTCTTTAAAATTCAGTATTTTTCCCGTTTTCTTCCAAATAGATAACATATTTAAAACATATGGATGTGTAGCTGTTCTGCTATGCAATTTTCTTTTAGGAAATATTCCAATTTGTTTACAAGGCAAATATTTAATATCTAACACTATTGCCTTTTTAAAGCTCCTTGAAAAAGTTCTATCTATTTTATAAACTTGGAAAAAATGATATCTTAGTCACATTCAATAAAGTCACGATCTTTTATATATGCCATATAAGCATGTTTACCCATTTGGATAGGATTTTGGTATATTATATAGTGTTGCTTTATAGCTTTGCTATGGGTAATGTAAAACAGGAACATGATTAGTCACAGAAATATAAGACATTACTTTATATTAAGTAAGATTATATTCATATTATATTTCATTTTTCTACCTTTTGAACTTAAATCCTGATATTTGTAGTTAATTGTGGATTAAATGACATTGACATCAAAATATATTTGTTTGTTGGTTCTCATCGTCTTCAAAACTGCAAATTAATCGAACTGTCTTACAGCCTTTTAACAGAGATAGAAACAGTTCTGCAGCTATAAGTTTAAATACACAAACATAATTAACTTTTTTTTCAGAAATAACTGACAACGACAGCAAGCCATGTAGTAGCCATCAGACCCTCAATGGAACCACAAGATGGGCTCAGTCACTGGAAAGTTTGCTGGAAGATCGAGAAGGTGTAAAGAAATTTATGGTTGGTGTATTATTTACTGCACAAACCTAAATACAACTCCCAACCAATTAGAGCTGTTTTGTCATCATTACATGAATCAACAATATGCAAGTTATTTATTTTGAGAGTCTTGAGTGTATTTAGTGGCACTGACGTCTAGGGAAAGATGTGTGAAGTTCATATTCATAATAGTTGAGATTTTAGATAAGTGTACAAGCTTATGTAAACAGTGTGAAGCCTTTGCCTGAAAGCCATTACTAAGCCTCTACCCTAATTCTAATACCCTTCTCAAGATTGCATGAAAATGACTACAAAAAGTTGTACTGTAAAGTTATACTATGAAGTATAATATAAGCTTTTAGGACCCAGGTACAGAACTCTTTGGGGCAACATCAGCACCTGACCTTTGAATAACAATGAGGGTTGCACTCCAAAGAAAAGTGGAGGAAGAAGGAGAGCATGCGGCCACTTCCTTGTTTTAAATCAGAGGTCTTCAAACTTGGCAACTTTAAAACTTGTGAACTTCAACTCCCAGAATTCTCCAGCCAGCATATGCTGGCTGGAGAATTCTGGGAGTTGAAGTCCACAAGTTTTAAAGTTGCCAAGTTTGGGGACCCCTGTTTTAAATCTTGTCATCTTATGGGACAGAAGACATACAGGAAGTCCTCGACATACAGCCATTCATTTAGTGACTGTTCAAAGTTGCAATGTCACTGAAAAAATTGACTGATGACCGTTTTTCACATGGCCATTACAGCATCCCTGTGGTCATGTGATCTAAATTCGGATACTTGGCAACTGTTTCATATTTATGATGGTTGCAGTGTCCCGGGATCATGTGATCACCTTTTGCAACCTGACAAGCAAAGTCAATAGCGAAGGCAGCTTCAGTTAACAACTAACTTACTAACTTAACTGCAGTGATTCACTTAACAACTGTAGCAAGAATGGTTGTAAAATGGGTCAAAATACACTTAACAACTGTCTCACTTAGCAATTTTTGGACTCAATTGTGGTTATTAGTTGAGAACTACCTATACTTTTTTTTTTTGAATTGCCCTTGTTTTCTGGAAAAATTTATCCTCTGATAGACTATGGCCCTAACTCTGCTCACTTTTAGGAAAGATATTGAGATATGACTTTTTCCCTAGGCCACGTGAATGCTTTCCTCTTTGATTGTTTTATTAAGTGCTTGGTCACCATTTTTCTATTTTGTATTTATATATTGTATACATTTTAATATTTTTACATTTTTGGCTTAATTGATTTTTGTTGTTAAATGCTGCCTAGAGTTGGTATTGCATAGGTTTGGCAGCCTTATAAACGTGATTATGAATAATAATAAAGTTTAAATAAAGGAAGGTGTTCCAGAACAAAATAAATTGTTAATATGAATACTCTCTTGATTCCATTTTCCCCAGTAATGCTATATTAACAATTGCGGTTTGGTAGCAACCTTTGAAGAAGCTCTGAGAATTGTAGCCAGATATTCAGGAAGGCAGCATGTTGCTTCAAACATGCACTTTGTACACAGTTATTTAAGAGTTTGCAATTGAATTTGCAAGGATATCAGAAAATCCTTTTGTTCTTTATGTGAAGACTTTAAATGAAATTAATACAGGCTGGCTACTAGTTTATGGTTCTTTATTTTAATAGTGCCTTTTTCCCCTATCAGGACTTTTTAAAGAGAGAATTTAGTGAAGAAAATGTTTTATTCTGGCAAGCGTGCGAAGAGTTTAAGAAGATACAAGATGAAAAACAGGTATTGACTCCAAAATCAAGCAGAACGCAGATGGACTTCACTTGATATGAATATACGTAGAAAACAATGCAATCTACATCTATTATAGTTACACAGCACACAAAACTGATTCAGGTGGGAAGTGATCAAGAAATCCCAAAAACTTAATGATTGTTGAGATTATGGTGGTTCATCAAGGATTTTTTTCTTTGTTACTTGTTTACTGGATTACATGTTAAAATGACTTTAAAACTATGTTTTTCTAGAATTTTCTTACTATTTTTTTCCTTCTCTTTTGGCCAATGCTGTCTGATTTAAGAAGAGGATAGGTAAACTCAATTTTATCTTATATTTCCCTGGAAAATAAACTGAAATATAAAGTATTGATTTCATATTTTTGCCAATTCAGTTTTTACTATATAACCCTATAAAAAATAACAAGTGTAAGTTGTTTTTTAAAAAAATCATTACTTTGGAAATGCTGCCTAAAGTAGGGTTTCTCAATTTTAAGATGTGTGGGTTTCAGTTCAGTTTCCAACATGCTGAAAGTTGAAGCGCACACATCTTAACATTGCCAAGGTTAAGAAACCTGGCCTAGATGAATGACGTCTAAATGTCTTGGTACCAGCGAGCAGCGACATGAAATTTGTTGAAATATACACTAGTTTTCTAGAAACTAGCATGTGATAGCTTGCATAACAAGATGGTCTCATAAAAGATGAAGGTGTATGATAAGAGTAGGAAGAGTAGGAATATAAAGAACAGCAATCCAGTTCATCGTTGTAGATAAAGTGCTGATTTCAGAACTGCACATATCAAGAAGCAAGATGAATGTTAATCTGATTCCATAATTACACCATACCACTACTTCTGTTGCCATTGTTTTTTGTTAACTCTACAAAGGACAATTATGAGTCATGCGGATTCCAATAAGATACAAAATTTGACTTGCTACTTTAGTCCTTATGTTTTTCTTACCATGTAATAATCTTTGTTGAAACAAAAGCTATTTGATGAATCAGCTGCAATCTTTTTTAGTCAAGGAATCAGCTATACACAACAATTAAGACTGTTTCAAATGACTTTTCTGAATGCAAAGATAGATCATAATAAATGTGGAACTTGGGTTACAAGATTCATAAACCCCAGCCATCACAGCCTATAATTAGTGTTGTAGAATATAACAATGATTACAGTAATTTATTGATTATGTTGGCTGTTCATAGTTAAGGTTATTTCTAGAATAGTGTTCTAATCATAGAATACAGTTCTCTTTTCTTCACTTTTCCTGTAGGTTCATCCTCTCTTTAGTATTGGAAAGACTATCTGAAACAGGATGTGTGGGGGACAGGGAGATTTCAGGAGGAAAATTAGGCATTCTTCTCTTGCTTAAGTGGAATATTATTCAGTTAATACAAAATGTTTTTAACATCGGCAATATTGGGGAAATGACATCTGTGCTTAGTGAAGATGTCCTTCTCTTCATAGATGAAAGCAAAGGCAAATGAAATTTACAAACATTTCTTGTCAAATAAAGCTTCTTATCAAGTCAATGTAGAAGGACAATCGCGTTTGGATGAATCAATACTGGAAAAACCTCACCCTCTGATGTTTCAGAAACTTCAAGATCAGGTAAAATTCTGAAACCTCCTTAATTATCTTGTGAAAGATGAACAACTAACTCCTGGCTGCAGGACAGGATCATAGTTACAATAGAGTTAGAAAAAGCTCCAGGATCAATGTTTTTTGCTGAACAGGTTACCTAACATTTAAGAAAAGAAATTGATAAGTGAAAAATGCTTAGGAAAGAGTATATTTATGATTTCAGTGGACTTAACATTTGGTCTAGTGGTTAAGGCGACTTAACATTTGGTCTAGAAAGCAAGAGACCATGAGTTCAAGTTCCACCTTAGCCATGAAAGCCAGCTGGGTGACCTTGGGCCAGTCACTCTCTCTTAGCCCAACTCGCCTCACAGGGTGGTTGTTGTGTGGATAATAGGAAGAGGAAGGTGTGTTGGATATGTTTGTCACCTTGAGTTATTTGTAATAATAATAATAGGCAGGATACAAATGGCCAAATAAATAAATAACTCAGAAATAATTTGAAATTAATGCATGCTTCCTTTGTAAAGTACATCTTTCCTTTATTTCAAACACTGTATTTGATGACATAATACACTGAATAATTTGTTTGAATTTGTTTTTTTAAAATAATTGCTGGTTAGGCATGGCAAAAGTATATTTTAGATCCATGATGGCGAACCTATGGCATGCGTGCCAGAAGTGGCATGCAGAGCCATCTCTCAGGGCACGCCAGCTGTCACCTGTTGCTCTTCCGGGTTCCAGTGTGCACATGCGCGCTGGCCAGCTGATCTTTGCATGCCCGGGAGCTCCAGAAACCAGAAGAGCAGGTGACCAGCGCGCATGCGCACACCGGAAACCAGAAGCTCAGCTTTCCGGCGCGCACATGCTTCCAGTTTCTGGTGCTCCTGCGCGTGCATGCCAGGGAGCTGCTCTTCAGGTTTCTGGTGCTCCCCCGCACGCACTCCCGTTTCGGCACTCGGTGCCGAAAAGGTTCGCCAACACTGTTCTAGATAGATAGTTTATTAACTGATTAATCTTACAACCATATTAAAAAATGCAACAAAAATCAGATACAAGATCTAATTCCAGGATAAAATAGATAAAAGAAAATACAGCAATAAAATACACATTTTGTAAATACAAAGAATCAATATTCAGATAAAGACATCACCTTTACAGAATACCCCAATCTGTTCGATATAATGGATTTTTATCTCGGCTGCCTTAACTACAAACTTAGCAGTTCTGCTCTAATGTATACATCAGAGCCCAGAAACCAGTGGGTTGTTCTTTCAAGTAGGGATCTAAATATCTAAATGCAAGAAGGGCATGTTCTTGACAGTCAAACAAAATATGAGCAATATTTTCAATGACTGGGGCAGTGCATATACACAATGAATATTCAAAAGTTGCTGTCCTATCTCTTAAAACTTTGATGCTTTTCCTTTTGGAAGAATCTGGCTGACACTGCTTTCTATTTATTTGTGCATTTAATATATAACTATATATAAATTACTGCAGTCCTATTTTTGGCCACATGATACTTTGAATGCATATTATCACAGTGTACAAATTAATTTTTCCACTGACTCAAAAATATCACCACACTTCTTCCACACTGTCCCATCTTTTCTTTCTCTAAATCTAGATCTATTCTGCCTCAGATACTTAGATTTGGGTATTATTCTATCCTGTCCTCCCTCCCTCCCTTCCCTCCCCTCCTCCTCTCTCTCTGACACACACTCCATTATGTCTTGTCACCTTCTGTTTATCAATAACTCTCCAATGCATTAAACATCTTGTGGGCAGAGAAAAGGAGCAAGCCTGGGTAATTTTACAGGTAACTGTGAGAGCCTATCTGGCCTAGTAGTTAAGGCACTAGGCTAGAAACCAGGAAATCTCAAGTTCTAGTCCAACCTTAACATGAAAGCTGGCTGGGTGATTTTATGAATCTCTCAGTTGGACTGAGAGAAAATGACTGGCCCAAAATCACTCAGCGGTTTTCATACCTAAGGTGGGACTTGAACTTACGCTCTCCTGGTTTCTAACCCGGAGCCGCCTTCTGGGGAAAATAGGAGGAAGGAATATTAGATATATTTGCCGCCACATTATTATTATTATAAATAATAACCTTTTATTATTTATAAAAATAATAAAAGCGGGAAACAAACACACTTGGCAGGCCACTAATGAGCATGTGAAAGAATTCTACTTCCTGTCTTGGCACAGTCTTAGTAATAGGAAAAACTAATGTGCGGTATGTTTTAAAAATGACCAATTACATAATATTCAAACCCTAAATCATAATGATGCATGTCTAATGGTGGATTTTAAATGTATATCAATAAATAAATAAATAGCCTGCTGATTGTGTCAGGCCACTCAGTTTGAAGGGCTCATAGCCTGAATATTCTCCTGAATTACTGGTGTATAATATTCTTTATATAGGAAATTCTTTACAGTAGAAGACTATTTAAAAACAAATTTTTACTGCTGCCAGCATTTCCTAAATACTTTAACATATGATTTTGCCGAATATACCACAATGGTTGTATTCCAAAATAACTCTAACTCTATCCATGGCTTTTTGAAGAAGCCATAATGGCTTCTTATTTTGTATATAGTTCTTACTTAATATAGATGCATTCATATACTACAGTGATCAAAGGGCAGACAAATTATAATAGAGACTAGTTTATGTCAAAGCCAGCCCTGTATTAACACCAGGTGTCTGCTACATACGTTTTATGTCCTGTTAATGTTTCAAGTTCATCATTTGAACTGCAAAATGTTATATAGATGAATATAATAGTTTAATTTCCTCAGTATATCTCTATTTGATAGTCATTGTGTAGTAGGTCAGAAATGTAAGGCTTCCTTTAAATTAAATTAAATTAAATTAAGCTTAGGCACAAGTTTATGATTTGAAAACAAACAAGTTTCTAACCTGGTAATCATATTTTTTACACACACAAAAAGCACAATGTACTAATTTAAAATTTGTTAACAAAATGTTTTGAATTCTAAGTTTTTATAACTGGGTAAAAAAGAGATAGTGACTTACATTAAAAAGAAAAAAACAACCAAAGCACTTTGTGTCTCTTAAAGGATCCTCTAATCAGTTGAAAAAAAACCTTTTGCAGCTAACTATATGAGGCCTATTATTGCTGAAGTATAAGCAAAAGTCCTGAGAGTATATTATGCAAAACACTTTGCCAGCTGGTTTAAGATTACAGTTGTGTTCTCTTGCTTTGAATGGGTCTTGTACTGAAGGAGGACCTCAGCCAGCCAACTCCCCTCCCTCCTTTCTCTCCATCTGCCCCCCAAAGTAGCATCTGATTATCTTAGCTGGTCATCAGTTTCTCAAATTGGAGAATTCTATCCAAGTAAAGATGCCATGGGATCTACAAAACTCAGTTGCTCTATTAAAAATTACAGCACTTCTGGCTTCGTAGTCATAAATGCTGCTTTGACAAAAAGTTGTACACTTTCAAAATAACTGAAACTGATTCAAAAAATTCAGATAACAAACAAATGGACTACTTTTTGTATTTTTTAGTACATCCAGGCTTGTACAGGGTATACCAAAAGTCAGGCCCCATAGGCCTATTGCAGTATGTTCCATTAATTAATATTGCGAGGTCCTTGGTGCTCTCTAAGCTTGCTTGTTTTCTTGCAGACGTTTCATTTCCGAACTAGGTAACTTCATCAGTGCTAAAAGGGAGTGGGGTTGCTCTCTATGTATATACCGGTACTAATGGTTTGCCCTGTCAGTATTTGTGGCAGAACCTCACAGTACTTCTCTGAGCTACAAATATTCTCTTCTAAAAGATTATTGTTCAAGAATATTCAAATATCATGCATCAAATGAGTAAGGAAATGTTTAGAATAAAATGATAACCTCTTCAAACATTTAATGTCATTTGCATAATAAATTATCTGTGGGCCTTGATTTTTTGTGCATCTTGTTCATCACTGACAGATTTTGACGTTCCAGTAGCTTGCATTAATGTTGTCAGTTGCTCATAGGTTAGACATTCCAGGATGCAACAGTGTGCTAAGATTGAGATCTAAGAACAATTAGATGCTAAACATAACAAAGTTAGTGGATTTACTGTGAGATTAAATCCACTGATTATGTGCTAATAAAATAAAATGTCCATTTGGCTTATCTTGTCTATAAATAATTCTATTTAGGAATACATTGTTTTGGCATTTTTGCAGCAGCAATATATGGTATAAGATAACCATCTTTATGTTGACTCCTTATTATGCCCAAAGTTTCTTCGAGAATTAATAGCAATATCATAGTCAGGTGAGTTTATGGCATTATATATTGTACTCAGTATTCTGAGTAATCCATCAGTAATTTATGTAGTGCACATTAAACTTTATGGAATAACAGTAATGGGAAATACGGAAAAGGTTGCTGGATGCAATAATGAAGAGAAAAGGCCTGTGTATGAAGAAAAAATCATATAAGAGAGCGATTGCTACAGAAATGATGACAAGAATATAATGATATGGAAAAAAAAGATAGTTGCAAAGTGTACAGATAGTCCTCACTTACTGACCGCTATTTCAGTGACCATTCAAAGTTACAATGATGTTGAAAAATTAGACTTATGACTGGTCCTTAAACTTGACGAATGAATGAGTTCGGAGGAAAAGGAAGACCAAAAAAGTGACAGGCAGAATTGATGACATCCTTAAAAAAAAGTGTCATAAGAAAATGGAAGAACAAATGTTTGTTAATAAACCAGCATATAAACTGGATAGTTTACATGGTTAGAAAAGTAGTCTGTCATGTAGTCTTTTGACATATCCTTCAACTATCATTTTATTTGCCATGTTTGAAAAGCATAATTCATAACTGTCTTGCTTGTTTTTAAATTCCACAAGTTATGTGGACTTCAACTCCCAGGATTCTGTGTAGAGTTAATGGTGGACATGAATTCTGGAAAATCAATTTCACATACCTGAAGGGAACCATTATTTGGGAAAAGCCTGCTAGGGCAACAGAATATTTTCTTTTTAGCATTTTTTAAACAGATTTATTGTTGACTAATTGGGGAGCTCATTTGCAAAACCTTTCTTCTTGTTGTTGTTGTTTGATGCTTAGTTTCAAATAGATTGCATTTTTTCCTTTTCCATACAGATTTTCAACCTCATGAAATATGACAGCTACAACCGCTTCTTGAAATCAGATATGTTTCTTAAATTGAAGGAAACTGAAGAACAGGAAGAAAATTCACCTGATCCTCAGACTGCAGCAAAAAGAGCTTCTAGAATTTATAATACATGATTGTATCCACAAATTTGGATACAATCCAAATAACAACAATCCATAGATCATATTGAAACTACAATCAAAGTAAATCAGTACTCAGGAATAATCTTTGTGGTTAACACAGATGCATTTAGAGGCTTGAATAGTATAGAATCCTATTAGATAAAACTTACCTTTGGTTGCTTCAGTGACTTGTTTCTTGCCAGTGCTTACTTCTAGATACAATGATCAAGGATATGACAGCCCTTGAAAGACTGAACAATTTGTAAGTTCTTGCAAATTGCCTCTAATTTTTTAAAAAATATATTTACTTGTAAACGGGTGGGCTTCAAAAACTTTAGCAAGGGGTTCTCTGCCTGGTTGCTGGGTGGGTGTGGCCATGGTGGGCGTGGCCTGGTCGGCATCCTGCACCTCGGCGGGGGGTGTTTTGCCCTCCCCGGGCTCCGGAGGCTTTCCTTGAGCCTCCGGGAGGGCGAAAACGGCCTCCCCAGGCTCTGGGGGCTCTCTGGAGGCCAGAAATGGGCCTGTTTCCGAACTTCTGGTAGGCCTGTTTTTCGCCCTCTCCAAGCCTCCGCGTGCGCCCTGCACTTACCTGAATCCAAAATGGGCCACATGGGGACTCCTGGGATGGGCGGGGTGGGGTGGGCGGGGCCAGCCAGGAGTGGGATTTGGGGGTTCTCCGAACTGCACAGAATCTTAGCTAGAGGTTCTCCCGAACCCCTGCGAACCCCCAGCAGCCCATCCCTGCTTGTAAATCATTTGATAGGGGTGGGTGACAAATGTAGCATTAAAAAGTAAAGCAAGTTTGAAAGTAGAGATAATAAAAGACAAAGGTTTCCCCTATCCACTCGTGTCTGACTCTAGCGGGCAGTACTCATCTCCGTTTCTTAGCCATGGGAGCCAGTGTTGTCTGAAGTGAAATGAAGACATTTCCATGGTCATGTGGTCAGCATGAAAATATGCCAAGGCGCATGGAACACTGTTACCTCCCCAATAAAGTGGTACCTATTTATCTACTTGCAAAAGTATTCTTTGCAAGTTCTGGGTGGGGCAAGTAATGGGAGCTCACCCTGTCGTGCAGCGCTTGGGTCTTGAAACTGGGCCATCAGCTTTCCAACTGACATGCTCAACATCTCTAACTGCTGATCAATTGCGCCCCAGACTTTGAAACACTCATAAAGTTTTGTCTAACAGAGAGACTTTCTGAAAACATCTTGTTTTAACTGCTGTGTGAATTGAATTAATCATATCACTTTAGGTATCCAATCCATTTATGGATCAGGACAAGATAGTTTACAGTAGTTATTTGGCTAGGACTTTTGTCTTCAAAAAGTGCTTCCTGGATCCAATTTATAGTGTGTTTTTCTATTTAAAACTAGAATCTATTTTCAATTACAGCAGAATTACCTTATAATATCTACATCTTTAAAATACCTACATCTTTAAAAAAAATTCTCAGTAATATAACAATATAGACAAATCTCACAACAATTCAACACTGAGATTATGCTACAGAGGCCATTGTTGTCTTGGCTGTCTTGAAAATAATTTTTTGCAGGAATTATGAATAGGGAAATACACTGGTAGAAGTACGGAGTTAATGGAAATACGTGGGCTGTGTATGAGGTTAAAGAGCAGTTTATGGCAAGAAAGAAATGTCAAACATTTAGAAAGAAATTGTGCTTCATTTTGCTGTCCTGTTTTTTAAATCACATTTCAAATATTGATAAAGCCAATGAAATGGTATATGTTAGTATATGTGATAGTATTTTATATTTGATTATGCTTGGGGCATTCCTTCTTCATGCTTGGGACTGAAGCGTAGTTTGTTAATGTTTTGTCATCTATAGAAAATTGAAGTACAAAAATAATAATGATAATAATATGATTGCAAACCTCAACCAAAAGCCTTACTCTCTGTTTTTCAGCTGTAATAGCTGAGACAATCTATTTTTAGTTTAATTACTTTTGTTTTAATATTCATTTCACAAAAAATAATTGCAATGCTGTTAAACATGAGGAAACAAATTGGGTCGCACACTTCATTTACAAGTTCTGCATGTGAAATGTAATTCTGGCTCACACACTCTATTTGCTTTTTTATCTTTGTATGGACTACTTTATTGTTCAATTTAACTCTTTAAATATTTGTAAGTTTTGTTTATTTGGGCAAGTAGCACCCATAATTTTTCTTTCTAGCTTTCTTCTCTAGAAGTCTTAGTCATAATGTAATATATTAGGAAGAGATAAGATGCTTGGGTCAGATTTCAGAACTGACTATATATACAATAAATGATAGCAGCTATATTCTGCTTTCATCTTAACACAGAGAATTGTGGTTGAATCAGCAATGAGTTGCTGGCTTATTTGGTTCTCCCTCAAATCACTGTATAACCAAGAGTAGCATTTGTAGATGTAGGCAGTAATCTCATGTAAGTTCAATTCAAAAATGTCAATTTCTTCGCCACACACATATCCTTAATGCCTTATTGGTTTAATTGTCTTTCTCTTATACTAAAGGGCAAAGTGAGTAGGAGAAATCTTCTGCAGATTATATATATTTTACAAAGGTAATTATGTCTGCAGAAGATACTGGTTTTCAAGGATGATTCAGGAAACAGGGAAAATGCCATTGTTTTTTCTATTTCCATGAATCACATTGAGACTAGTTTTACTGTTCGTGTTAAGCCATTGTTTGTTTGTTTTAATCATCTTTAATATATTTGAATGATAGGATATATACATCATACTAAACCATAAAAGCTGGATTCACACGTTCACTGTATGCCAAAAACAAATATTAATATCAAATGGTATGGTGTGTGAACCATCCTAGAAGGAAGGATAAAATACCCTGGATAAATATTGAGGCTGAAGCTAACAAAGGTTGGAAGCAAGAGCCTGAAATAAGATAGGATCAATATAAGATTGCAGGTATCTTTAACATCCAAAGCTTAATAAGTGAATGGCAAGAAATCTGTTACCATGTAAGGGTGAGAGAGGTTTAGGATTTAAACCCTATTTCTATCTCCTTGCTGTGGAATTTTTTTAATTGAGTAGCTTAATTTTTTAAATATTTCAAAGTTCTGCTTACCTTCGGATCTTGTACCCTGTTTCCCCCCAAATAAGACATCCCCTGATAATAAGCCCAATCGGGCTTTTGAGTGCATGTCAATAAGGCCAAGCACTTATTTCAGGGTTCCAAAAAAATATAAGACAGGGTCTTATTTTCGGGGAAACACGGTAGTGCCCTAACTATTAAATATGACCAGATTGTTATACCCAGATTGTTATACCCAGATTGTTATACCCTGCAATAGCTGATAATCTTCAGAAACAGAGCTTCTTTGATACTTGTTTTAAAGTCAGCCTCCCTTTCTGAGCTGTAAGCTCCTAAGTGAGGCTTAAAATTGAGAGGTTTATTTCAATATTCAAGGTGAATCTCTGGCAGCAAGATCACTTATTCCTTGTCCCAACTCTATGGGAGGATAAAAGGTACTCATGAGCTAAGGAGAAAAGCATGGCTACCAACCTTCCTACAAACTGGTGCTTATCTGACAATTTTGTGTTGGTTATTTATATTGATGGTAGAAATAATGAATGAAACTCAGAAATAACGTATGTTAATTTGAAGCGTGCATGGACAGAGACCTAACAGGAGTTTGCTAGTAGATTTTAAGAGGGAGGGGTACCTCACCAATTTTATTTTTAAGTCAACAGTATATGGCTACTATGAGGTTAAAAAAAGGAGTAAGAGGATATTTTGTGTCTTTATACTAGCTATTTATAAGTGTCAGCCTTTTGAGGCAGTTTAGTCAAGAAGTACAGACCATAACTACTAACACTACTTTATGGTAAGTTTAGAGTCACAAAATGTCACAAGTCTGAAAATACATATGGATTGCCTTTACAATCCAAGAAACTGGAAAGGGTTTTTGAGCTGCCAGCTTCCCATCTGTAGGCTCAGCTGCTTCTTATCAGACTCTTGCCTAGTTCATGGCACCTCTTCCTCCTATCTCTCAAGGACATTCTAACAGATAATTACATTACAAAGTTTGTGATATATCTCTGTATCCAACCTCAGAACATATTTGCATCTTATGGTAGCCTTTAAAGGAGAGAACAGCAAGATTCCATGTTTAGTGAGCAAGAGAAGATAAACTTTTTATCAATTGAAATGGCTGCACTACAACAGCAACAGATCATGGAAATAATTTTCCTGAAAGAAGACAACCAAGGAACAAATACAGAATAATAACCAGAAGGAAGAGACAAAAGATATTCTAAACTATTGGAGCTGCTTAGATATAAGGAAACAATATAAGACACTATAAAATACATTAGAGCAGATAATGCAACTGTGTCCTGCAAGAAGTCATTTTAAACAATTCTAATAAGGTACAGAAGCCAATACAGTTCAAAAAGCTTAACAAAGATCAGAGAACAACAACAAAAAAAGTCAGAAATGGAAACAAGGAAAGCAAGTATACTAGTGCATCATATAATTAATTTGGGCTCCATACTACATTCAACATACTGCCTCCATGATCATCATAATCACATTGGATATTTGTGCCTATAAGCAAGCTGATTGAATTGTCTGTTTTGTCTTGTGCTGGGTGAGCTATTCTTGTTCAAAAAATTAAAAATTAATATAGACTTGGATGCAAAATGTTGAGATGGAGACATTTAGACAGAATATGTAGGTGCAGATCCATATGAATTAACATGTAACAGCTGGGTACTACAGATTGAGAAATTTGACACTAAGCATCTAAGTTTTGGACAAATGCAAGTACATTAGTGGAAGGTTTAGTAGCTAAACTACTCAAATGACTTAGATGACTTCTTAGAAGCGAACAGGTGTTTCTCTGCCTTCTCGAATCTAATGCCTACCAGATTTTCAGCCTGCACATTCTGGAAACTATCATCCTACTACATTTGCAGGATGTCAGATTGGGATAAATTGATCTAAGGGCTGTTTGTGCCTCCATTTAATAAAAGTCCTATATCTAGGCAATATCTTTCTTAAAAAATGTATGTGACAGACAATAGGAGGTACTATGTATATCAATTTGAAATATTTTGCAAAGGTACTTGGAAACATTTGGACATAAATAATTCCACTCCCTGATATTTGGTGTAATCCAACTTGACTGTTTTGATTTGAATATTTCAAAGCTAGTTGTATTACCATATTTAATTTCTTTTTAGCCAGTTAAATAATGTATATGATATTCATGAACGCCTATTGAAATATTCATGTTTTGATAATCTGAACATGTTAAATTTGTACACTTTGTACAGGTAGTCCTTGACCTATGATCACAGTTGAGCCTATCATTTCTGTTGTTAAGTGAGACAGTTGTTAAGTGAGTTTTGCTCCATTTTATAACCATTCTTGCCATAATTAAGTGAATCCCTGCAGGTGTTAAGTTAGTAACATGGTTGTAAAATGAATCTGGCTTCCCTATTGACTTTGCTTGTCAGAAGGTCACAAAAGTTGATTAATTGACACTGCAACTGTCATAAATTTGAGCTAGTTGCCAAATTTCCAAATTGTGAATATGTGATCAAAAGAATGCTATGGCCGTAAGTGTGAAAACTGGTCATAAGTCCCTTTTTTCAGTGCTTTTGTAACTTTGAACAGTTACTAAACAAATGGTTGTAAGTTAATGACTACCTTTCCTACTACGTGGAAAGTAATGTGATAATCTGTTCTTCAAATTGCAAGATTCATTTCATCTTCCCTATTCAAGTCTAAAATGATGGAGAATCACATTCACATTAATAAATAAATATGTAGTAGCATGGCTGTCAATTAAGATGTGTTGTGTCAAAATAATCAGATATTTTAGTTGATTAAACTATCGATGAATCAGAATGACTGAAGGTTACAATTACTTCAATGATTGTTATTTGTATAAATTTTAAGAAAGCTGAAACCTAAACCATAATTAGTAAAAATAAATAATAACAATAATAATTAATAATACACACAGGGATGCTTTGCCAAATTGAGCAGCACCCTCTATTGATTATGTAAAGAATTAAAAGCACTTCAGCATTAACAGGTGAAACTTTGGGTTTATGTTTTGCATTTTTTCACTTAGCACTCACACAACTTTAAGACTGTTTTGGGAAGCTCAAAAAGTTGAGGTCGAAGTAACATAGCAAGAAGCTACACTAACAGACATTAAATACAAGAAAACATTCAGATTTGCCTCCGTTGTTCATGTCTTTGAGAGCAGCTTATATTGAAGTTTAATCACTATTGTCTTTTATTAACACAGAGGCAAGTAGTAAGGGAAGCTAAATTCCCTGTGTGTCAAGAAGTTACAGTAAATAGTTTCTACATTTAAACATATGTTGGTATATCATCAATAATAAAATTACAACTTTCCTATTAAAAATGCAGAGGAGGTTCAATAAAAAGATGGCAACCAACGATTATAAATTAGTATAAAAGGAATAACAAATCACCTCTCTAGAGAACCAGAATTATTTTCAGTAGTTATAAATAGGTCTGGTAAATCAATGATTTTCTCAGTTCAAAAAATGGTTAACCTCTAAGGTAGGTTGAAAGTTTTTTTAAAAAAAATAATTAAGATATTTATTAGGGGAAAAAATAGATAAGAATGATGAACCAGGTTTTGAAGTCCCAGTTTCTGGGAAAGGGTTGCTGCACATCAGTTTCCTATGTCCAAGCAGCATGCAAAGATTCAATGGTAAGAGTTACATGCTGATGCATTCCATATACATTATACTGTCTATATTCACCTCTTTATGGGAAAAACGGCATTCCCAAGGAAAGGAAGCGCAAACTCTGGAGATAGGTCATTTTTATATTCATTTTATAGGTGGAAAACTCTGTTTCCGAGGAAACAGCTATTTCAAATTCTTGAGTGAGCAAAACTGATTTGGATCTGGAGCTGTTTCTCCTTCAACTCACCTAATTTTTTTTGTCATTCCCTATTCATTTTTTCTTCTATGTTCTGTCTCGGTTTGCAGATAACAGTTTTGTTTTTAAATGTAAACCTCTCTAGGAGATTTCTAAACCGGACTGGGATATACACGCTATAAATAATAATTTTAAAAAGTACAAGTAAATTGTATAATTGCAAAACACCACTTTGTTCATTCTACTATCTCAAAGGAGGGGTCTTCATCCACTAATTTAATTCCTAAATAAACTAGTAATCTTGGACACAAGCCATGTGCAATTATTAAATCAACAAAAATGTATACATTTTTGTATACATACACTATTACTCTGTGACATTTCCAAGAAATGTATGTCAATGGGTTGCTTATACAACTGCAGCAAGTAAATAACTAAAGACTCTTTTACGGAAGTGAAGCCAAACTCTACAAGGAAGATACCATTCCTGTGGTTATTTTGCTGATTTGTATGGGAGATAAATATTCCTGGGTTCAGAAGTGGTGTTCAGATCTTTTATCTAGAAATCAGATGACTTTCTTTTGTTCAACCAGAGTAGGAAGAAAACCAGAAAGGAAATTATGGTTTGGAACTGTGCCACTTAGGTTGCAAACTTCAACCCCCGCTTCCCATTTTCTGGGTCTGAATCTAGCATAAAGCATAATCCAAGGCTTGCAAAGAGTATAGTTGACTGTATTGTACATTGTCCTTGATCTTCAAATTTTGTTGCTTTGAAGCTTGTTTTCAAAAATCTTTTTAATGTAAACTTTGTAGGTATTTTATGATTTCAGCAAAACCCTGTAAGAATATTCTGGCATAACATTTTGCAAGTCTAATGCAATGGCAACACAAGAGGAGTCATTTCTGTAGGCGTATTTCACTGCATTTCCATAAGCTGATCAATTCTCATTCCCTTACCATATATTGAGCAACAGATTTGGAAATGAATCTTGAAAAACAATCTCCCAGGATTAGTACAGGACCGTGAACTTTTTGTAGTATTGTAATAGAAAAATTTATATATTTGGTAAGGAATATTGAGCAGGGATAATATGAGCATTTTAACAAGATTTTGCATTGCTGTTTATATGCAAAAGAGGAAGGGAAAAAAAGATGCTGACAGATATTGCATCCAACATGCTCTGAATCTGAATACATCACAAAAAATCATGCTGGGTTAAAAAAATGCTTTTGCAGAAAGAGCTATTTATGGCATTTTTTTAACCACACAGAAGCCGTGTCCTAGAAAAAAATAAAACAATAGGGATATATTTCCCTATTAGAATGCCTTAATCCCATTTGGGGTACCTGTGATTTACAGTAGCGTTTTTCAAATTTGGCAACTTTAAGTTGTGCGGACTGGGGAATTCTGGGACTTAGAGTTCACACATTTTTAAGTTGCCATGTTTGAAAACACCGATTTACAAGGATTGGAAAAAATATTAAGAGTGACTTCCTTACTGACCTAAATTATAGATCCACATTGAGGCTTAAGAGGATAGACTTTGGGAGGGTTTGAGACATGAAAAGAAACAAATAATTGTTCCCATTAAAAAGTTCTTGAACTTAAGTCTGTGTTCCCATATTATACTACTTTTTTGTGTTAAGATAATTTAGGGGTAGGAAAGAAGCTACCCCTTTCATGCTCCATCAGGCCATTTAATTCAGTATAATCTGATCTCCAAGATACGTTAGATTTAAATAATGGGAATTATAATCCGATACATATGACGGATGCCAGGTTTAAAACAATGGATTCTTTGACAAAGATTATAGGACTTTTTAATACGTAAAGCACATACTTTGTAACTAAACTACATTCAGAACTAGAACAACAGAAACAGCAGAATAAGGTTTCTTGCATTGAAGCTGATTACGAAAAAACAGTGCAACTCCTAAAAGATGCCAGTACTGTAATATCACCTATAAGCCCCGACTCACTACAAGAAACAGATCAACTGATATACATCACAGCTGTAATTATAACTGAAGATCTTGGATGCAAAATCAATAAACAAGAAAAAAAAAGCCAAATAGAGCATCACCAAAAAGGAAAAACAAGATAAAAAAAAAAAACAGCAAGCAAAAATAAAATGAAAGCAAGCTAGAACAGAGGAAATGCAAGCAAGCTGAAAAACAAATCCAAAAAATCCCCTGATCAAGAAATATCACATAGATACAAAGAAAATCAAGGAAGCCCTGGAAACAATAAAGCAGCAAATAAAAGCCATAGCCAAGAAAATCAGCAGAAGCAAGCCTCAAATTGCACAGAGAAAATCTTCAATTTCAGTTGAATCAGAATTTTTTCTACTAATCCATAAATGTGGAAGAAGATAACCTTTATTGTCATTTTTTCCTGTGGGCACTCTGGCACACATTAAAAATGAAATTCTGTTGCCAGCTCTCAAACGTGTACACATACATAACACACATATTGATATGCTATATCACTACGTATATACGGTATATACCTACACCTTAACATATAAATACATATAAATATTAATCACTGTCCATCTTGAATACATAGCGAAAAGAGGAAGCTTGAGAGTTCACAAGGTTGATACTATGGTATATGGAACAAAACTGTGACTGAATCTGGATGTTCTGCTTCAGATACCATGAAGCTTTCTTCCAGAAGGTAACAAGGAAACCAGGATGTGTAGCATCCAGACAATCCTGCGGATCCTGCTCAAGCATCGCTTATATGCTATGCCCTGAATAGAAGGGAGTGAACTGCCAATGATCTTTTCTGCCATCCTCACCACTCTGCACTGCCTTCCTGTCTGAAGCAGTGCAAACCAGACTGTAATGCAATATGTAGGATGCTCTTGATCATCTTCTATAGAAAGTGGTAAGGACAGGGAGAGGAAGATGTACTTTTCTCATGCAACGCAGAAAATGTAGACGCTGCTGTGCCCGCTTCACGCTGTATCTCGCTGTTGAGTGACCAAGCCAGCCTACTCGTTAGCTGCACACCCAGAAATTTGATTTCTGGAAACTACAATTAACTCACCAATATCTCACAAACAATAAATAGGGCCTGTAGTTCTAGGCACAGCTGTGGGATAACCCAAAGGAAAGTTGAAGGGATACAAAGGGGCTAATTCTGGCTGCACAAGCCTTAAGAACAAATGCATATCAAGCCAGACCTGAGAAGACAGCAAAAGATAGCAAGTGCTATCTCTGTAAAGAAGCTGAAAAAAAATCAAAACTATCTAGTTAGCTGCTGCAAGAAGATTGCACAGACTGCTTAAAAATGATGGCATGATAAAATAACATTGGTGCATTGCAAGATCTGCAAGAAATACCATTTGCTTGCAAGCAAGAACTGGTGGGACCAGAGAACAGACAAAATAATAGAAAATAAACAAGCTAAAGTGCTCTGGGACTTTAGCATTCAAATAGACAAGCATGTGTCACATAATACCCCAGAGTTAGCAAATGTTGAGAAGAAAGACAAAAAAACTCTGTGGACATGTGATAGCCGAACAGAAGACAAAGAAATGGAGAAAATTACAAACTACGAAGACCTGTAAATAAAAGTAGAACAACTGTGGCAAAAGAAGGAAGAAATGGTACCAATAGTAATAGATGCCTTGGGTGAAATTCCCAAAACAACTGGAACATCACTTGAACACCATTGGCATTGACAAAACCAGCATTAGTCAATTACAAAAGGCAGTTTTACTTGGAACAGCTTACATCCTGCAATGAAATCCTTCACCCCATCAAATAGAATAGAATAGAATTTTTTATTTTTTATTGGCCAAGTGTGATTGGACACACAAGGAATTTGTCTTGGTGCATATGCTCTCAGTGTACATAAAAGAAAAGATAAGTTCGTCAAGAATCATAAGGTACAACACTTAATGATAGTCCGGGTACAAATAAGCAATCAAATCATAGTAGGAACCAGTCAATATAAATTGTAAGGATAGAAGCAACAAAGTTACAGTCATTTAAGGAGGAGGAGGTTCTGTGGGAGGAGATGGGTGATGGGAACGATGAGAAGATTAATAGTAGTGCAGACTTAGTAAATAGTTGACAAATAAAAATTATTTGTTTAGCAGAGTGATGGCGTTCGGGAAAAAACTGTTCTTGTGTCTAGTTGTTCTGGTGTGCAGTGCTCTATAGCGTCGTTTTGAGGGTAGGAGTTGAAACAGTTTGTGTCCAGGATGTGAGGGGTCTGTAAATATTTTCACAGCCCTCTTTTTGACTCGTGCAGTATACAGGTCCTCAATGAAAGGCAGGTTGGTAGCAATTGTTTTTTTCTGCAGTTCTAATTATCCTCTGAAGTCTGTGTCTGTCTTGTTGGGTTGTAGAACTAAACCAGACAGTTATGGAGG
>QLTV01001030.1:3461993-3491090 GCA_003457575.1 Thermophis baileyi
TTAATACATTTCTGGCCTGATTGTACAGCATTTTATCACCTTTTCTATAGGCTTCCTCTTTGGAACAACGTAGCTGCTTAAGTTTAGCTGTGAACCAAGGTTTGTTGTTGCTGTATATTCGCAAGTTCCTGGTCGGAACACATAGGTCTTCACAGAAGCTGACATATGATGTTACAGTATCTGTGAGTTCATCCAGGTCTGCAGAGGTATCTTCAAAAATATTCCAATCAGTGCAGTCAAAGCAAGCCTGTAGCTTTAACTTTGTTAAATAACAACATCTGCCTATCCCAGGTCTTTAGGAAGGATTGGATAGGTGGATAAAGATGGCAAACCCAGTCTTACCATCTGGCTGAAAGTGTGACCAACCACAGTCATATCTAAAAGTAAGAAATCTGGATTATTAAGGATGTGAAGTTTATAGCAAAATATAGTCAGCAGGTGGCACTCCACTTCCATGAAATTGGTATAGAGCTGCTACAGGGTCAGTACAGGATGGGTTGGGTGGGTGTATATGTAAGTAGAGATTGATGGTGAGAAAGATAAATGTATCTGGTAGTTTGCAGTTTGCTGAATCATTCTCAAGAATGCACAATTAGGGAAGAAAGGTTATTTGGAGACTTACTTCAGTTTTTCTTTTCTTTTTTTAACAATGTAGAATCTGTAGTTAATTTTAATTTAGTTTTAGGAAGTATCTTGGGTAGCTATCTCCATGCTACATCAATAATAGAATATGCTGTCCTATGTAAACACTAGCAGCAAAATGGAAACAGGAGCTGTATGTTTCTATATTTTTTTCCAAAGTCTGTTAATATCTGGCAGCTCAACTACCTGTTTTTTATTGGCATAATTTTACCTCCATTCAGTGAAGATCGCACTTTTGAAATTTGTGTTATTTTTGCTATACTGTAGAGACTTAAATGCAAGAAATGTATATTGGTTGTAAAATCTCCATGTTGTGTAATATCCAATAATAGCTTTTTCTTGGCAACAGGTAGGCAACCTATGGTTCTCCAAATATTGCTGTACTATAACTGCCAACAAATGTTATTACTGGCCCTGCTGGCTGAGCTGCTCAGAACTAAAGTTCAGCATTATCTGAAAAACACATAGTGACCATTTCACGAAAGTAATATAAGTCATCCACTGAAGTCTCTTATTTCACTGGAATTAATGCAGAGGGTTGTGGAGGATAGGATTGTAAAATCAGGGGGGAGTAGAAACTTTTTCCATTAAAAATATGTCAGAATTGGTTAACTCCACTTCTGTCTGAAATTGGTGGGTCTTATCTCCCTAGAAGAGACCCATTTTAGCAATAGCAATAGCAGTTAGACTTATATACCGCTTCATAGTGCTTTACAGCCCTCTCTAAGCGGTTTACAGAGTTAGCATATTGCCCCCAACAATCTGGGTCCTCATTTTACCCACCTCAGAAGGATGGAAGGCTGAGTCAACCTTGAGCCGGTGAGATTTGAACCGCTGAACTGCAGCTAGCAGTCAGCTGAAGTAGCCTGCAGTGCTGCACTCTAACCACTGCGCCACCTCGGTATCAGGCTAGAAACTGGGAGACCCTGAGTTCTAGTTCTGCCTTAGGCACAAAGACAGCCAGTCCCTTTCCCTCAGGCGTAAGGAGCAGACAATGGCAAACCACTTCTGAAAAACCTTGCCAAGAAAATTTCAGGGACTTGTCTAGCCACTCTCAAAGAATTGGTCATGATTGAATGGAAGAAAAACAATCTCTCTAGAACATCTAAGTAGGTCTATGCATATTATTCAATGGTACTAGCACTCTATGCAATGAAGTAATAGAAACTTGCCTTTCTTACAAAAGTAAAACATAAAGGACTGCAACACTTATAGCAAGATTCCCTGTGCATATTTCATGTCCAGCATTATTTCATGTGTGGCTAGGTAGGTAGGTAGTAGTAAGTAGGTAGGTAAGTAGGTAGGTAGGTAAAGAGGGAGGGAGGGAGGGAGGGAGGGAGGGAGGAAGGAAGGATTTCTCTTATTATTCTGTGTAGGCATGAACAGAAATTTGGGATTTTTCAACCTCATCAGGGATTCTGTCCCCAGTTGAATTGATGCTTTTCAGAGCGCCTCAGGCTATTTTCCAAAATAATAAATTGTAAGATAATTCTGGTCTGCCGGTTTCACCCTCTTAAATGAAAGCTTTAAAAATGCATACCTGTTTCTTGGCAGAAAGAAGTTTGTTTTGGAATTCAGTACATTTAATTAAATGCTGTAATTCATACAAATTATTCTTAGTGAGGAGATAATCAGTGCAGCTTCTGTAGAGGGTCTGCACAGATTTCTATATATATCTACCGTATATAAATATATGTGGGTATGTTTGTGCTAATATATTTTTTTGGTCATATTTCATTGCAAGGGGCTTTCCCCATTGCTGAGTTGAAGAGCTATCTATAGTACTTATCCTTTGATCAACAGAAAATTATATTGGCACAAACTTTGCTGTCCATTTCTGATCCTTATGCTGCCTCTATTATCTATGAGGCACCTGAATCCCTTCCATGTTTCAAGGGTAACACATCCTAACAAATGTTATGAATCTCAAGGCTGCTCTTGGGTAGTATTGCAATTAAAGGAAAACAGTATTTTAAGGTAACAGTAACTTAGGTCTCCTTCACCTGATGTGGATCAGAAGAATGATGTGGATCAGAAGAAGGCTATATCTTGGAGAAGAAAGAAAAATTATGCCACCAGGGCAGGCTTATGCTATGGTTTGATGCAAGTGAGACATAATATGTACATGACCTCCCACCACCAAGAAGGAATAGCTATCATTCTTGGTGGCATTATGATTGTTTTATATCTTACTTCCACAAAGGCCAAAGTCCCCAAACACTTAGCCAAGAAAGAACCTAATAAAATGTTAAGAGGGGCAATTTTTAATTTGCCTTTTTTAATGTGTTGATATTTCTGATGCATCCTCTGCTATTGGATCCTCAGCCACAAAATTTGTAATTCAAAATGAAAGAGAATAACACCAGGTTGCTAATTTTCTGCCTAGATATGGAACTTTCTGAAAGATGGCTAGGGCAGATACCATTCTAACTATTTTTCAAACATATGTATCAGATTATCAGTCAACCATGTTTTGATGCTGGCTAGTCACGGATTCCCGTAGCTGTGTAAGCTATGAAGTGGGCATTGGGAGAAGAGAAGGTAATCCAAACTTTCTGTTTTTCCTTTGTGCTTTGTTTACTGAGTCTAGACTAAGAAGATGTTTAGTTTAGATTCTTATAGGAAAGTTCTCACAGGAGCTGCTGCAAATGGTAGTATCAATATCAGACACCAGACTGGCATAATAGATGGAGTTAAAAGCCACCAGAGAAGATTCTGGGAAAAGAAACAGAGCAATGAAGGAGCTGGCTTACAGCTAAAGGCACTACAGTGGCTAAGTGACAGCTCTAGTGGCTGTTGAAGGTAAGATATTGGACTGTTGGTTTTTATCCAGGATAACATTGGCTGTTAAACTTAAAAATAGCCTGAACTAATTAGGTTTATGGGATTCAGGGTAAATCTGGCATAAGATTTACTGAAACATTTGAGGGCATGTTCTGAGAAAAAGAGAGCTGAAGAAGTACCTTACAACATTGTGAGCAAATATAGCTAGGTAACTCCAGGCTTTGGCTAAGATCGAACACGGTGGAAAATAAGATAAAACATTTACCTCTCAGAATGATCAGGCAATCATCTGTCACCTCTTCAGTTGAAAATGGATGATACCACACTGGTTAATTATGTAAGCCTTTTTTTTTAGACCCAGAATAATGAAAAGAATTAGGACTAGTTATTAGACCTGGGGAGGTGTGCATGCATGTGAGGAATGCAGGTATGTTAACAGAATAACAGAATTGGAAGGGACCTTGGCGGTCTTGTAGTTCAACCCCTGCTCAAGCAGGAGACCCTATCCCATTTCAGACAAATGGTTGTCCAATCTCTTCTTAAAAACCTCTAGTGATGGACCAGCCATTATATTATATATTATCATATCATATATCATATCAATCATATTATTATGCTATTAGATTCTACCATATTATGTTACTATAGCTTTTACTTAGAATGTCTTGGAAAACAAACACATGTCTAGAGAAAAAAATGCAAAGCACATTGTCTAGCTAAGCTTCATTAGGGAAGAGAGGGAAATGTCTGATAAAGATTGGAAACAATTAATGAAGCTGAAAAATGAAAGTACTTGTCTAGTCTGATGAGACTTGGGTTATATCCAAGCCGAGGTGGCGCAGTGGTTAGAGTGCAGCACTGCAGGCTACTTCAACTGACTGCTAGCTGCAGTTCGGCGGTTCAAATCTCACCGGCTCAAGGTTGACTCAGCCTTCCATCCTTCTGAGGTGGATAAAATGAGGACCCAGATTGTTGGGGGCAATATGCTAACTCTGTAAACCACTTAGAGAGGGCTGTAAAGCACTATGAAGCGGTATATAAGTCTAAGTGCTATTGCTATATCCAAGTTGATTATTTATGTCTTTCTAAACTTGCACAAAAACATCTGAAAATGGTGTGGTCTGTCCCTTCCCAATCAAATAAAATCTCTGTATCCAAGCATCCCCAGTGACAACATCATATCTCCCTTGTGGGGATCAACATGCCCTATATTACTTTTATGCAGTATCTGGAGGTAAAATAAGAGGGAAAACACCATTCTAGACGGAGCATCTACAGTTATTTCAGGCTGCCTCAGCAGTGGATGGACATGAGATACAGCTGGTGGCATATGGAGATGTCCTCTGGAAACTGTTAGCAAGTCATCCTTATATCTGGGGAAGAAGGATGTGAGGGATTTGTCCTAAGACATCGTATAATTCGTATCATATACAATCACTTTATTAAAATATTTGGGGAAGTACACTGTTCAAGAGAAGAACAAAGATGGGATAATTGGGCTCCATCCTTAACAAAAAAAGGAAATGGAAAAAATATTATTTAAATTAAGTTTGTGTGTCTTTGTATATGTCGTACACACAGATACACAAATATTTACTACTTTGGTTACAAGCATTCGTAATTCAGTTCCTCTGCTATAGATGCAATCACTTCAAAACCTAGAAACACAAAAAGCAGAACATCATTTCTGTTTTTAAACAAATGATTACATTGTAGGAATCTGCCTCATCTGGTGCTCATGGTATCTGGTGCTCATGCTCATGATATTAATTACTATCCGCTATGTGATTTGTAAATAAGGACCATCTGTGTGAACTATTCAAACCATTAGCTCTCTAATAAAGACAAAGGGAGAAGCAAAAATGGAGATAGAATGAGAACAGAGTTGGGTTAAAAACTCGACTGCGGATTGAAATAGCGACAAGGGAGATACAACAAAATAAGATGTTAGGCCTAGGGAATATTGTGAGCAAAAGACTCTCTGATCTCAACCTTGTTGTAAATCAGAACTATATGGCTACCCTGATTCCTCTCATAAAGCACTGACTCATTGCATTACAAAGAAAATATTTAACAGAGCAACAGGACTAAATGATAGAAGTAATTGAGCCAAACTACAGTTTTTATTAAACCTTCATGTCATAGCAAACCTCATCTGGGTTTAGAAGGTAAACATGGTCAAGCTAGTTAAATACTCGAATGGAATGATTGTAAGCCAAAAAATCAAGAGTCTGGTAGCAGTTCTTCTAACACATTTTATTAGAAGGCATAAGCTTTTGTGAGTGCAGCTCATTTCATCAGATGCATAGACTGGCACAACTAATGCAGGATTTAAATTAAGATGAGATAGGAGGGAGGAGCAGATAGGTTGGCTATGCAGAAGCAAATGGGTTTGTTGAGATCTTCTGAGATAGCCAGGAATCTTTTGATGTATGTGATTTCAGCAATGTTTCTCTCCTTTGTGCCGATAAACTTTCTTTTTTTCTAAAATGAGTACTTTGAAATCTGTAATTAATTATCCTGGGAGGTTGAAATGCTCTGATATTGCTTTGTTCTTATTCTGAGTCCTGATATCAAACTGTGTCCATTAATTCTTTTGCATAAAGTTTTACCTACCGGTATTTGTCCTACATAAAATCCAGAGCACTACTGCTGGCAGATGATGATATATGATGAGCCACGGTGGTGTAGTGGTTAGAGTGCAGTAGCAATAGCAATAGCACTTAGACTTATATACCGCTTCATAGTGCTTTACAGCCCTCTCTAAGCGGTTTACAGAGTTAGCATATTGCCCCCAACAATCTGGGTCCTCATTTTACCCACCTCGGAAGGATGGAAGGCTGAGTCAACCTTGAGCCGGTGAGATTTGAACCGCCGAATTGCAGCTAGCAATCAGCTGAAGTAGCCTGCAGTGCTGCACTCTAACCACTGCGCTACCTCGGCTCAGTACTGCAGGCCACTTCTGCTGCCTGCCGGCTGCCTGCAATTTGGCAGTTCAAATCTCACCAGGCTTAAGGTTGACTCAGCCTTCCATCCAGGGGTGGGTTCTAACTTACCTCGCTGCCGGTTCGCTTCCTCCTGCGGCACGTGGCTGCGCGCGCATTGCACACCGTATGGCTGCGCCGCCCGAGCGCAGTGCCGAAAATTCACAAAAAAATCCCCCCCCCAAAAGCCAAAAACAAGATGGTGGTGCATGCGCAGTGCCGGGGACTCGGCTTCTGTGCATGCGCAGAAGAAAAAAATCAGCAAAAAATCCCCCCCCCAAAAAATCAAAAAAATAAAAAAAGATGGTGGCGTCCACAGACCGGCACCGACAGAACTGGCTCCGTGATGTCACCAGCGGTTTGCTACCGGTTCTATAGAACCGGTGCGAACAGGGAGGAACCCACCTCTGCTTCCATCCTTCCGAGGTGGGTAAAATGAGGACCCAGATTGCTGAATCTGTAAACCGCTTAGAGAGGGCTATAAAGCACTATAAAGCGGTATATAGGTCTAAGTGTTATTGCTATTGCTATATATCATGTTAGAGGAAGTGCTTGCGAAGGCATCTCTAATCTTTTTTATGTCCTTGTTGGATCCTGTGATGGTGCTATTGGATCAGGTTGGCCGTCGCGGGAGGCTCATCCCGCATGTATAGTGGAGCTGGAGGACGGGGATGGGCCACACCTCCCACGACAGCCAACCTGATCCTGGGCTAAATTAAATTATTTGAATCCCACCACTGCCTGTATCCACAGAATGAACATGCTATCACCACATTTCTTACTATCACCAAATTAGCCACTAGAAGTAACTCCCTCATTTGGCGTAATGTAATGTCCATTTATTTATTTATTTATTTTATTTATTTATTTGTCAAACATGTACAAGATAGCAGGTATAGGTATAAACCTAAACATAATCAAAGTGAATACAGATAGATGAGGACAATAGGACAGTAGGACAGGGACGGTAGGCACGCTGGTGCGCTTATGCACGCCCCTTACAGACCTCTTAGGAATGGGGTGAGGTCGACAGTAGACAGTCTAAGGTTTACAAAGTGCTTCCCTCCCCTCAACTTAATAGAGTTGTTTCCACATAAAAGCTATTAACAAACTAAAAAATTTAAAAGGAATGGGGAGGAGAGGAATTCAGAGTTAATCTTCTGGTTTATCATATGCAGCCTTCCTTAAACTATCCTTCCACACATGTTTTTGATCCTATTTTATTTTGTGGTTTGGCTTTAGCAAAGAACATATGGCGTAGTTTACTTGCTAGTAATATCTGAAACCATCATGCTTTCAGATATGTTTTCATAACAACACTTTTAATTATGCACAAATTTGGTCTGGATTGCATGGAGCAACCTACTGAGCATTAAGCCTGAAGGATTATTTCTAGACAAGGGAGGGGAATGAGATAGCTTTCAAATCTACCTTTCTACTCTACTTTTGTATCTAATCTCTTGAGTCCCTGAATGATTAAAGCACTGTCTTTTCCAGAAAATCACTGTGGCATTGGGTTTTTTATTTGAAAAATCCATGTATTACACAGGCTACCAAATTGAAAAGTTTTGGGGACTCCTTTGAGAATATTAAGTTCAGTGTTAGCTTAAGCATAAGCATAGCTCCACCTAGTAGGAGAAACTTAACAGAATGAGAATAAAGCCTACATGTAGGTGTGGTAATTTTTATTAGGATTAAAATCAAAACCAAATAAAACTGGGCTTTAAATATATTTCCTACCCAAGACGAAATATTGTGTTATGAGAAGTGACATGATATATAACTGAAAGGGGGGAAAAAACAGTTCATGACATCAAGTTTGTATCTTTTGAGACCAGGCTGTGGTTTCACTGTTATTCCATGTTCATTCTGTTCTGTCCTTATGTAGTTCAGGGTATGATATAAAGATTTTTGTCTTCTTAATTTATCTTTGCCTAAGACCACGGGATAGGTCAGATTAAATTAGAGTGATTGTGCTCACACAACATGCTAAGCTATAATTTGTTTAAACATAGTTTATTGAAAAAATATATCATTGGTTGACCCATGCACTATGTCATAAGCCATGCTTAACAAATCATGGGTTCATACAATACATTACATTAAATCGAAACAAACTATATTTTTACATAGTACAGAGTGGGTATTTATTCTTTCTCCAGACTGAGTTCATTAACTTGCTAAACGAATCAAAAAAATAATATTTGGTTCAGTGTAATAGGGGATCCCAAGCATTGACTGGCCAAGATAATCTTGTGAGTGTCATGTCTGAAGCGATCTGAATTCAGGTTCCAACTCAGCACTTTTCATCATCTATATATCTGGAACAGAGGTGGGTTTCAGCAGGTTCTGACCAGTTCTGGAGAACCAGTAACGGAAATTTTGAGTAGTTCGGAGAACCAGTAGTGGAAATTTTGAGTAGTTCGGAGAACCGGTAAATACCACCTCTGACTGGCCCCGCCCCCATCTATTCTCTGCCTCCCAAGTCCCAGCTGATCGGGAGGAAATGGGGATTTTGCAGTAACCTTCCCCTGGAGTGGGGGGGAATGGAGATTTTGCAGTATCCTTCCCCTGGAGTGGGGTGGGAATGGAGATTTTACAGTATCCTTCCCCTGCCATGCCCACCAAGCTACGCCCATCAAGCCACATCACGCCCACAAGCCACGCCCACAGAACCGGTAGTATAAAAATTTGAAACCCACCACTGATCTGGAAGATTCGGGAACTAAAATTTCCAGACTTCCTAATCCGGCCTGGTGGCTCTAATTTAAATTGCATGGCCTACATCTGTCAAAGCAGAAAAATCATTCCATGTGGCTGTATTGGGACTATCGCTTATTTTATTTCAGAATTTATATTGATGTGATGATAGATTGAACAGTTTTATATTATTAATTTGTTTATAATGATATAGCTCCCATTTGTAACTGTGGCTACAGGGGGATTATTTGAGAACATACAGGTAGACCTCAACTTACGACCACAATTGAGCCCAAAATTTCTGTTGCTAAATGAGACATTTGTTAAATGAACTTTGCCCCCATTTTATAACCTTTCTTGTCACATTTGTTAAATGAATCATTACAATTGTGAAATTAGTAACATGGTTGTTAAGTAAATCTGGCTTCTCCATTGCCTTTGCTTGTCAGGAAGTTGCAAAAGGTGATCATAAGACCTGGGCTCACTGCAACCGTCATAAATATGAGTCAGTTGCCAAGCATTTTAATTTTGATCAGGTAACCATGGGAATGCTGCAAATGTCGTAAGTGTGAAAACGGCCATGTCACTTTTTTCAGTGCAATTGTAACTTTGAATGGTCACTAAACAAACTGTTGTAAGTCAAGGACTACATGCAGTGGTGAAATCCAATTTTTTTTACTACCAGTTCTGTGGGCGTGGCTTGGGCATGGTGTGGCTTGGTGGGTGTGGCTTGGTGGGCGTGGCAGGGATACTGCAAAATCCCCATTCTCTCCCCACGCCTGGGGGAAGGATATTGCAAAATCTCCATTCCCTCCCCACTCTGGGGCCAGCCAGAGGTGGTATTTGCTGGTTCTCCGAACTACTCAAAATTTCCGCTACCGGTTCTCCAGAACCTGTCAGAACCTGCTGGATTTCACCCCTGACTACATGTACATATTGGAATTATAGAACTTCAAATGGTCAATATATTATCATAATTGGGTTGAACTAATGTCAGTGACAGTACAGTATTAAATTGTATATATTACATGGTGGTGATTGGACATGGACTTTATTTTGTTTTGATTTCTTTTATTATCTCACTGATCCTTTGATCTATAGTTTATTTAATTGACAATTGCCTGCTTTTACACTCATTTCTGCTTGATCATATGTTCCTTTTTGCAGCCAGTTTCCCCATCCCGGTGACCTCTGGATGCTTGGTCCATGAAATGAAGTCAAGTCAAATCAAGCTCATCATGGGCCCATCCCTTGGACTTGCTGGCTGGGAATTTTGTGAATTGAAGTATAATGCACAGCTGGAAGTACCAAACTGGAAGTACTATTTCACAGGCTTTTAATGCATTACACTTTTGCTTTTTGTTGCTTTGGGTCATAACTGACACCAAGGATTGACTTCCAAGGAAGATGAAACTTCTGACAATTTTACCCTGAAGCTTTTCTCTCACTTCATTTCTATGATTTTAAAAGCGGAGCGATGTCTTATATTTTATGTACAAAAGACAAAACAAACTGCTTCTCAAAAGATGTTGATTAGATGAATCATTGAATAGTTGTATAGAAGTACAGGGTTTTCTGGTCTTGGGCATAGATTTTGGATGAGGTGTCTCTTTAAATAAACACTTTGCTGTTCCATTTTGCAAATTAGAGATGCCCTTTTGTGTGAGAAGAGTGTTGGTAAATCAAGTCTGAAGTGTATTTGATTGTTGTATAATATGCCTGATTTTGATAGCGTGATACAAGTGGAATAGGCAATATTGTAATGTTACGGAATCATACAAAACCACTAAGCCCTCAATGTCAACAAAAATGTTCAACTTATCAAAATATAGCTGATAAAAGCTATAGTAGCAAGGCAAATGTGCTTTTTTTCCCTTTTTTTTTTGTATATGTTTTATTTACAGTTTTCCTTTAACAACCAGCATATTTTGTGAACAGTGTAATGACTGGGTCAGAGGTCGGTTCCTCCTGGTTCGGACCGGTTCGCCCGAACCAGTAGCAACCCACTGGTGACATCACAGAGCCGGTTCGGTCGGTGCCGGTCCGTGGACGCCGCCATCTTTTTTTTGGAATTTTTTTTCTGATTTGTTTTTTTTTTTTTTGGAATTTGTTTTTTGGAATTTGTTTTTTTTTTTTCTTCTGTGCAGAAGCCGAGTTGCCGGCACTGTGCATGCGCTGCCATCTTGTTTTTGGCTTTTTGGGGGGGAATTTGTTTGGGATTTTCTGCACTGCGCATGCGCGCGCGCCCACGCTGCGCGAGAGGAAGTGAATCAGCGGCGAGGTAAGTTAGAACCCACTCCTGGACTGGGTCAATACATTTTTTACACAGTGCTAACAATAATAATACAATTACATATACATAGTTTTTATCTTCCAACTACTGACCTTTATATGCTCATTATAATTATAATATATTCTTTTATGTATCAATATATGTAATACTATTTTCCCAATTTGTACTTATTCCCCCCCCCACACACACACTTGTTGGAGTTCTTCCATATTCACCTCTTTATCTTTAAACAGTACTATTCCCTCTTTATGGTACTTTATCGCTTTCTCCAAATATATATTTAAACATCAATTACATTTCTTCATACAATGTGTTTGTTGACCCCTGTTAAATCACCAGTATTTTAATATTTTAAGTATTACTCAAGTTCCATCATATTTCCAATATCTCAGTTTTCTATAAACACCAATAAAAATAATTGTTAATAAAATTTAATCGGTCCCGGGATTATATCTCTAAGTCCCCTGAATTTGTAATCCTTAAAAGCTATAGATTCTAATATATTTTTTTCACACTGTTAATCATAATAATACGTTTAGATATGCCTAATCACAGTCTTCCACCTCCTAACTTTAGTATATTTGTGGTTATAATAACTTCTATTATATATCTATATATATGTTACTATTTTCCCCATTTATACTTTCTATTTGTTTCTATTAGTTTTGAATACAATCACAGTATTACAAAGTATTATGTCTCTATCCATCATCACTCAGCCTTTTTAGAATTTCGTCATTTATTGACTTTTTGGTAATTCTTTTATATTTCTCTCTTGGGATCCTGTATTTTTTTCTAACATTTTTACATAGACTGAATGCTCCCTCTATCTTACCCCTTATCTCCTTCTGCTGCATCATTTGGATGCCCATCCATAACCCTTTCATTATTTTTGGGAAGTCTTCCTTTCTTTTCCTGTGCTATTGTAAGCTCTTAAGGAATTATCTATTCACTTCTTAGTATTTATTATTATTGTCTTTTCATTGTTTTTATTTTCTTGTAGCTTTTTTTAAAGTCTCCTCCACCACTCCTTCTGATTTCTCATCTGTCTTCTGAATATTTTGTTCATCTTTTCCCACCATTTGTTGAGGGTCTTCTACACTCACTTCTTTATCTTTGGACAATCCCATCATCTCCTTATGATTCTTTGTCACACTTTCATAAAAACTTTCAGCCATTATCATTAACATTTCTTCATAAAACTTTATTGTCTCCTGCTGAGTCATTTTGTACCAAATTAATATATTAAAAATTACTCAATATGTCTAATATTCCAGTATTCCAATATCTAAAAACTCCTAAAAAGTCAATTATTCATAAAATTTATCAATCCCAGAATTGTTCCTCCAAGTCCCCTAGTTTTCTAGTCCCTAAAAGCTATACATTTATACTTTACAGTCTTTATAGTTTCCAGTTTACACCTTCCCAATTGTCCAAATTTTAAAGTCTTATTTGTCTTTTCTTCTTTTTCTCTTTCTCCCCCCCCCCTTCTTTCTCTTTTCTTCTTTTGCCTCGTAGGATGTTCTATCAAATAATGTTAGTGAATCAAATCCAACTTGGCCCACCAGGTTTTCTCAAATCTGTCAAATCCACCTTTCAATGAACAGTTTAATAAAGTTTTGATATTTATAAATTCAGTTTACTTTAAAAATCTTCAAACAGTTCAGTAAATATTTCCAAATTGCCTTCTAAGGTAAAGTCAAGGTCAAATAGCCATCCAGGTGGTGTTTGCTTTCTCGCCTTTCACCACTTTCACTCAGATTTCACACATTGCAGTAATCTTCTTCCTCCAGTAGATGGCTCTCCTACTCCCAATTCCAGCATTCAACAGAGTGTAAAAGTAAAAAACAGCTGATTGTCAGCCATTCAGGGGGGTTAAAGATGGAGTTTAGAAAGGCAATTTCTCCCAATAATCACTTTTCACAATGTTATTCAACTTTTTCCAGGCTTTCTATGGTTTAAAACATCCTTTAAATATTAATCTTTAGTCTTTCTCTTTGATTTTTAGTCTTTGATTCTTCTCCATAAATCCAATCGCTGCTTTCTTACTATTTGGAGATTGTTTTTTTTAATAATTTTTAACTTGGGTTAAATCTTTAGGGTAAAAGTTGGAAGTTATCTCACCCAGTTTCACTGCTCTGTCCACGCACCGCTCCAGCACAAGATCTTAGTGTCCCGGTTGTCCCGGTTGTCCCAGACACTACCCAGACAGACCAAAATGGCCATCGTCCCTGCTGCTGTTCGGGAAAACTTTCTTTGGATCAATGAGGAAATTGCGGTTTGCTCGTGATCTACAAAGCACCTCTCCTTTCTTCATCACCCCTCCAAGGGCGGCTTGACCCCGTAGGGTCTTCCGGCAAGCAGTTGCCAGCTGCATTTCATGGAGCCCGGCGGAGCTCCACTATTTTCCAGCCGTTCCCGCCGCGACGTCAACCAGAAGTCCCAGGAAAATGTGCTTTCAAATACCTTCTCCTTCTAGGATATCTGTACAACATTCCAGTCCAATTTACAGCCCTGGACTTCTTGGTAATCTTTGCAAGGGCTCCCAAATCTGATCCTACTTAGGTTTTAAGAGATCAGCCCATTCATCTATTTTTCTTTTTTCCCCCCACCAATTTAGTACAATAAGTGGTTTTATATATTTGTGGTACGGTCTGCATATATACCTTCTCCGCATTCATACATTTTTGCAAATTGTCTTCTTTAGTAACACTGAGAATAATTCTCTGAATTAAACTTAAATGATCAACATCACTACAATACAAAATAATTCGTTTTTTTAAAATTGGCAGTTATGTGTCATCCCATTTTTTTAAAGTTATACATATGTTTACACAACTTTAGAGACAAGTGCAGCAGAAAGTTCATAAACAAGTAAATTCCCTGGAAGCAATCAGAATAAAACATATCTAAGGTCAAATTCTTCACAGTCTTCCTTTATCACTTCATTCCAGGATATTCAGCCTTCTGTGATAAGAACACTCAGAATTTCTCATTCACCAGTCTGAGGCTGTGAATATGGTTTTCATCCAGTCATGCTTAATATTCTACTTTAATTTTATCCTTGTGGAATGAAATAGAACATTATGGTGGCGTAGTTGCTCTATTAAAATGTTCGACTGAAATAGTTAATATGAGAATTATAATACTATACTGTCTTGGAAATATGCTCTACTAAATTCAAACTTTCTTGTCACTAAAGGTATTTTTAGAATAGAATAGAATAGAATAGAATTTTTTATTGGTTAAGTGTGATTGGACACACAAGGAATTTGTCTTGGTGCATATGCTCTCAGGGTACATAAGAAAAGATACGTTCGTCAAGAATCATAAGGTACAACCAGGGGTGGGTTCCTCCCGGTTCGGACCGGTTCTCCTGAACCGGTAGCAGCCTGCTGGAGACATCACGATGATGTCACCGAACCGGATCGATCAGTGCCGGTCCGTGGGTGCCGCTATCTTTTTTTTGAATTTTTTTTTAAAATTTTTTTCTTTCTGAGCATGCGCAGAAGCCAACTTCCGGCACTGTGCATGCGGTCGCCATCTTTTTTTGGATTTTGTTTGTTTGTTACTGTGCATGCGTGCATGCGCGAAGTGCGCGCGCGCCCACGAGGCGCACCCACAAGGCGTGGGAGGGAGTGAACTGACAGCGAGGTAAGTTGGAACCCATCCCTGGGTACAACACTTAATGATAGTCCGGGTACAAATAAATCAGGTCATAACACTATAGAAGCTATATTTGTGAAACAAACCAACCCGTAGATGGTAAGCCATGCCCATCAAATAACTTCTTTTTCTTTGTATCCAACTGTGGTACAACTGTTACGATAAAGATCAAGGTTTTCTCTCCCTGTGCAAAATCTACGTACGATTCTTCCTCCTACCTTTCAAAGTTAAACGAGAGCCTACATCTCAGAACATGGAATCATAGGGCTGTAAAGGACCTCGGCTTAACATAATCTACATTTCTTTTCATCTGAACACAAAGGAATTGCAGTCGGTGCACTAATAGTAACCTTTCACGTTAAACAGGGCAGTTTTACGGATGTGGGGTTTTTTGCCTGTGAAGTAATAGTAAAATAAATGGAGTGTGTGGGATCAGAATGGAGCACTCATTGTAGACACCCATTTCCATCTCCTGAGAACAAAGCCCAGCCCTCTGATTAAAATGGAACCCCATTATTCCCTGACTTTTTGAATCCCTGTGTAAATGGCAGCTTTTTAGTAGCACCATCGCTATCTCATTAAGCACAGTGAACAGCTGAATGGAAGTATGTTGGTGTTCTCATACAGGGACACTCAGGTTCAGGAAGAGATGGAAGTGAAGGATTGGAAATACGTTTTAATGATAAAGGTAACACAGTTATAATAACACGTTTGGGACCTGCAGGGTTCAGTAAAAGGTTTTTTTTTTTTGTACTGACAGTAAGTGCTATACTTGTAGTGAGTGAAGCCATTTAGTTTGTAATACGTTTCCACTTATAAAAGCCACCATGTCAACTGCTGCTATTTTGTAGAGCAATTAATTATTCTTCTGCGTAAGATGACAAACTGAGCAGTATCATTAATACCTTGATTGCTTTGTAAGAAAGAATAATAATGCCATCTGCCACATGTGGAATTAACCTGATGCCTGCTGTGGCTTCCTTTTTTTCTCTTCAGCTGTGTAAAGTATCTCCTCACACTAAAAAGATTTTGTGCAACACTTGTCATTTAGGAAATGAGGTAATGGGTCACCATGAATGGCCGGGAGGACATGCTTACATCCATGTGGCTTGTTTTGTCCTGATAGGAAAAAGTGGTCCAATAATTGTAAGACTATTCAAGAGCTAATGGTTATAGGAAAAGTTAGAGACATACAGAAAATGGCAATTTTTTTTTGCTTTAGAAACCTGCAGAGCCTATGAAATTATGACCCTACAGAAGCCAGCTGTTGAACTCTAGACTTCATAAAGTTTGATTAACAGCAGATTGTGTTGTTTTAGAACAGAGGTCTTCAAACTTGGCAACTTTAAGACTTGTGGACTTTAACTCCCAGAATTAAAGAATTCTGGGAGTTGAAATCCACAAGTCTTAAAGTTGCCAAGTTTGAAGACCTCTGTTTTAGAATAATGAACCTCGCAAATTATATGAATGGATAAACAAGGATATACAAAAATACAAATAATGGGGAGTATATAGCTTGAGTGAAAATGACAAGTAATTTCACCTAACAATCAGGATTCAGATAGTGCTTTTATCTGGATTACAGTATTCATGACATTTGTGTATCATACAAATAGGAAACCCAAGTTATCCCAAGAGCAAGAGAAGCTTAGTTTTAGCTCCAACCACAACAGGTTAGGTTGAAGTTAAACTATATCCCCAGTCAGCCATGTTGTGTCAGTACAATTAATACTGAGGCTAGTGCAAATCCTGGACTCTCCAAAGAACCTGATGAAGTTAATTCTCCCCTGATTCATGAGCATTCAGGATAGCGGTTGACAATAAAAACAGATACTTTGGACCTTCAGTAGTCCAAACCAAGAAATCAAAGTAACTCTGAAAATAAAATTTTTAATCAAAGAACTAAATGGATGTAGCAACAGTTCAATAAGCTTTCCAACCCTAGCTATGAGCATGTGAACAACTTCTTGCTTGACTAGCCCCTGGCTCCTTCCTTCCTTCCTTCCTTCCTTCCTTCCTTCCTTCCTTCCTTCCTTCCTTCCTTCCTTCCTTCCTTCCTTCCTTCCTTCCTTCCTTCCTTCCTTCCTTCCTTCCTTCCTTCCTTCCTTCCTTCCTTCCTTCCTTCCTTCCTTCCTAGAAATCAAAGAACTAAATGGATGTAGCAACAGTTCAATAAGCTTTCCAACCCTAGCTATGAGCATGTGAACAACTTCTTGCTTGACTAGCCCTTCCTTCCTTCCTTCCTTCCTTCCTTCCTTGAGTAAGGCTTCACAATATGAGGAACCAGTTGTTGTCTCTGCCTGGGCTTAGAGTTAAGTCAGAGCCAGAGACCATAGAAGGTTGAGAGAGTTTATATTCAGTATACATACCTGATAAAGGTTATCCAGCAGGTTCTTTCTCTGTGGGCATCAACCCTGCCTTTTCTTCAGAGGAGCGTCTATGCTTAGCAAGCACTGAGTCTGGTGCTGTGGCTTACAAGCAGGTTGGTGTTTTCCCTTTACCGCAATCTGCAGCTGCACTGCTAACCATCTCCTCAAACATCCTCAAGCATCTTGTCCCAAGAAGAGATATTTGCAACTGGGCAGTATTTGGCAAAATCCAATAAATTAAGGGAGGGTTTCTTTAGGCATTAGTTTAAGACCCACTATACCATGCAGAGATTCACTCATTACTCAAGTCATCCAACCTAAGCTACCCTGAATATGCAAAGATGGACAATAGTTAAGACATTACATATAGCGGGGCCAACAGTCATTGTCTCCATCAAATGTCCCTTTTGCTGACATTTCAGGCTGACCAGATCAAGGTTTATTATTTTTTAAGGATTCAAGGCCCACACCCACTTACTCCAGCTCTGCCTCATATCCTCTGAACTTTTATACCAGAATACTAGCAAAGAGTCATTACGTTCCAACTTTATTTAAACCAGGCCAACATGTCATGCCCTGAACTCATTAAGTAGAAACTGCTTCAGCAGAAGATACAGAATGACAATTTTTGACACTTCGAACATGTTATCTACTCCCTGTTCCTTCACATGGCTATGCACACATGCACACTGGTGCAAGGACATACATAGAAAAACAGGGAGCTGCATTACATGTTTAATACTAATGATGTTCTGATGGCAGCCATTTTGTGCTCATTATGTAATTTGAAATGTAATCAAACTGTGCTCAAAACTCCCATTGTACTATATTAGAAATGATAAAACAGCTGTCATGGTTCTGAGTAATGCTCCCAATCAATTCAAGACTTTGAGGCTGTGGCTTTTCTCAAAGATCCTATTTATTGGGTTCATCATATCGTCACGTTCAAATATGAAACCAACTCTGAATAATTCTCACGCTTTGGTATAATTAAAGAATATATATTGTCCACCCCGCTTGTGTCACAGGTAATGTTAACCAACCAAGCAGGCGATGAACTTTTCATCACTCCCTCCTGCCATTGCTAGGGCATGTTCAGCTGACCTTGGTTCTCATGAGCCTTATCGCTGTTATGTCTGGCACTGTAGAGGAAAACATTCTACATTCTTCACATCCCCCTCCCCCCATATGCATGGCAACTTAGAAACAAAGCAAACTATGGCTTCAGCTAGAGTCGTTTCGAGAGGTGACAACAGCACTATAATAAATGAAATCATCTCATGGTTATTGAATCCCAGTGTGTTCTTATGATATGCATTTGAGAAATTTAAGCATTTGAAAATGAAGAGAGGAAATGCAATGTAGTGAAATTTGCAGAAATGACACTATTAAACATCTTGAAGACATTAACCATGGTATTGTTCTGGATTGTCTGCAAGATTTGGGGGTTGGAGGCATAGTCACTTGGGACATCTTTTCCTATTTGAGTGGGCTGTTCCTGGCGATTGTACTGGGACAGGAGCAATTGAGTCTATGGGTACTCCAGTGAGGTTGCAGAAGGCTTCTGTAAGAGGACCAACATGCTCAGTATTTTTAATTGTATTAACTGAAGCCATTTGGCATGTATCTTTTATATAATTATTTTCTGTTGTACACCATAAGGATTGTGTCCTGTCTAATGATGCTGAAAATTTATACCAATTTCTCTTTTGCATTTTGTGTACAATAGTGCAATGAACATAATGTGAACCACCTTTAGAGAAATTGTGTGGACTGAGAATGCTCTCCTGATTATAATGTAGAACTTTTTAACACCTATAATCAACAAATTATCTGAATTTAATTTTCTACGCTTGAAAGGATTATATTTATCTACTTTGCTCTTTGTTTTAGCACCTACTGCTCTGATAGTAGGAAAAATATCATCATGCAGAGCTTTAATTATTTATAATAAAGCAAATGCAAGTATGAGTACATAAAACGACAATAGTTTGTTGAAATAATTGAGATCCAGTTATAAAGTAATATAAGTCTTATTGAAAACCATGGAAGTTCCAGTGGCTACATGGACACAATCCATGGTGCTTTCTTGGCACTATCTTCTTCCAGGGTGTGTTTTTAAACAATCCCAGGTCAGTCTGAAACCTGAAATTTTCTTAGTAAGTACTAAGCAAATCTATCACCCAGACTCAGCTAGGTGCTACTATCTGCTCGGATACCTCAGTTTAGAATCATTTTCAATCACAGCAGGAATTACAGCAAGATATTCATCTTATGTTTCTTCCCTCAGAAGATGTATGGAACTAATTTGAGTTTGGATTCTCTATTATATATATTTACACTTTAATTGTTAAGATATAGATGAATAGTGATCAAAATGTATAACTGATTTCGATTTGGAATGTCTGTGTGTAGGCATTTTTATACTGTAATTTTTAAGTTGTGGATGAATAATTTTTGAAATTCAGGATTCACATGTAAGCCCCCTGAGTTTTTTTTTTTTAAATTTTGGACTGTAATTCAATCCTCTTTTTGTGACAACACTGAAATTGAAAAATAATCAAGAAAATGTATTGAAGAATACAGTCAAGAGTATCTAAGATATGAAGACATGAATCAATCCAACTCAAGTTAATATAAAATTAATTTTATACAAAGAAGAGTCATGTTCATATCACTTTTCTTATTATATTTCACCAGTAATTTTTAAACATTCTGCACAAATAACTTTTTTGTTCTTGTTCTTTATTCCATTATTTTTCACAATTTGTTTTGATCATTTGTATCATACTAATTTGATGTGTGGATTGTACATTGGTTTTAGTATTTGCACTTATTTGGGGACTTAAATGTCTCCATCCATACCGTATAAACAAGCAATCTGTTTCCTTAACAGTCCCTGGTAATCCCCCCTTTTTTACTTTTGAAAGTTATCTCATTCTAAGTCATGCAGGAATAAAGTGCAATCCCACAAAAACCAAGTCCCCAGCTTGCCCTGAACAATTTTCCACAACATTATGGAAAAACAAAACGGCAGCTCTCCAAAGCAGTTTCAAAAGAAGCTTTCCAGTATGAAGGATGAATGAATGGGGAAAAAATTGAAACATCCTCTCATTCACGATTACATTCTTTTGCAGTGTATTTCTTTTTTCTTTTTATTTATTCCAGAAAGGGGTGCACAAACCTAATTTCTTTCACTGGAAGCAGTCACCTAATGTAACTGGATTTTGCTTATTTTTAGCAGCAACATGACTAACCAAGAGGAGGATCCAGCTAAATTATCTAACTAATAGAAGTGACTTTATGGAATATGAATAAGAGACACTTGACATGACTTAAATAAAGGAATTTATTTCTTTTTCCTAAAAAAATCCCAAAACAAAACTGAAAAACAAAACAGTGGTTTGATCTAGATACAGCAGCACTGCAATATTATCAGACATGTACAAGAATTCAAGCAGTCAGAAAACACAGAAGCCGTAGGTGTCAGTAACAACCTCAAAATAAAAATGGTTTTCATTCAACAATAAAAAAACCAAAACATCTCCCTGAATATTAAAACCAAATAAACAAAATCCTTTGGATACTAGAATTATTATCATGATTATTTTACAATATCAACAGCCACTAATTTTTCTATTTGAGAACATTTGTTTCCACTTATTATAAATGTATAATTCATTAAGTTATGAAAAAATGTTATGAGAAGCAGTTTATTTTATTTATTTAGCAGACTACAACATGACAAGTGCTTTAAAATATTTACTTCTGAATGTTTTTTAATTGAATCCATGAAGTAGTGTGCAAATGTAATTTTTTTTTAAAGTTTAGTGTTAAGTATATTACTAATACATATCTCACTATTTTAATCAAGAGTCTGCTATGGTAGTCTATAACTGAATTTGTGAACATACTTAAAACTCAGAAATGCAACTCTGAACTAATATCCACTGCCTCTTTTTTTAGAGTTAAAAAAATAATAACCAAGAATCCCCTTAGCATTGCAAATTATGGCACAAACAGAAATAAAAATCTCTAATAAATAAGCTTTGTTTTGGTCCTCAGCATATGGCACCTGTGTCACAAACATGAAGAATAATTGTTGCAATATTCAGACATGGAGTATCACCCTGTTTTAGATACATCTGAATGATGTAGTTTTGACATTTTTATAAGGTGTTCCATTCTGGCAAAACCAAGCTGCATGTGAAATCAGGTTATAAGCTGAGTCTGGTTTGTATGTGCAAAAGAGGAAGAGGAGGAGGAGGAGGAGAACTCCACAGCAAGCACCCAAGAATGTAAAAATATTGCTCTTCCAACATACCCCTATTTGGTAAAAAATAAAGAATCTGGGACTTTTTTTGATTGTAGAATGTATGACATTCTTTGAATATATTGTGCTTCATCAGAGTGTCCCAATGGGGAGGGAGAACTACTCATAATCCTGTTGAATTGGGAAGAAGAGCACATAGGCTGCATTAAGAAGATCCCAAGTTCATCCCCAGAATATCTAGTTAAAAAAAGCCAAGTAGCAGCTAGTAGTAAATACTGTAGGTAGATGGAACTTAACTATCAAACAAATGTTCTGGTTTTATAAAAAGTAGAATTCCTTCCCTTCAAACAGATTAATTTTCCTAGAGAGTGACCAATCCAAGCATCAATTGTACATAGAGAGGGCGAGGATGGATAATTCAGAATGGTGCACCTATCAGTATTTCTGGATCAGGGCTTATGGAATCAGAATAAATAAAGGCAGATGGGTAAATTTTCTATTCCTTTCTTCGTGTACTTATTGATCTTAATATTAATGATGTCTGACTTCCTATTGCTTATACTCTTAGTTACAATAGAAAGGGTACTATTGTACCCTTACAGGACTTGTGAAATGAAAATCTAGATTGTTACATAGTATTAAAGAGAAATTATTGAGGTTCCCCCGTCAGATAATAAAAAGAAACACTGCCTAAAATAGCGACTGCCCAAATGACAGCTTGGCCTCACAGAATTTCATATTTTCGTTACTCTCTATATCTTGACTACCAAGGGGGTATCAAATAAATAATTGCAGAATAATTTACTTCATTCATAGACAAATAAGTAACTCAAAAAGTAGCTTATGTTTCATGATTCTTATAAATTAGGTGAGAATTCCATGTAGATGTATGAACATTTGTAACGAGAAAAAAATGTTTATGAATTCCAGTTCGAGGGTCTTATAACACCCCACAAGCTATTTTGAATATATATATGTATAATATAAATCAAAACATGTCCTATACAAGCTAAGTTGTGTTTTATTGCTGTAATGTAACTGTTATTATTGTTAATAAATTGCAATAGTGAAGAAAAACACTGAAAGAAAATTCACAGCTTCTGGATGTCTTTAAAAAAAAGACTCAGACAGGCCCCCTACCTCAATTTCAATCTTCTTTCCACCACTTAATTTTGCTCTTCTTTGCTGAGGCTGCCAGAATTGTGTTGAGCTTTTGCCTATTACTATCTGGAACTCCATTCCAATTAAATTGGCCTAGGGAAAGAGGAGACCATTATCATAACGAAAAGGAAATGCAGAAGAAAAGTGGAGCTGTAGGAGAAAAGAGGCTATGATGTGATATGCATTTTGACAGAAGCAGATGAAAGGGCCAAAATACCAGCGTTAATGGATGAAATACCTGCCTTCAGTGGATGACACTGTAAATACTCCTTACTGAGAGGGCTCACTGTCTTTCTTTTTCATGGATCACCCAAAATTAAAATTGCTTCCACTTGTATGGAAGGAAGATGAGCTGCTCTCAAGAATGTAGGGAGAAAAGTGTTATCTCTTACTGTAAAGAACCCACAATTCTAAAACAAGTGTTTTCTTTTGTAGGTAGATTGCCTAGATCTTCATTTCAGATTAATGCAGCCCATATTTTTAACTGACATCCATCCCTTGCATCAGTTAATTATATTTGTGTATCAGCCTAACAGAAAAATCTGGGGCTGCCGTTCCACTAAGAATTACTCAGAAAGTTACACATGCAAAACGTAAGTATGACATTGTACTTAGCCATTTTATTCAGAATGCATGAGATACCAGAGAATTCATGCATGCATGTGTAAATACAAAGAGAAGCACACATTTATGTACACTTTCAAAAGCAGGAAATTCAGAATTACAGAACAGCTGAATTTCCATGAACTGGTGGTGTGAAAATGAAGCATTTATGCCCTTGACTTGGGTCACAATAGATGCCAGATCTTTCTCTCTTTTCATCTGATTTAGATGAAGTTTATAGTTTAGATCAGTGGCCCTCAACCATTTTGGTGCCAGGGAATGGTTCTGGAGGGGGCGTTTTTTCCACCGATCGGAGGTATGTGGTTTTGCGTGCTGCCTGGATCTCACACATGTGCGGATGGGGCTTCACTTGCTTGCATGGTCTGGTTCCTGGTGGTCCATGGACCAATGGCGGTCCATGGTCCATGGGTTGGGGACAGGGGTGGGTTCCAACTTACCTTGCTGCTGGTTCGCTCCCTCCCGCGCTGCATGGGCGCGCCTTTGCATGCGCAGTAACAAAAAATTTAAAAAAATAAAAAAAAACAAAGCCAAAAAAAAAGATGGTGACCGCATGCACAGTGCCAGAAGTCGGCTTCTGCGCATGCTCAGAAGGAAAAAAAATTCGGAAAAAAAATTCATTTTTGGGGGGAAATTTTTTTTTAAAAAAAGATGGTGGCGCCCACGGACTGGCACCGACCGATCCGGTTCGGTGATGTCATCGTGACATCACCAGCAGGCCGCTACCGGTTTGGGCAAACCGGTCCGAACCGGGAAGAACCCACCCCTGGTTGGGGACTCCTGGTTTAGATTATTGATTACGGTTGACCACAAGAATGATTATGGCAGAAGAATCAAATGTTTTTAATGTCTCAGGATACAAATGCAAGTAGCTTTTTAGTCTAAAGCTCAACCCTTTCTTTTTATTGACATGATCTTGGTTGTAATTGATGGGAAATATTTTATATAGATATAGAAGGCTGTGTTACATGTTGAGAAACCTCAGAGGAAGAATCCAACATGTTTCATACCAAACATACATTTTTTGAAAAGTCTAAGTTTGTCCTGTAAAAATATGTTAAGAGACCAAAACCTTGGAAACAGGCTCCCATCTTTGAAATGCTATCACCTGCAGAAAGCAAGCATATTACAATCCACAATTACATTTCATAAATATTTGTTTAAACATAGCCTGTTTACTGGGGAAGGATCCATGTCTCTCTGATTTAAAAATAGAAATAGACATTTCAAATAGATTCAAATATCACATGAGATAAATCTCTTTCAAAATTATTGAGTATTCGAAATACTCAAAATTACTGAGAATTTGAAATTCTATCCTCCTCTACTAAGAAAGAAGAGACATTAAACCATCTGAAATCCCACCTTTTAAAATTGGCATGGGATACTACTGATTGTAGTATTCTGGATGTAGATGGTGAACTTTTACTGGCATTTATGTAACCTCCATTGCTGCAGTTTAAAGCTCTTAAATTTTCCTTAAATTCATGAGATTAAAGGTAAAATTGACACTTCTTTCTATCATACTGCAAACTATTATTTAAAAAAGAGATTATTTATGAATTAAGTCCAAATAAGAAATTGTCTCTTCCTTCTTCATAAATAAATGTCCAAAGTTTGATTCCCCCAATCAGGGAAAGATAATCCATGCAATTTAGTCATACCTTAGAACCAGAAAGTGGCCAAGATGTTTGAAGAACCTCTAACTATTACATCTTTTTTCACATTCCTGGTATCTCAAAAGTTCTTGGAACAATGAAAAGTGGACAGATAAAAAAAAATACATACAGAAGCTCCCATTAAGAGTTCAGCTTCCTGGTATTCAACTCCCTTCATTGTTTCCATATCGTAAATGGAAGCTAGCGCACAAGAAGCTACATCCATGAGAGCAGGAGTATTGGGAAGCACCAGCTGGCATACAGACTACACCAATTGCACCAATTACACTCTTGTTCTGGGATGCAGCGAACACACTAGCAAACAGGACTCAGGAATCAAATGGGCATTTCTCCAAATCCAATGTGCATTCAAGAGCCAATTTCTCCATGAACTGTACAAGCCCACTTAAAGGTGAAACCAAGAGATAACTTAATGAAGAACAATCTTATTGTCTTCTTGAAGGGATCTGCCAAGGTCGGACTTCACATGTGCTCACTCTTTTTTCTAGCAATAGTTATAGAATTTCAGCCCAGGGAAGAAAAAAACGATGTGAGATTTTAAACAGGATTTGATTTTTCAGCAACGAATATAAGCGCTACAAAAAAGTGCAAATAGCAACAATGGTCCCATGATGTCCTGAACTTCAGACATAGCCTTTTAGCCTCTCTAGAGAGAGCAAACTGTAGGTCTAAGTTGATTAGATACAAGGCTTTTAACAAAACAGAGGGGAGGGAAGACACTAGTCTGCAGTGTTGCCGTTAACAAAAAAACAACAACACAAAAGTGAAGTTAGTTATAAAAAAGGTATCAACTGAAGCAATAGGAAAAAGGAACATATGTACAATTTTCTATATTTACAAAACAAAAAACAACCCCTCTCATTTTAAGACTGTATTGATCACTTTTTCTTTAAAAATAAAAACACTAAAAAGTCTTAAAACACATGGCTTTACAAGCTGCTGCTCAGAAAATATACAACCCCAAGTTTGACTTTCATTTAAATACAAATGTACAAAATGTAAACTGAGACAATAGAGAAATTTACAAAACCTTTTCTTTAAAAATAATAAAGACGAAGTTCAGTTCTAGTTAGGATGCAATTTTAAATACGTGCAAGTTCTCAGCTTCCAATTTCTATTGCGGTATCGTACAATGTTGAGTCATAAGACCTCAAGTTCCACCCCCCAAAACAGACCTGAGAGTAAATATCTTCATAAAATGGGAAGGTTCCCTAGAAGGAACAGACAGGAGGGAAAAAACCTTCCGTGGTTAGAAACTGTTGATCTTCTAGCTCGATGGTGGGTGCTCTTCTCATCCTTGATGCTTGATACTCTACCAGTGGAAAGATGTAATATCCATAAGCCAGAAAAAGCTAACTGCTCCCAGTAGAGTTTGAACTGACATGATTGGAATTTATGTGATGATTTAAATTGGTCTTTGAGTTTGGAGAGCTCTTGGAATTGTTCTGATGCTGGAAATTTTTTTTAAAAAGGAAGAAAGATATGAAAAAGTTAGTTTTTCCAAATCATTCTAGATGTATCTGCCTGCAATTTCCAGAAAATATAACCATTTGCCTGTGATGCTCTGGATTACATCTGTCCATTTGATTGATATAAAGTGTGGCATAAAAAAGGGGATATCGCACACTTTTAACTGCATGTCCATTTACAAGAGTTTCTCACCCTCAACTCTCCTTAAGCCACTGGGTTCTGAGGAGTCTTCTGTTTGGGCCAGGACCTCTTGAGCTACTGTAATTTTACTATCTGGTAGAATGCAAAGCATCAGCCTCTAGCATCTTCTTTATATACAAGAATGCTTCTAAATCTCCTATATAGTAAACCTGATTGGCATTCATAGAATCTGCAAATGGTGGCCATTTGCAAACCTGCAATGTCTGCCTATTTGTCCTAGTACTGTGGGGCTAGACAAGTTTCTTAGTGTATCTTCTAGTACCTGTATGTGTTATGACTAGCCATGTCTACCTTGCTAGTCAATTATGAATAGATAATGCCTTCTCCTTCCAAATGTTTTACAAACACACTGCCATGTGTTCCAACTATGTCGTTCAGTCCAAGTGGGATTTCTTATATCATGCTCAGGCAATCAGTTTCATTTTTTGGTCAACAGTAATTATATATCAGGACCTAAGGCCTGAAGAAAAGGTGGTGTTTTAGTTTTTGAACTCTCTTTCACCACAAACTTGCCCCAGTCCATAATGAGTAGCTGCAAGCCAACATGATCTGAGGACACCAGCCTGGCAAAAGCTTGTTTTCATCCATCACTAAACTATAATGGTAAATGCCATATGCCATGACAAGATTTGGACATTTTGGAATATAGATAAAGATTATTGAGTATTTATTTAATAAAATGTATGCATTATGAAAGGTTTAGAAACTCTTACCTGACGTTTAAATATTCGATGCAGAAATCCTTTCTTCGGTGGTTCTGGAGGATAGTTTTTGTTAAGGTCTGGTGAGATAGTACCATTTGGTCCAAATAAGTTTAGTTCTTTAAAACATTCTGTTTCCATCATCTAGCAAGGTGAAAGAGAAAAATTATTTATTGGAACCCACAATGAAAACCAGAGAAAACTCTAGCCTTATTATATAGAATTCATCATTTAAAGAGACTCAACAGAATACACCTAGATAGGAGGAAGATTGCCTGCTCATTGGAAGATAATCAGTTTTCAAGTTACGGTAAGTACAGAGGCAGCCTGTAGATAGGATCTTGCCAGATTGAGCACTCTGTATCTATAAAATATTCCATAAACAATTAGAAATGGACTGTCTTTGCCCTCTTTTTTTCACATGTGACATCTGGACTGAATTGCCTCTTAGGTCTCTGGAATGCATCATCTCCCTCCTGGTAATCCAACTTCTTATTACATTCCATCACATCAGGTGACTTTGGGTCAGTCGCTCTCTCAACCTACTTTACTTGTTGTGGGGGAAAATATGAGAAAGGAGCATTATGTGCCATGATCTAGGCCAGTGATGGCGAACCTTTTCGGCACCGAGTGCTGAAAAGGTCATGCGGAAACGTCATGTGTGCGCTTGTCGGGGCCGCGCTCTGGAAAAGCCGAACTTCTGGGTTCTAACGCGCATGCGTGCCTGACGATCAGCTGGCCGGCGCGCATGCACAGGCCGGTTTTCAGCACTGCCGCGTACGTGAAGGACAGCTGATCGTCATGCGTGCATGCACTCCAGAAAACCCGGAAGACAAACAGGCAAGGCTGTGCGTGCCAGGTGACATGGCTTCGTGTGCCACTTTGGGCACGCGTGCCATAGGTTCGCCATCATGGATCTATTCTCAGGACTCAGATTCTGAATCCAAAAAAGCTGCTCCACATGAACATGTGGAATGTCAGCTTGATTAGACACCAAGCCCAGAGTCACATGTGGCTGATCAAAACCAGGCATCACATGGACCTTGGAGCAGCCAGGTGAGGATGATATAAAGCCACTGAGCCTCTGCACCAGGCAAGTAGAAAGGGGAGCAGAGCAATATTCTATGAGACTCCTTGCCAAGTAAAGGAGTAAATCACTTGATTAGTAACAGCTAGCTACAGCCTAATTTAAGAGGCAGCCCTGACTCTTTGTTGGAAATAACCAGGGATGGGTTCCTACCGGTTCGGATGAACCGGTAGCGACCCGCTAGTGACATCATCCGAACCGAATCGGTGGTTGCCGGTCCGTGGGGGCTGCCAAATTTTTTAAAAAAAAATTCCAAATTTTTTTTGTTTTTTTTTTTCTGAGCATGCTCAGAAGGTGACTTCCAGCACTGTGCATGCGGTTGCCATCTTTTTTTGGCTTTATTTATTTTATTTTTATTTTTTTCTGAGCATGCTCAGAAGGTGACTTCCAGCACTGCATGCGGTTGCCATCTTTTTTTTGGCTTTATTTATTTTATTTTTATTTTTTTTATGAGTATGTTTAGAAG
>QLTV01001030.1:3491420-3529111 GCA_003457575.1 Thermophis baileyi
TTTTGGCCATGTTTTAAAAATGAAATTACTGCTAGTGCAAAGAAACTATTTGATATCACCGATAATCAGATGTGGAGAATTCTTCTAAAGGACAGGATCTGGGCACTTGATATTTAGCTGCAGCTTCAAGATGAGACTTCATATGTAGGCATTAATTTCCATGTGCTATTTTAGGAAGGAAAGTAAACTTCAGTTTTGGCAGCATTTGTATAGGTAGTCCTCAACTTACAGAAGTTTGTTTAGTGACTCTTCAAAGTTACAATGGCATTGAAAAAAGTGACTTATGATCATTTTTCACACTTAACGACCGACGGTCGTTAAGTGTGAAAAATGGTCATAAGTCACTTTTTCACCACATTTTACAAGTTGGCCACTCCCACCCAGTCACACGACTGCCAAGCCACTCCCACCCAGTCACATGGCCATCAAGTCACTCCCACCCAGTCACATGGCTGTCAAGCCACTCCCACCCGGTCACATGGCCGTCAAGCCACTCCCACAAAATTAAGCCATGCCCACAGAGTGGTAGTAAAAAATTTTGGAACCCACCCCTGGAAATAACCATTGGATTTATGGTTCTTGTGCAATATTCAAATGAATCTTGTTATGTAAGAAACCATCAACCTCTCACTTTTGGACTGGTTGACAATCCTGACCTGGCTCTTGGAATCTTAGACTGAAATTGGACTATTCTTCTGTGTGCTCCTATTGAAAAACCAATCATTTGGGCAAGTGTTTGTGTGCTTGGCTATTATTATCTTTTGACCTTGAGTATACTGAATTACTACATGAAATGTGTGAGTCAATACTGAAATCAGAAGCAGGACATGATGTGAATTTGAGCTCCTGAACCACACATAAGATATAAATCTAACATAAATTATTACAATAACATACAGTACTATAACCAATGAATCCTTTTTAAAAAGCAACTTAGAATGTCCTGCAACGTTCTCTAAATTTTGGACACTCTTCTCTACTGTCTTATCATTCCAGTCCAATTGCTATTTTCTTCAGCTTGCTCAATCTGATACAAACCTTACACGTCCAAAATATTTCTTTATTAAGAGTAGCAAAAATGGTGAGTCTGCAACTGACTTGCACAACATATTGGACGCAGCAAAACTAAACTAAACATTAGTTGGTCTTAATCCCGATTAACTAACTTGCACATGAAAGCAATAATGTCTTTCATTACAGAAAGTTATTCTTAGCTTTTTTATTATCAGGTAATTGTAGTCCTGTCTGCAAAAAGACGATGTTTGAAATTTTAGAATTGCACATTTCGAAAGAATCACTTTCTGTCTCTTTAATAAAACACAACTGGTGGTACATCCTTTCAAAGCGCATAGTTAAACATTAAAGCAACATAATTTTTTTATTTTAAAATGCTGCAGAATACATCCAAGTTGAAGAAATAAGGTATTTAGAATATTTCAAGTATATGCTTGACATTTATGAAACTCTGAAAGGCTGATAGAAAAGTATTTAGGGAAGCATGAGTAAAGATATAATTACCTCATTTTGCCATGGGATAGATACAGAGCCTGTAGAAAACTTGGAATAGAAATCGTCATCTGTTTGGTCCAGGTTCACTCCCTTGACAGTGGAAAACTGCTCAATGTCCAACACATCTTTGCAGTACACTGCTCTTGGCTGCCCCAGCACAAAAAGAAAGAGTAAGAGTAAGATAGCACCAACATGTGCTATTTGAGGACATTTACAACATTACTTGCTTTGGGCAAACAGAAGTGCAAAAAGTCCATGCCCCTGGGTCAAATGAGTGGGTTGTCCAATGCAGTCTATGTCCCCCAGACCTTTTGCTCTCCCTTGCATCCCCTTGCTGCTGTTCCTCCCACCTTCCTCAGCACTTGTATCCCTCACTCACTGCCTTCCTGCCCTTGCACTGACCTTCATTTAGTCCCTTTGTGCCCTTCCACCCTTCATACTGTTCTGTCCCAGCTGCCGAACTTAGAAAAACAACACAAGCAACGGACAAACAAACCTTGTTTAATACTCTTTAAGCTACTAATACTCTCTTAGCAGTCGTGTTTGTTAAAGTCCTTGAAATCATAAATAAGTCCTTTCGGTGCACCAACTGTTAATTAACGTCTTAACAGTTGGCAAGAGTCCAAGCACAAGGAATCAAAGAAGTCCAACGAATTAGGCTATCTGATAACAGGCACTCAAACTTACTGAAGTTGGCAGAAAGCCCAGATTTATGAGCAGGAAAAGTAATGCCGTTTGGAATCAAGAGCTGGACAGGAGTTTCAAAGACCAAGGCAATACGTGGAATGAACGGAGTTGTTTCCTGCAACGTGGTTGAGCGTAGTCACTACTTAAATAGGCTAAGGGAGTGGCCAATTAGCCCAAAGCCTTACTCCCAAGGAGACCTCCTCCTGAGTAACCATTCTTGCCTCTTGGCAGCTCTGCATGCCCGTGCATTAAGAATAGGCTCCTCCTCTTCTTCCTCATCACTGATGGGAGCTTCTGGTTACTCCTGAGGAGACCTCCTGCTGAGGAACCATTCCTGCCTCTTAGCAGCTCTGCGTGCCCGTGCATTAAGAATAGGCTCCTCCTCTTCTTCCTCGTCACTGATGGGAGCTTCTGCAGGTTCTGAAGGCCCTGGCTGAATCTCCACCAACCTCCTCACTGTCCGACTCAGGTACCAGCTGCACAGGCCGCTGGCGCATCACCACAACAGCCTCTTCGCTGTCGGAGTCCGCAACCAGCTGCACGGGTCACTGGCGGGCCACAACACATACACTCCATCTTTCCAAGTCTATCCAATCCTTCTAAGCCTATCCAGACTGTCCAAGCTACTCATGCTAGTTTTCCCAACATTAACTTGATCCTTCTGAGTTTGTCTGCTTCTCCTCTCACAGCATTCATAAATCTATAAACTTTCTTCTTGAAGGCTGCATTTTCTTCAAAAGAAAAACAAATCTAATTTTTTTCTTTGGGAAAGAGAGCTATAACCCTGAGAATTTTTTTTTCTATAACCAGGGTCCTCCACCACTATTTTTTTTAAAAATCCTGTTTTCTTTTGGAACAGTTAGACGAATAGGGCTATCAGATCTGCAAAACACAACCAGGAGAGGCAGCAAAAAGATTTGAAATCTGTATCTAATTCTTTGCTGCCATCTTTTGGTCCCTTGTGTTTTTGCAACACTGATATGGTAGCTCTAGACTCTAGAGAAAAAGCAGAAATTATTTGGAGGAGTAAGAGCAAACCAAGATTTCCTTGAGAATGGCATACACATTGGCATCTGAAGAAAGCAGGGAACAAAGGAAAAAGAGGTACAGTGCTGGGGAGATCATATGGCAGGTGAATGAATGATGCCATGCTGGGACTTTTGTGGCAGCAGCAGCTGAAGAGAGGCAGAGAGGGAACACACTGGTAAGAGGGAATGGAGACTGGGAGGCTAGCACTTAGGACATGCACAGGTGAGAATAAAGGCAGGTATGATACACCCCAGCCTTGGCCTAATCACCCTGCATAACCTTTCTCACATCCTTCTGGATTTTGCTGTGGTTAAGACCAAAACAACCGAGATGTTTCAGCATTTGTTTCTGCTGAACTAATCCATCCAAAACCCATTTATTAGAAGGTAAACATATCATGGTGTTCTGTGATATTATCTCTATCATACAACAGGGATCCCTGTGGGCTGTTGGATATACTCCAAAAAAAGAAGAAGCACTGGGCTGCAACATCCATAAAAATAAAAATAGCTTTGGGGATATCTATGAAATCTATGGGCTTTTTTTGAAAATACAGACAATCCTGAAGCTGATGCTTTGCACTTTGCTAGCTTCCACAGTAATTTTGTTTTAAATTAAAAATATATATATTTAATTTTTGCTTTATAATAGAGGGGGTATGGAGCTTGACTAGTATCAACTGAGATGTCTGAACATTAGGGACCTCACTATAAATTGCTAACAAGTAGTAAGTTAACAACTGACATAACTTTTGAAAGCACGCCGTAGATGAGGGCAGAAAACATCTGAAGAGAACAAGATGTGTAAGGCTGCCTATAGGGGCTTCATCCAAAACACCGTTATGAAATTTCAATCCGTGATGGAGTCAAAACTATTAGGCACAGACATCCAAAGTCAAGATACGACCCTATCTCAAGGAAGATAGATTTCAACCATTGTAAGTACAGATTCAACAGCTTCTCAAGGACGATAGACTTCAACCGTTAAAAATACAGATTCAAGCGGTAGATCGCATATATTCTCAAGTTCTACTTCAGCTCTGTAATTCTTTTTTAAGCCTCACTTACATCAGGGACGAAAGGGGGCTCCAGCATTCCTGCTTGGAGACGTTTGAAATCCATGCTCTTGAAAAATGGGTGGCTCTTTACTTCAACTGCACCGCCCTGGCATCCCAGCCTCTGTTTCACATCTTTGCTCAGGAGCTGAAAAGATGGCGAGACAATTATCAGAAAATATTTGTTGAATCCTATTGCATGTAGAGAAACCCAAACATTTTCCTGTATATCCTAATGGGAATAGTACTTATAAAAGATAATTTGCCATTCGTACTTTACTATTTTAATAAAAATAAAGGCAAATATGTGGCAGTCCATAGAGGTATCTCTTATTGTTTGGAATGTAGGCATTGTTATCTTTGGCATTTTGCCCATGAAATGAAAGTATTAAGTAATACAATATATACGGTAGCATAAAAAAAGTAAGTGAAATTTGTGACAAGGTGAAACTGGTGCTCCTTTTGGAATCGGCAAGCTGTAGCAAATCGCTTTGTGGGTCATCTTGTAATGAGGCCACTCCTGGCGAGTCCTGTTGAGGAACTCCTGGTGGGTTCTGATTAGATATCATGCAGACAATAATTATACTAAGCTGCATTCTCCAGGTCCAATTAGAGTTATTGTTAAGGGATCTGTGATGGTATTACAATTCATAATTGGTATTATTTGATATTATTGTTTATTCTAGTCTCCTTTATTTCTTATAGGTTTTTTTCGGTATTTCTCTTTTAAAAATTGCAATAACATTTTAAAAACCTTTTGATTATAATATTGAAAGCAGTGTTACAATGTCATGTCACAGTCCTTGTCCTTTTGGAGCAGGTATACAATGTTGAGACACATGTAGAAAAGGTGTGTGCTTGTATCACAATACTGTGGTGATGCTTTCTTCAGTTTGACCCCCCATTCCACCCCCAATCCCTGCTGTAGACACTGCTGGCTGACACTATTATCTTGTTTAGACTTGAATATTAATTCATGCTGTAACATAAACTATATATAATGTTACGATAAATATTCTTTGTACAATGTATCTATGAACATATTAAACAACCAAGGCAATATCCTTGCCTAAGTGTTGAACCATTCAGAAAGCATTCTGCTAATTTTCATCTATTACTTCCATCATATACTGCTTTTATCACAGTTGGCAACTTTCTATATTTGCAAAAAGTTCCTTTATTCAAGCCTTTCCATTTTATCATACTGGACTTACTTTCTCACATTCTTACATTTCTAAGTATCCTTCAGAAAAGCAGTACATACTATGCACTTGTACTTATCAAATTTTGTTTGATAATTTCATGTTACTTCTGGCGTCATTTTAATCAGAATTCTAACAAGCACCCCTCTGGGTAAACTGAACAAATTTATCCTGTTTTTTTTTTTTTTTGCATCTAGTCTTGTTACCTTTCATTTTGTATAAGGGAACCATAATGTGTTCTTCCACTTGTCAGACACAGATGCAATCTTTACACAGGTGCTAAATAAATCACACTGTACTTCATTGGCAACCATACCCATATTTCTGCTATTACATCATCTATATTTGTTTTTAAAGCTTTATGATTTCTTTTTCAGCATTTTGTTCTTGGACACTAACATTTATTTATTCATTATTCATTTATTTATTTCCGTACCAGCCTCTGAAATAGTTCTTCTAGCATTCTCTCTCTCTTCAATTTCATCGCCTCGCCCCCAATTCTTCACTTGTCTTTTTTCATGTGCATCCATTAATGACTTAAGCCAAAACCAAACTTTGAAATATACAGACTTCTTTTAGGCAAATAATTCATGAAACCTTTACATTTTCAAGCCTCTGAATAGCCCAATTACTTTTTCTGCACTCTTATTTCATTCCCAATTATCTATTCATGTGTCCCAGCAGAATGATTTTTCTTTAGACTTCCTTAATCAAGAAGTTGAATTGAACTGAATATTTTATTCGGCTAAGTGTGATAAAGCACAAATGAATTTTGAGGAAAATTGCACAAATTTGTGTAACTTTTCTCAAAATTTTTCCCAGGTTCTTTCATTTCCTTATTTGCTGGAGCTAAAATGCAACTATTAATTCTTACTTTCACATACGTGTTAAAAAAAAGTTGGACTTATACTTACTGAATATATTTAATCATCTTATCAATGTTTTATGAAATAATTCATATCACTTCTGTATTTTAACTCTGATTAACTGGCTTATTTATTTTATTTAGCTATCATAATCCTATCTGCACATGCCTAATCTCATATTGTCAATGACCTTCAAAAAATTCCAGCAGAAAATTCAAGAAATTTCCCTGCATTACTCAATTTGATTTGATCTGCAAACTGTTGGTAGAATGTGCTAGAGATTTAAACACATACTGAGTTCCTTATAATAGTTTCAAGCCTCAAAAGCAAGATTAATTTATTGAATTTAACCATGTTTTATAGAATTATGCCTGATGAATTATTAAGAGTTCCTAAAGTTTTCCAACATTTTATCTCTTAGTCCAGAGTTATTGAGAGCCAGAATAAACTGGTGGTGAAAGTTTAAATAGACAGGGAGTAGATTCAAGTCCCACCTCAATTGGGAAGTCTCACTAGATTACTTAGGGTTAATCAATGAGCCCAAGTTACTTCATAGGGTTACTTTGATGGGGAAAATTCAAGGAAGATGGTATATATATGAAGAGAAATAGTAGCTTACAAATCATGAATGAATGATAGATTTACTTGTGAATGCTTGGGCAGGTGAATGCCAGATGAAGTTCTGGGCACCACTAGATTTAGATTTATCAGATCCAGGCTGCAAACCTCTTGAAGTCCACTAGATGGAGGCAAAGAGATAGCATCTTCAAGAGCTTTGAGGCTTGGATCTCCAGAGCACAAAATTCCAGAGCTCATTAAGGATTTGGATAGCGAGATGAGCAGCATATAAATTTAATAATAAAATAAATATAACACAAACCTCCCACAATTTTGAAAGAGCCACGCTGTCTAGTATGACTGGGCATGTCATACTCCATTCCTAAGAGGTCTGTAAGGGGCGTGCATAAGCGCACCAGCGTGCCTACCGTTCCTGTCCTACTGTCCTATTGTCCTCATCTATCTGTATTCACTTTGATTATGTTTATGTTTATACCTATACCTGCTATCTTGTACATGTTTGACAAATAAATAAATAAATAAATAAATAAAATGTTTTGGTTGAAGTGTTCAAACCTCATATGAATAAAATGCCTTCCAATATTCCTTAAAACCACTCATTATACATGCTTCTGTGCAATCCTGAACAAAAGATGTTGTTGCTTTTAAGAGTCACATTCCTTTATTCATCATTTTTTTGGCTGGCTGGCAAACATATTAGGTGTTTTTAAGGAATCAGACAGAGACACAATGCTTGTGTAAGGTCCAATGTTTTTCCTAATAATTATTACCTTATTATTACCTCACTCATTTGGCAGCTACAAGTAACTGAGATATAAAATTATTCTAGCATTCAACAAATAGCATCATTAATCCTGGAGCAGCATTACATTATATTATTATGCCAAGTATATACTATTTTACCTGTTTTTATTTCAGTCTTCTTTCTTATTACTTGATGGGGAGGGGGGGAAACTGCTAAAGGAATTTCACTGAGGAATATTAGAAACTAAGGTAGCTCAATGATCACGGGCTAGTAATGTCAAGCTTCATTCAGTAACAAAAATAAACTAAGGAAAAGATGATTGAACTCAACTGGACTCTCTTCTGAGCAAACATATGTGGTTAGACTGTTAACTTCATTGATTATAAAAATGACGAGGAAAACAGATTGAAAGATTTTTCCAGAGGATGTTCACCATTTGTCCATTAGAGGGCAGCAATAGACAAGTTAACAATTTCATAAGCATGAAATATTTGTATAACCTTGCAATTTAGAAATCATTAAAATAATGAATTTATGTAATTAGGCCCCAGCAACACATGTAATAGAAAGTTAACTGCAGTTGGTTTCCTTCAATTGCTTAACCAGATTGTTTTTTAAGCATTCTTCAGTTTGAAGGAACAGAAGCAGGTAGATGCATTCACACTCCAGCCAAGATTTGGCAAATGATTCTGGAAAATTCTCCAGCTAAAATGTTCCCAAGGTTGGACAAATCTAAATGAAAAGGGAACACTAATTACAGTATCCCTGGCACAGCATATTACTGAAGCATTTAGTTTACAAACACTGTTTACTGACGTTAGGAAACATCACAGGAATCTTTGAACAGTGAGCCTTGTTTCTAGGACTTGGATCTGGTTGTGCTTAGATCCAACTGTGAATGCATTCAGTACTTAAAAGCAGGCATGGGTGGATGACACACTGCAAATGGAACAAACCTCTAAGATTTTCCTGCATGTGTCAGTGTTGGCATCAAGGCACCCACAGTTTCAAGTCATGGTCATTTCAGAGGGTGTTGCTGAACTGTGTTTTACCGGAACACAACACCATTCTGAATATATTAGTACAGGAAAGTTATGTTTCTGGATTGGATGGTAGTAAGAATCAAAAAAGCCTAGGAAACTCCTTTGATTCAGTTCCCCCCCCCAACATGCTTATCACCGGCCTAAAAAATGAAGCCTTTCATTGGTGAAATTAGTGGAGAGGGCCCTGTGGAGAGATCCCTTTTAATTTATTTCATTTTTATCCCTACCTTTCAAGGAGATCACAGCCTCCTTGCACTTTAACCCTGTGGCAACCTTGTGAACTATGCCATTCACCATGGAATTCCATCTGGGTCTCCACAGGCCCAGTCCAAAATTGTAATCGATACTCTACACTGGTACTCAAGAATCCCTGTGCAGGATAACTGAGTTAAATGTTGACCAGGATGAAATCTAATTTTGAAATAAAAATTTCCTCTCAGCAAACTTATAAAAAGTTTAAAAAACAAACAAACATTATACAGTGACAGTAAACTCCTAAGAGCAAGTAATGAGTCATGTTAGACTTATTACATAGCAATTTACAACAGAAGGTTTCATAACCAGAAAAACTTGGATGTAAAATATCTGCCTACTGGACTACACTAGGCAACTGGCTTAAGGCATGAACAAAATGGTAGATTGTAGTTTCCCACAACTTCTGAAATAAGGGCAAGGCAAACTGTATCTTTACAGAAAAGAGATACAGTGTAGGGCTTCTCAAACTTCATGGTGCTAACCATAACCTCAGAAAAATTCTGTCAGAATACCCTTGGACAGGGTCTCTGAATAGGACAGGGATCCTGTTTTCCTTGGACAAACTGTAGTTTGGAACTGTAATTTCTGTATTAGAATTTTGTATATTCAAAATTCGATATCTGACACAACTCAATCCCGAGATCAGGATTTGCCTTCAATGGCTTTTGTCCTCTCAGCAGTAGTTCCTATTATAGCTTCGACCTATTCCTGAGTACCTTCCAAGATAATCTATTCAAGATCAATATACTTTTGCCTAGCCCCACTTTCCCCCTTATTCTTCTTTCAACTTCTCCATGATGGATGTCGTGCTGTGCCTGGTCTTCCATATTCTAGTACTCAGCCCAGTCTTCCAACATTTTCTTCTTCTCTAAGAATTGATGCCGAGCATGGGTTGCATTCAGAGTATGCAGGTTCACTCCAGAATCCAGTATGATGTCCCAGTTTAGTTCAAGTTTGTCACAGCAACTGACCAATGTTTTATGGTACAATGCCCCAAGAAAGGAAAGCTATCCTTGGTGACCCTAGTCAAGAATGCCACAAGCCTTGCAAGTGGTGCTCAGAAGTGATCTGGGACTGTGGCTACACAAATAAGGTCTGTCAAAGGAGAGTCCCAGCAAATGGATCCCAAGAAATGAAGGCAGCTTGCTTTGAGTGGGAACAAATATGACCTCCATCATGACCTCTCATTCTGATTACTCCTAGTTTAATGGTTTAATCTTTTTTAGGCAAAAAGTTAAAAACAGTTCGGTCCTGGCATTTCCAAGTAATGGTGGAAAAGCTGCTTAGCGGCAAGTCTGAATTTGAGAAAACACTGGAGATAGCACTGAGCTAGATCAGCAGTCTGGCTTGGTATAACTTCAATAATTTAGAACTCATGAAGGCAAGGAAGTAGTTGTAGTGGGAAACATTTCAAAATGTACATCATACCGAAGGGGGAACACATCTCATGGCAAGGCAAACAAATGTCATTGGCAGCTTTCACTATATTAATGAATGAAACACTGGGAAAGAAACTTGTGAAAACTAAGGCTAGTTCTAGAAGGTAGCAAAATTTAATATTTGCTAGGGCCATGATCAACAAAGGACCTACTACCTCAATAGTGTCACTTCACATGCAGTGGACTTCAGATTTTATAATTCCTGCTCAAGGGCTGTGGAGGTTAAAGGCCAATACATCTGTACGACCCCAGGATTGAAAAAGCTTTTCCACAAGTAGTCTTAATCATTATCTCACAATTATCTGATCATTACAGTCTACTGATTGATTTTCACACCAAGTGACTTCCTTACCATTTTGCAGATAGACTTTGCCTCTTCAGAGAATTTATGGGAATATACCTCTTCCATCTCCAAGACTCTCCTGTCTACTTCTTCCCGCTTCACCTTCTCTTTCCTTCCTCGAAAGGGGGACTGTCCTGCAATCATTTCATAGATTAAGCAGCCTAATCCCCAGTAATCAGGGCTAAGGGTATATCGCTGGTTATTCAAGACTTCTGGAGCTGGGAAAAAGAAAAGAGACAATGGAAAAAAATTCCCTATGTCTATATTGACGTCAGCGTGACTATCGAGGCAAGAATGAAATAAGAGATTCCATTTAGTCTGGCCAAGGATCAATTTGATACTAGGAGGGAAGCTCAGTGTAACTTGTTTCACAGGTAATTATAATAATACAATTAAGCCATTTATGTAGGTTCACTTCCGTATAGTTGGAAACAATTATTCTCCATGATAGTTCAAATACGTATTTCCAGGATTTAAATAGGAATGGAGACCACTGTTTACCCTGTGATAATCTATATTATGCAATACACAAGGATATCTGTCAGGTGGTAATCTGAATCATTCCAACTACTTTACTTTGCCCCATCAGAAAATATCAGAATGGATCTTTTCAAGGATCTGTAAAGGATATGGGTATCAAATAAGCTTACCCCTAACAACAGTCTATATTTAATTAGTTTTCTTTATCACACAAGTCACATTACTATATGTCAGGGGCAGGGGTGGGTTCTAACTTACCTCGCTGCCGGTTCGCTTTCTACCGCGCCGCGTGGCCGCAGTGCCGAAAAATGTGTCTGTGTGCCCCGTTTTTCACCTCCCCTGCCTCTAGAACATCTCTGCATGCCAAAAATGGGCTACAATGGCCCATTTTTTGGCCTCCTGGGGCATCTGCACGCCCCATTTTTCACCTCCCCCACCTCCAGAACCTCCCTGCAGGCCAAAAATGTTGGCCTTACCTTCCAGTTCCAGCCTGCGGGGCTCGCAAAGATAAGTCCTGTGCTCGGCCGAAGGGTGGGGGCCGGCAAGTGGGTGGGGCGATGTGGGCTGGGCAGTCTCGTGGTCCTGCATGAGCCAAATTAATGGCTTCGGCAGGCCATATGCGGCCCACGGGCCGTAGTTTGAGGACCCTTGCTATATGTGATATGAAATTAGTTTTCTTACACACTGGAGTCTGGTACAAGCCACAATAATTTCACACATGCCATGATGTTATTATGCAAATGATGTGAATTTTACTAATTTGCTTAAATTGTATCATGTGCTCATGTGATCATGACAATTTTATGTTGCTTACCTCATAACGGCAAGCAACTGCATCCCCAGTGTTTGGTAGTGTAGTGGGAAGGGGCTTAAGGGACTGTAAAAGTTGTGCTAAGAGTGCACAAGACCCAGGAAACAATCTCACATGCCCATCTCTGATTTAAGTTGAAATCTTGGTGCCATTTATTTGCAATAATCTCATTTCCATTTTTTTAAAAAAATACTCTGAAGCATGAGGTTTAATATTTACTAAGATTTACAAATACATAATACATGCTAGGAGTTCTATGGACTCTATTTAACACGTCATTCACCTTAGAGAAATGAAAACTATCAAGAATGAAAAAACTACTTAAAATTTTTCAGAACAATTCCTATATTAAATGTTTTCCTCTGCAGTCAGCTGCAATACAGCGTTTGGTATGATATATAAATGGACAACTATAGCTACTGGGTGTGGTGGTGAAGGGGGGAGGAATTAAGTCATAAAAGTATCTAGGACATAACTTTAAAACAATGGGGGTGCTGACACTGATAGCTCATAAGCTCTAAATGCTGGATAATATTCAAATGGTTCATTAAGTGAGTGCTATCTTGTTCTTCCCCAGGCGATTCATGGATGCCATGTTTACCGACAATCCTCACAATTCCTTATTTCATGCACTGTTCTTATTAAATAAATATATTTTTAACTTTTACCAATGCTGAGTGTTACATAAACCCAATCTGGGGGATGCTGCCTTTGCACTCAAGCAGTTAGGGGAGGACATACAGAGAATTGTGACTTGGTCAAGTGATCCTACATATCAGAGATTCAGCCATCTGTTCAGTCATGCTGAATTGTGACTGCTTATCATGCATGAACAGAGTTTGTTTTTTCTTTTACATTACAGAGTTGAAATAATAGTCTTCAAAGTTGAAAACAACAGACTATTTCAGACCACTCACCCATATAACCAACTGTTCCTACTCGTCCACGGATGGAGTCACCCTCAGGAATTTTGACAGCTAGTCCCAAATCAGATATTCTGATGTGGCCTAAAGTGGAGGTGAAATTTTTTTTTAGCATAGGCACGAATCTGTAGAAAACAATTATTCTGCTATTAAATACATTGTCAAAACAAATCTAACCATTGCAGGGAAGAAAATAATACCAGTTCTTTGGAGGAAGTCATCTGAAAAATTGATAAGGAAACTGCTTGATATTAGGGCAGGCCAAATGTCCCTCTGCTTTCAGATAATAGTACAAGCTTGAACATGAGATGATCTTAGATAGTAGGGAGAATTTAAAGAATGTCAATCTTGATGTGCACTAAACACATTGTTAATCTTGACTATGCACTAAATATTAAAAAACACTTTTTAATGCATTTAATTTCTTCAAAATCCCCTTGAAAGGATGCTATGCCAGAAGCTTTCCATCCCAGAAAAGCAAAACTTGGCTGAAAAACAAAATTGCATTGGAAGTGTGATCAAGATTTTATGTTATTTTGTTCCTTTCAATGAGAGGGGGAAAACCCCTGGAATCCTAGGTGGGGAAATGGTGGAGTTGTTAGGAATCATTTATAACATCTAATGTAATTCCTTGCTTGGTGAAAGGAATCCAAGCATATTTAAAATATGGTTGCTCATATTGCTTGACTATCAAATCTTTAGGGACTATTTCCTAATAATGCATTAAGGTTTGCCTTCCTGTAATGTAAGATTACTGCCCCATAGAGCACACCAACTAACCAATTCAAATTACAATGAGCATTTTCATTATGTTTTCATCCTTCCCACACCTAGGATTGCCGTTCTCCACAGCAAAAAATGATAAGCAATTGAATACTTTGGCCAAGTGTTATTTCATCAGACTGTTTTCCACTTTGGTTGTTTTGTTTACTTGAACTAACAGACTTTCCAGGCCTTGTATGTTACCTGTTCCTGCAGAGATGGGCAAACTTTTGATGGCTACAGATTGTATTTAAGCAAATTTGGCCACTATGGAAGGGACAAAATCCAAAGCTGAGAGTGACATGTCACACATATGGGCAGGAATGGGATTATACAATTTTTCCACCTGGCTTTTAAAAAAGAAAACTTGAAAAAGGTGGATTTTTGTTTTTTGAAAGTACATTATGGCTAGTAACATGTAAGTAAGTTAACATTATTAGCTTCTTGTACACCTGTCTCAAAATCAGAGGAGACTATACCACCAATTTTCAGCAATCACAGTCAGAGGATGCTGTGGGGGCCATGATGGGGGGAGGAAAAAAAGTTCAGATCTGTTGGTTATATATCCACCCCTGTTTTACAGGTCTCTTAACTGGGGATTAGACCAGGAGTCTTGCACTTCCCACTGAGATCAGTTCACTTCTGCAGCAAATAGAATTTTGCCTTACATGAAGGACTAACAGAGTGATACTATTTATGAGTTTCAAACTAGCTGTAATTCAAATAAAGGCTATATATTTTGCCGTTCACGACTCTATTCAATTCAGAAAGTTGCTGAGCTGATGGATTAATCTGTATGGATATAAATAGAACAAATAATTCAATGTATTTGAGTTGGGGGTGGGTGTTAACTCTGAGGAGCATTTGAAATAAAAAAAATAGTCAGGCAACCCATATTTCGTACTTGAAGCCCAGCATATTCAGTATAATACCCCCATATTATTTCTCATTGTTTAGACTGGTAATAATATTGATTGGTCAAAGGCATGATTCGCATTGTTTGCCCAGGTAGCAATGTTGTTTTGTTATAGGCATAAGGCCAAGAAGTACAAAACCCATCTTCAGAGAAATGACACACACAATTGGCCACCATCATTGTTGGATAAGAGAAAACACAACCTTTGTATAAACCTTTCTTAACATTGTTACTATTAACCTAAAATGCTCTTCTTTTCATAAGGTCTCTCTCTTTTTTGGCAAAAGTGCCATTTTTTTCTCTATCCAAAGTTAAATGTTGTTTATTGTTTAGCCTCTTATCCACTGCAGGGAGTGATTTGGCTGTGTACAGACAGCCATTTTACTGTAGACAAAAATGTTTTACCTAAAGCTCTCAGACTTACCATAATCATCTAACAGGATATTTTCTGGCTTCAAATCCCTGAAAAAAAGAAAAGAAAAAGAAACACTGCTGTTATTTCTGTGGAAATTGCTTTGATAAAATGGAAATTGCAAGTACTTTCCAACCATTTAGGCAGTAGGGTGTCAGTTTACCCATCAAAAGAATTCAGAAAGTCAATTAAAAAACATGGTTTTGCAGCAACATGAAAATCACAGCTACCACAATCTCGGGCCATTCACTTCAGCTGGATGTGACCAATGAGGACACCATGCAGAGTATTTTGTATGTGTTCTCTAGCTAGCCATTGTGGCAGCTGTCAGAACAGCATTTCTCAATCTTAGCAAATTTAAGATGTCTGGACTTCAATTCATGTAGTTGGCTGGAGGAATTCTGGGAATTAAAGTTGCCAAGGTTGAGAAACCCTGTAGATTTGTCTATATTAAAACCATGTCTCAATTTCTCTGCAACTGAGAAATTGCAATGGAAACTATTAACTATTTCTGTTTCAGAAATATAGGATGATTGGAGTTCTCTTGAAAGGAGCTATCTTCAGGTTACTCGTTCTCTGTCCATCATGAATGAATTCAGATACAAGTTATAGTCTGTTAAAAAAAAAGACTGCACAGATATGGTATGTCTTCTGCAAAATTCTAAACTGATATGGATATATGCGGTAGGTCTATTTTAACGGGTCTTGGGAATGGACAGATATCCAAAAAGCACAGCTGTTACGTTTTGTGGAGTTGCAAATATTTCTTCCTTTCTTCAGAATCCAATGCCTGAAATGACCACTCCAATATTAAATATCTACAGCCAATGTGAGAGAAAGCAATGGATCCTCTAGCTCTTCAAGGAAGTGTTTAAAATTAGGATGAAAAAGTACGTTGATAATAGCCTTTTATCACATTAATCCAACATGTGTCTTTTTGTTAAACACCAAGAATACGCCTTTGGTGGTATTTAAAATAAAGCCATCCATTTTACATCCTCATTCCCTTCACATATTTTCTCAGTATTATTTGTTTAAAAAGGAGGCTTGTTAGCACTGGTTTATCTTGTGAAGTTTATCTTGTGAGGTCAATAGGAATTTAAACTAACAAAAAGAAGAGAACCAAAATGTTCTTAGTTCATGTGCCTTTGCTTATAATAACAAATAGTGCACATAATATATTTTGAACAAATAAAAGTTCCCCAGTGATTAATAGAGGAAAAATAATTAAGTTTACTTCCAAGTAACGACAAAGCTTAAATCATTTCTGAGAACAAACTAAAATACTGAAAAGGAGAGTTTCAGGACCTTTCCTATTGCAAATTGGTCTGATGGTCAACTCGAATTGTATTCTAAACAATTCTTGTGTCATAATCTTAGAACAATGACATAATTTTCATATGTTAGGGATATAATTTGTGAAGGTGTACTATCTTATTTAACACACTCACTTGCATTATTTTATTTAAGTAAATTGTTTCCTGGGTAAAAGTGAGGTGGTAAAATCACCTTAGGAGTACTCTTGTCAATTCAGATATAAATATATATAAATCAGCATTGCCAAAAATATTACTATTTAAAAACAACAACAACATAGCACAGTGATTTTTAGCAATTCTTGCATTTGGGTGAGCTAATGAATGCCATAAACTTTCTCTTGTAAATGAAGAATTACTCATAGTCAGTTATTCTTATGAAAAGGCAAAATAATTCATCCCTTAATTCAAGCACGGTTATTAGATCTTTGCATGCTTCAGATCTTTGCCTCTTTGTTTTATTTATCTTTAAAAGCACCTTTAATAGATAGGTTCCGAATCAAAATGGTATTTAGCACTTGGGCTCAATATTCAGGCATTGGAAATCACATGGAGATAGAAAGAACTGTGAAGAATAAAGCATAGAGAGAATTTTGCAGAAGTGCAGATTTTATCAGAAACTGTTAATGTTGTTTACATTACAATCCCTATGGTGCTAGTATTTTGCAGGATCTGAATAACAACCCCTCCTGCATTACATAAATAAAGAAGCAGGAACAATTGCTGGTCACTTGATAATATCTGAAATGAGCATTTCATGTATGGAACAGTCACTTTTTGGGTAGCTCACGTCAAGACCAAAGGCCATGCAGGTTTTGTCTGAATATAGATCCAGAATAGGTGTCAAGACATGACACCTGCCCCACATGTGACTGGTCCAAGCAAAACTGTTGTGGGATGAGAAAAGTGGGAAAAAAGCAAGGCCATCAGCAGCAGTGAGTTAGAGACAGACAAAGGCAACTGGAAGATCGCAGAGAAGAAAGTAGGCAGGCTGGGAAATACTTGAATTCAAGGGCAACCGTGGTGGGTTACAACTACAGAGGACAGGGAAAGAAAGGCACTGTAAAAATTTGAGGACCGTTAGGTGGTCTACCACCATCCAAAAATTCAAATACAGCCCACCCTTCCCCAAATTTTCCTAGCACCCCTCCTTCCCTACCTCCCCTTATGTCCAAGAAAAGAAGATAAGTGGCCATAAAGCCTTCTAGCTTAGAAGAAGGAGCAGGAGGAAAGGAGAGAGAGAGAGAGGGGAGTTACCGTATTTTTTGGAGTATAAGACGCTCCGGACTATAAGATGCACCTACCTTTTTTGGGGAGGAAAACAAGATATACGCTAGTGCATGGATATGGGAAATAATATGAAATTTTACCAGTTTGGAACTGTTTTAAGTTTTTTTCTTTGCATAGATTGGTATTGTAATCAGAATCAGTAAGTTATTCAGCACGCAATCTGTTAGATGTAAAGCTTTTTCCCCCCTCTCTTTATTTTCCTTCAGGTAACATTTTAATTAAGTTAGTGAAATGCTTTTTAAATTCCATCTAATTGTTGATTCTAGACAGAAATTTTACAACAAAAGGACACAAAGAAGAAAACAAGACTCATAAAACACTCACAATAACTCTGCCTCTGCCTGCCAGCACAGCAAACAGTCTGCTTTAGTTTCGTTTTCAGCACAGCTTGATTAGCACAAGAAAAAAAAAATCTGCCTCCCAGCAATTTGCCTGCTTGCAGGAGGCCCGCGCAGCAATAGGCAGCAGCCTGAAACAGCTGAGGGTCGGGAGGCCGATGCAACAGACAATCAACTGCTTGGGCTAATCAGCCTGTGCTGAAGCTGAAACGGGCTGTTTGCAGTTTGCTGTAAGGAGGCTAAAGGGTGGGGGCCGGTGGGTGGGCGGGGCTACATTCAGTGTATAAGAAGCACCCAAATTTTCACCTCCTTTTAGGGGGGGGGGGAAGTGTGTCTTATACTTCGAAAAATACGGTACGTGGCCCAAGCTGGACTGTAGCATCTCTTTGACCTGGAGAGGCTGAGCGGCAGAAATCCACTTGAATTCAAGATGGTGACTAAGGGAAGATAGGAATAAAACTGTTGGGAAAATTGGTAAATAGGCCAGGGCCCAGGCCATAGGGCAGAGGAAGGGAGAGAAGGATGGTGCATCATCCTTGCTCTACTCGCCCCACAAGACCCTTCTGGAATTTGTTTATGGCCAAAACCTGGAACAAGCAAAATATTCTGGAATGGTTTGTCTGAATTTTTAAGCCAAAATATATTTGTTTCAGGTTCCAAATGAAACACAATTTCTGGAGTGTAAAGGCAGAGGTAATGAGTCGTAGCCAATTTCTCAGCCAGGTACTGAAGACACTTCAATCCCAATATGGACATTCCTTATGTACCTCAAACACAGTGACTCAGCAAAATCCTGTGCAGATTTTACCTAAGCATATGATTAGAGATATGATGGTGCAGAAAAAAATGTCTTGAGAGATAGGATTGATTTTCCTCTTTTTTTTCTTGCCATTGGGGAAAAAAAGTTTTCCCCATACTTTAAATTGCAATATAAATAGTTAAAAATCATTTTCATACATTGTTATTCAATCTTTACCCCACCATTATTTGTAAAAGCTGCTTCATGGGATTATCATTTTTTTTCTTGGTAAAACGATTTTCATAACCATATATTATTATAATTCCTGTAATCCAGTACACAATTGTAAATAAATTCTTCCTCCAGAGAAATTGAACATTTTTGCAAAAGAAACATGCTCTTTTATCATGACCTTATTTTTTTCTGTTCATTTTTTATTCAGGATTGATCTAGAATATTTTTGAAACACCCATTAATTTATTTAGATTTGTAAGGATAAACTGTGCAATAACTGTTGGCTCAAGGCCACACCTTTTGGTGGGAGAGAATTTTAACGGTTTGCCACTTAAACCCTAATCATAAATTCCAATTAATTTGGATGTGGTACTTATGTTGCATTTTTTGCTCTTTTGTTGTAAGGGTACTAAAAAATAGGTAATGAGAAACATATTGATACCTAAGTATAGAAACAGGAAATATTATATGAGGATAATAAGAATTTCTCTAAAGCTGCAAATGCATGTGAGTTTCTGAAAGCATGACAGAAAATTTACCTGTACACAGTGTTTTCCCTGTGTAGGTCTTCTAAGCCACAAAGAATCTCTGCAGCATAAAACAAAGCTCTTTCTTCTTCAAAGCCTGGGTTTCCCATATTGTAGATATGGAATTTCAGGTCTCCCCCATTCATTATGGTTAGAACTAGGCAGAGTGCGTCCTTTGTTTCATAGGCATAGGCTAGATTGACCTGGAATGAGAGTTGTTAAACAACAGTTATAGTTCAAAAAAATTATTCATGCCCAGAATTCACTCATAGCTAGCATTTTGTGTTAGAAAAGACACGACATCATTTAGTTAAAAGGAAGAAGAAATGGGATAGAATCCTGGCTATTTAAAAAAAAAAGACCACAGGGCAAGAATACAGGCAGATATTGCAGGATCCAATCCCACAGGGACCAGAGGTTTAGCCTTACGAGCTTTTGGACTTGTGCTGGAGCCCATTCTCAACGAAGTTCTTAGAATGGGCTCCAGCACAAGTCCGAAAGCTCAGAAGACTAGACATCTGGTCCCGGTGATCGACCCAGATTGGATCCTGCAACATTATCCTCGGATACAAATATTTGCCTTCATTCATAGTCAGATATTTTCATACGATGTGTAAGATCTACACACAGTACTGCAGATTTAGTTCTTCAGGAAAAAGTTAGGAAATTTATTGATTCAAGATAAGTATTGTCTTATTTATTACTACACACTCTTCCAGCAGCAGCAGCAGCAGCAGCAGCAGCAGCAGCAGCAGCAGCAGCAGCAGCAGCAGCAGCAGCAGCAGCAGCAGCAGCAGCAGCAGCTACAACTAATAAAAGAGGCTGGGCAGATTCTAGAGTTTTGGACTCTGGTAGGGAGCTAATAGGAGTATGCATTCCATTGTAGAGTGAGCAGTTTGCAGCACCATTTTTTCCATAAACAATTATTTTGGAACCATACAGTGCTGTCAAATTCCAGTGAACAATACATAAAAACCCACTGCGATTGCAAAAGTAATAACTGAAGAACTCATACAGAGCTAGTACCAGAAACCTGATCTAAGTCATGATGCAGCCTGGAAGTAGTACAGCTGCATACATTTTGTTATAAGTGCCCGTCACAGATGGACCTGTTAATGAGAGCTGATGCCCATTACAAATTTGGCAATACTTACTACAAACTGACTATTGACTTTTTCTAGAATCTGCTTTTCATTTAGGGCCATGGATTCACCTTTCCTCTTCTTTATTCTTTTTTTCTCTAATCTTTTGCATGCATACATTTTCCCAGTTGCTCGTACTTGGCAGGCGCATACCTGAAAAGAAGAAAGTTACAATAAGAAAAAAAAATATACAGGACAAATCATCGGTTAACAGAGCCAAATCAATCTCTTTTCCCTACTTTGTCTTGATTTTAACAAAATTCTTTTGACTGGAGACTAAACAGACATTTAGTAGGAGGACGAAAGGAAGTCTTCCAATGCAACAGGTCTGGTTTTCCATATTCTTAATTTAGAGAAATAAGACATATGACAATCTCAGGCTGGGATACCCTGTAAATCAGGGATGTTTGCACAGAAGATCACTTGCCATTGATTTAAATACTGGGTGCTACATTTCTAAAAGTGAGAAGGGCCAAGGCAAAAAAATAAGCGGGAAGCTACTATGCTAAAACTAGTATTGATAATAATGAAACACAGTTAATAACATCAGTATTAGTGCATTTAATCATATTGTATGATCAATTTGGTAAAAATCTTTGGGGAACCCACCCAAAGCTTGGGAGGGTAAAATGTGACTACATCTACTATATAGTCACTAAGTACAGAGACTCCATCTTCACTTCCAATAGTTAAGACCAGAATCCAAAAAACTATATCAGCACAGGTAGTCCTCGACTTACAACAGTTCGCTTAGTGACCGTTCAAAATTACAACGGCACTGAAAAAAGTGACTTATGACAATTTTTCACACGTATGACCATTGCGGCATCTCCATGGTCACCTGATTTACATTCAGATGCGTGACAACTGACTCACAGTAATAACGGTTGCAGTGTCCTGGGGTCATGTGATCATCTTTTGCGACCTTCTGACAAGCAAAGTGAATGGGGAAACCAGATTCACTTAAAAACCACGTTACTAATTTAACAACTGCAGGGGTTTACTTACCAAGCGTGGCAATAAAAGTCATAAAAATGGGGCAAAACTCACTTAACAAATTTCTCACATAAATTTTGAGCTCCATTGTGGTCGTAAGTTGAGGACTACCTGTAATTCATTACAAAACTTGGAGAAAAAAAACGTGTCTATCCCTTTCTCACACCCAATGAATCAAGTTTAAGAACTCTTATACAGCAAGAATGAAATCATGCAATTTCATGCTTCAATAGATCAGATTTATCAGCAGAAAATAAGTTACAAGTAGAGAGTTTGTAAAAGAAGATTTACTCACCTCTCCAAAGCCACCTTTTCCTAATACCCTGTATTGCCTAAATGTGTTTTTTGTTACTGGTTGTCTGAAATAATAAATAAAATTGGGAGAGGGAAGCAATATGTTTTAATACGTTTTATTAAGCTTCAGTTTTAAAGCAGTTGTCATCCTTAACACTGAATTTTTTTTTTTAAAAAATCAAGCTATTTCCCTCTCCTTTTAACAAATTAACTGCTTGTTTTTCTAAAAGTGAAATATGGGCGAGTATTTCATAACCCTTCATTTTGCACAATCCACAAATTCTTTGTTAAAGATCATTTTGCTGTGGAAATGACTGCTTTTCAACCACTCCGAACGTACCTTTTTTCTCATCTGGCCATAGGATATGTCAAGGAGGACATATCCTCCTTGACATATCTAGGAGGTGACCAGGCTAAGCCGGAGAGAGGGAGTCAAGTGCATCATCAATCTCAAGTTCCTTCACGCCCACAAAAGATCTAAGACCAGCCCACCTTGAATTCTGTTAACCCTTAAAAAGGTAAAGGTAAAGGTTCCCCTCGCACATATGTGCTAGACTCTAGAGGGCGGTGCTCATCCATTTCAAAGCCGAAGAGCCGGCGCTGTCCGAAGACATCTCATGTGGCCGGCATGACTAAACGCCGAAGGTGCATGGAACGCTGTTACCTTCCCACCAAAGTGGTCCCTATTTTTCTACTTGCGTTTTTACATGCTTTCGGACTGCTAGGTTGGCAGAAGCTGGGACAAGTAACGGGAGCTCACTCCATTACGTGGTGCTAGGGATTCGAACCGCCGAATATTATTATTTGTTATCTCTCTATCTCTATCTCTATCTCTATCGCTATCTATCTCTAATCTATCTATCTATCTATCTATCTATCTATCTATCTATCTATCTATCTATCTATCTATCTATCTATCTATCTATCTATCTATCTATCTATCTATCTCATCTTTCTTAGTCATCTTTTGTTCATTATGTTGGATCAAGTTGCTTGATTTCATTCAGCCTGACAACTGAGCTGTGTGAATATGGATTAAGAAATTTAATCTGGAAGACAGCAAATTGGGAAAGATTGTACTAAAAATATTTTCTGCCTATTCTTTTTGATGTTCCATAGTACATGAAGGCTGTACTACACTAGAGTTCTGGGGAAGAAATGGCAAACTGAAAATAACCCTGTTAAAGTGAAAGTGACAGTCACCATACAATGAAGAGCCACCAAATAGATTGGCTCTTTTAATTCCTCTCCAGATAAGGACAAGACTTGAGATTGCCCACAAGTGGTCCAGATAGATGGTTCTTGTGAGGAGACCATAAGACAATGGCCTTGAGAGGGTTCAGAGCTCTGGAATAGCCAGCTTTTTGCTCAAACAACAGGCAGTGCCTTCAAAAGGACACAGGGTTCACATACTTTCTTTTCTAATCGTTTTAGGAAATTTCTTTTTTCTTATTTAGAAACCTTTGAATCAACATATTTTACAGCACTGGATAAATTTTCTTCAGTTCTTAGCTAAAGAAGTTCTAAACACATGTTTAAGGATTTAATTGAGTTTTCTTTTGGAATAAACAGCAAAGGAGTCATTAGAACTTTGATTTTGGAAAGTTACTAAGGGTCCAGATGGATTTGAAATAAGTTTTTGAAATTCATTATAAGAATCTTTCATGTGGGAAAACGCTTTTGCTTAGAATTCTCTTTAAAATATGATGACATATTGAAGGTTAGATATTAGAGGGAACTGGAAGGAACTAATAATTACAATTAAAGGAGAGGAATGTTTAAATTTGACTTACTAATACAGAATGAAGCCAATATTTTAACAGTGGACATATTGAAGGGTATTTATGAACAATGAATCTAGAAGTTAATTTTAAGAGTGTCTGCCTCTATAGATAGACTGTGTTTAAAACACCTTACGAAAGAGCAACAAGTTTTACCTGACAAGATTGAGAATGATCTGAAAGATTAAAAGAATGACAGGTTAAAAGAATGCTATGGAAAAAGGTGCTACACTGGACATAGAAAAGGGCCACCTAATATCTTAATAATGAAAAGGGATATACAAATAACAAACTAAAAAAGTGACCTGGATAAATTTCCTATATTAGATTTACAAAAGAGACTTGTGAAAGCCTTGAAGAATTTTGTGAGAAGGGACAAAGAAAAAACAAAAAGAAATCAAGTTCTGGGACATAATTTGAAAGGACTAAAAATCAAGATTGTTAAAAGTAGAAAATATAAAATTGGCTTATTTCATCAAGGTTAAAATAAATATGTTTATTTATTTTGCCAGTTTTCTCTGGTAACTTTTACTGGACTTTTGTTCATTAGTATTGAACAACAAAATACTTTAAAGATTTGTTTATAGTTATAGTCTTTAAAGATTTGTTTATAGTTAAGAGATGTGATATGGGAAAAAGAGATAATTTGTTGTATTTTAGGAGATGATGAATTTCTAAAATGGTTTATACTTATTGTGATGGTGGGAGAAGCCATTTCTTTATACATTTCTTTTCCTTTTCCTTTATTATATTCTTATTTTTTTCAAATTTCTGCACTTTGTATTTTTCTTTTTATTCTTTTCTTTTTTGCTTTATTGGTTTTATCTTTCTAATTATGCCTTTTAATTTAAAAAAGTTTTACTGCATCCACTGTTATGCCACTTACCTTTCTAGCCATTTCCATTGGAGAAATCTGTCAAAATACATGCTGTCTGAGTATTCTTGAAAAGGTTCTCCACTTAGGTACTCATGAACCGACCTATTTCAGATGAAAAAGAAAGAAATATTTGACAAGCTTGCTCCCGGGTCTAGATAAGCGCCCCAGTTTCTCTGCAGACAGGATGCTTAGTTTTAAATCTACTAACTCAAAAGTATTAGAAGAGCATATCTTAAGAATAATGTGTTACTTTTTTATCGAATATTTTATGTATTTCTTTTTTATCTAATCCCGTTCGATTTTTTCTTATGGTTTCCCATCCACCTAATATACATTATCCTAACATATAAGATACAATCCAAGCAATATCAGATTGCTGCTAAGGCCATGAATAATTATTTAGTTCTTTTCCATCAAAGAGCAAAATGAGAGTAGTAAAATTAAAAGACAGAAGTATAATTACTGAATGAAAGCTTCTAAATTTTACAAGTACCTCTGTAAAACATCTGCTGGAAATAATGTGCTTTTAATGATCTCTCTCTTTTGATATTTTCTTCTCTTAAGGCCTGGCAAATAGTATGGCACCACAAAAGCATCAGCCGTTCTAGATACAAATATTTACACACAGAGCTCTAGGGTACAATAAAAAGAAAGTCCTAACTTTCCGAAACCGGTAAGCCTTTCTTTGGATAAAAGGATGACACCACAAAAATAGACCTCCTATTTCAGGTCTCTTAGACCTGGAGGGCATTTTGAAACATCTGCACATGTTTCTTTGTCTATGTGGATCCCACAACCTAATTTAAAAAAAAAAATTAAACAAGCACTAAAAAGGAGTGACTACAAAACAGAAAATGTGTTTTGTTATGTGCATAAAAGAAGTGCATTATGACTTGGAAGTCCAGTCAAAATGTTCTGACTAAGTCGCAGTTCAGTTGAACAGAAACCCCAACTGTCTTGGATGTTATGGTTTCACAGCTGAGTCAAAACCTGGAGGGAATCAGTTCAGCACCTTCCTTCAGGTCAACTGCTATGTCTGTCTTAGGGCCTGGCATCTCCAGGCCTGTCTAGCCTCTTCCTGTCTTCACCTTCCTTTCTTTTACCTACTTTCATTCACTGTGCACTTCCTGTTTTACTGTTACATTCCACACTAGAATATCTTTTGACTAGAATATACATACAGGCAGTCCTTGACTTACAACCATTTGTTTAGTGACCATTAAAAGTTATAGCAGCGTGGAAAAAAGTGAAGGACTTGCTTCCAGAAGTCATGGATACTCCATCACTGGAAGTTTTTAAGAAGAGATTGGACAATCATTTTGTCTGAAATTGTATAGGGTTTCCTGATTGAGCAGAGTGTTGGAATGAAGACCTCCAAGATCCTGGCCAACTCTGTTATTCTGTTCTGTTCTGACTTATGATCAGTTCTCGCACTTACAACCTTATGTGAGGTTGTAGCCTCACATAGACAAAATTCAGGCACTCGGCAAATGGCATGTATTTACAATGGATGCAGCATCCTTGGGTCACATGATCATCATTTGTGACCTTCTCAGCTGCTTCTGACAAGCAAGGTCAATGGGGGAACTGGATTCTCTCAATGACTGCATGATTCACTTAACAACTGCAATGATTCACTTAACAACCATGGCAAAAAAGATTGTAAAATTGGGCAGGACTTACTTAACAACTCCTTGCTTAGCAATGGAAATTCTGGTTCCAATTGTGGTCTGAAGTTGAGGACTACCTATGTCGCAAGTTGATATCCAGATAAAACCTAACTTTTGGTCTGGACATGAATCATTCAAAATTATCTGAGTGCATGGAATGCTTTTCATATTCGTAATGTTAAATTATAATGAACAGCCTATCATTGAGAACGTATTTACAAAAAAAAGTCTTATGGAAATCAACAACAGAATAAAATGATCTTTGAATGCCAGAGTACACTTACTTTACACAGGGTGAGAACAGCTCTTTACACGGGCTGTTTTCAAGTTTTTCTTTTATCTGCTGTACAAGATCTTGACTGGCTTCTGCTACATAAACTGGAGACTATAAAAAAAGTAGAGAGAATCATCAGTTCATTATGTAGCAGGACAAAGTATTTCCTTGACATTTAGGCACCAAGATATAAGAAAATATACAAAAATAATATTTGTATTTATTTATTATTGAGACATCTATGCTGCTTCAAGCTAACAATTCTAGTGAGGTTATAGGACAATATATTACTAATAAAAAATATATTCCAAAACCCTCTACAAAAATACCTAACAAACTTTCCAGAAATATACAATAACCAAATTCAACCCAGCATTCTTTTCTTACAAACCAGGAAAAAAAATAGTATCATAATTAAGCATGCATCTCTTCTGTTCCTGAAAACTCTATGAAAAGATGAGGATTTAAGGAAAGAAAGAAAAAAGTATTTTTTGACACTATAAAAAAGACAGAATGCCTTACAATCAGCCACTGCAATCTGGCAACCACGTGGTTACATTAACTCACATCAGAGAAGAAAGATGGCAAGCAAAAGAAAATATGTACTAGTGGCAAAATCAAGTTAACATACATACACACACACAAAACACACACCACCTCTCTGTTGTGTATGTGCACATGTCCAGTTTTCTAAATCAGACAACCAAGGATAGTGTAACAAGGCGGATGATTCTGCATTCTTCATGTGCAGCAGTTATTATAATACTTGGTATTTTAAAGATTTGTATTAAGTTCTGATTCCATATTCATGTACAAATAACACGATCAAGATTCCCTGTTTTTGCTATGATATTTCTTTCCACAAAAAGTTGAGTACTGTTCTTCATTTCATCTTTGCTTTGTGAGTACACGGTGTACTGAAATTACCTACTTTCTAGTTGATCAAAAACACCGTTTTTATGTATTTTTAGGGAGGGGTGTATGTCTTCATTTACAGTTTTTATAAACCTAAATAAGTTTTCACACTTCACAGAAACTTCCATTTAACTTTCTACTGTAAAAAAAAAAAAAAGGCAGAATTCAGGCAATAATCTTTCCCACTATGAAGTCATGAAACAAACAGCATTTTTTAAAAAAAATTTTTTGATGTAATGTCTGATTTTTTTTCTTTCTGAGTCAATCTGTGGATATTTTTCTTTTGTTTACAAGCATGTCAACTTTTTTTTTTAAACAAATAATAATCCTAGCACACTATCTAAAAAGAGAAAAGTAACCCCTGGATTGATACCATTATGTGATACTGCTGAACATTTGCTAAACAGTATAAATAGAAATAAACTCTTTTCTTTATTCCTTTATTGAACACTTAAAAAAAATAAACAAATACAAAATAAAACATAAAAATGAGAAAAGAATGTAATACAATAAATAAACAGGGAATTTAAAATGTCATGAAAGCTACAGCTTTCTAAATTATTAATTATGAGAAATAGTTATAAAGAGAAGATATATGACATGACTATCAAATAACTATTAAACTTAAGCTAAAAATAAGTAACAAAGTCTATAATCAGTACAACATAAATCAGCTGAAATTGTGCAATGTTTAATTCATTCACATTTAGACATTTAGTACATATTAAAAGTCCAATTTAGATATCTCATATAAATTAATATATAGATTCTATGCATGAAAATAAACTTTCCTATGTTGTTGTAGAAAGCTTATTTGCCTGGCTTCATAGAAGGTTTAGAAAACATACCTATCAGGAAACAGACAAAATAATTCAGAAGGGAAGGGAAGATAAATAAAATAAAACTCAACTCCTAATCATACATAATTCAACTACCACTAAAACATCTAAAGACATGTTTCCAGCTTTCCACAATCTGGTACTTCCCAAATGTGTTGTCCATATAGAGTGCATGAGGGGAAAAAATTCATTATTCACAATCTCAGTAAGTACAGGCATGGCTATGTGTACAAACTGAAGCCTTGCCAGCCATCTGAAGTGCCTAATAATAAATATATTTTAAATCATCTTTCCATGTTGACTCTTTTCTTCTTCTTATGCATATTTCCTGAAATTGGACTTGCATAGCCACTGCTACTTTAGCTTGGACAAGGACAAGTAATGTAACTGTATCTTTTGCATAAATTTTATTAATTAAGATTATCATTTTTATTTTGATGAAATTTGAAATGACTGAAATAGGGAACTAATTGTGTGCATGTGTGCCTATGTATCTGTATTTGCAAATAATGAAAATGGAGAAATCTGACAAAATATTTATATTTTTTCTTCTTTTAAAGCACTCGCTAATAATTTTTTGTGGTTGTAAACCAGAGTTTGCTTTATTCTACAAGAACGCAGTCAAGGGGATGAGTTATATCACTGGCAAGTAATGTTATATTCCATTTCTTATTCCAAGTATTTAAGAAATAGATGCTTTTGAGAAATGGTTTCCATATGTAATTGTGTTTCTGTTGCAGGCCAAATTTAATTAGGTTCTGCAGGAAGAAATGTTATTTAGTCCAACAATACATCACAACATTTCAAGTCATTTGTCATCATTTCAGAAATTGAAGTGTGGTATGTATTGATGGAGAGAGATAAAATTGCTGAATCCTTTCCCAGAATTTCGTAGAGAGCTGTAGGTAGTACAGTTCCAATTATAGATCAGGGAGAGGGGGAAAAATGATTGTCCACAATTATCTTCCTGACTTTCTAGTATTAATGATTCTGCATACAAAATATTTCATAACAGACATATTTTGAGAACATCTCAAATAAAAACAACAAGCAGCATTCTTGAAAAGCTTGGTTCAAGTTAAGCTTGAACTCCAATTAGTACAGTCTGTTTGTGAACCTAAAAGGCTAGGAGAAAAACAACACAGAAGTCTGGTTGAGACATCATCAAGCAAACAAACAAATCTTTCCCAAAGTTGAGAAGTTCCAAGAATTAATTTATCTTTCAGGAAGACTTAATGATAGACACCTTTGACACTGCCCTTTCTTGGCTGTTTATGGAAATGTTTGTTTTTGTCTTCTGTATTATCTTTCAATTTCCTAATCTAGATTACAGTCCTTTTCTGGAAATTCAAGTAGCCAGATCAAACATTTATTATCTATTTAGGAGATCAATTCAGGTAAGCTCATCCCAGAAGATATACTAAATTCAAACCAGAAATAGTGACATCATAGATGTTGAAAGGAGGCATCCAATTCAGCCAAATAGAAATTTTGATACTTAATTTTAATGAATATTTCTATATACTGTAGATCAGGGGTCCCCAACCCCAGTCTGTGGACCAGCACTGGGCCGCAGCATGCCAGAAACTGGGCCGCACAAACAAGCGAAGCCCCATCCGCAGGATGCAGGCAGCCTGCAAAACCACAACTCCTCTGGTCCTCAGAAAAACATCTTTCTCTCCAGTCCCTGCAGTGGTGGGTTGCTACCGGTTCACACCGGTTCAGGTGAACCGGTGGCGGCAGCGGCAGGAGGCTCCGCCCACCCACCCGGACATCATCAAAAATGCTCTGTGCATGCGCAGAAGCGTTGCGCGCGCAAAGCACGTGCGTGCACCCGCATGCTCCCGTTCCTGAACCAGTAGCAAAGGTAAGAGAAACTCACTACTGGTCCCTGGTGCCGCTGGAGACCGCTGCTGTAGATGATTTGGTATTTCTGCCCCATAGGCTCTTAGACATTACAAGTTAATAGCTTTATTGTCTGCTGGTAATGGATTGTAATACTTGCAGTCATACCTTTCATAAGGCGCTTTCTACTTATTTAATATAACACAGCACACATTGCAATGCTATTTGAAGCGATTTTATCAACAATGTTGGTATTAATTAGACTGTGTTATGCTTTAGATTTGAGGGGGGGAGGAGTCAACAACCCTTAAACCAAACATTTATTTTCCCAGGATTGCTTTACAGCTGTAGAGGGCAGTTACCCAATCACAGGAAAAAATGTAGCTGTTCTGAGAGGTTGCCAACAAGTGTTATGTGAGTCCAAAGCACCCTTTTCTCTTGAGTCCAAAGACTGCACAACTGTAATATTAACATTCATGTTATACATACACAAAGATCAAATTTCTTAATGTCTGAATTCTCAGAGGAAAATTACAAACAAAATTGAAATTCCTGAACATTTATTTTTAGCATGGAACATATGAATTGATTAACTGAACTGGATTAATGAATTAATACAAGATCTCATTGCAGATTGAAAACAAGACCGCTAGTTTTCTGAAATCAACCTTCCTTCCTTCGTATTCCTCCAGCCCTCAGGTGGAGCCTAGTATGCTTCAGTATGGATCCCTGCACTGTACTGCACTGCACTGACCCCTGCACTGAACAGGAGGTTGGCCTAAATGACCTATTCCAAAAGTATTATTTTCAATGCAACCATTCTATCCCTGCACACACCTATCCCATTATGGAGGAAATAGGGAGAAGCAGTTAAGCACCCTGCATGCATAGTACAGAAATATCATGTGGCATATAAGCATATCTCAAGTAGTCTACATTTCTAGCTAGAAAAGATGTTGAGGATGAGACAAATAAAAGTGATTGTGCTTCTTTTCTGTCAAATGTTATTATTATTGGCTCTGTTGGCATGCAGGGTTATGGAAATGCACTATGTTGCAATAGCAAAACCACAACCAAGTCTTTTCCACATATTACTGTAGGAAGCAGAGGGGATAATGTGACATAAGACATCTAAATCGGGGTGTCAAACTCGCAGCCCATGGGCCGGATGCATCACGCGCTGGCCACGCCCACCCCCATTTTAGCAAAGGGGAAAAAAGTCGCGATACATCACGTGATGAAAACGTGATGCCGCGAGTTTGACACCCCTACACTAAATCATAAAACAGAGGTTAAGTTCACATAACAAGCTAAAAAAAAAAACAGAGACATAAAACATATATATTGAGCTACCATATCTGAGCAGCAAAAATCTGGATGACCACTAAAATGGCAGCAAAGTTGTCCTAGTTCTTGGCTACCATATAGTGATTGTCCAGATTTTTCAGCCCACATCTGGTACCCCTAAGGTTATGGTTTAGTGTCATCCAGACTATATTGTACATGTTTCCAAACCACTCAAGATATCTGACTAAACTCTATTTTTTCTCATGGGACAACACAAATGTATGGGCAGATTCAAATTATAAACATGAAAAATGTGATTTTTAAATAAAAATATTTATTTAAAAATCACATTATTAGGTTTATAATTTGAATTATTTAATATATAATTTGCTCTTTAAGCATAGAATTGTCTCCATTGTTGCCAGCTTTTAAAAGTTCATGCCATCAAATTAACTACCAGTAATGTAATTCATTCAAAATGTTGCTCAATATATTTTACACTTTAAATCTGGAAAGTCTTCTAGGTTAAATTTTGTTTTTAAAACAGTTAAAATGGTTCATTCACTGGACAAAAATTTAAGCTGTAACTCTTTCCAATCTGATATGGACAGCTCCAACAATAAGTACATCTTAAATACAGATGGTTGACATTTGCATGTAGACTATTTTGCACTCTCTATACTTCTTACTCCCAAAAACCTATTCATTCATGAATTTGTCTTCTAATGCTACTTTGATCTTGATTTGACTGTCAAGTATTCCTTTGTAACAATAGGAGGAACCAGGTAACTGATAAAGCACCGGCTGCTGCATCTACCAAATTTTTGCACAATGGATGAATACCAAGGACACTAGTCTGTAAGGAAGAAAGAATTAAATTCTCATTTCCTGCTTTCTAAAGTTATTGCATTGATTCAGAATTTGGCATGAAAAGGTGCAGACCAAAGAATAAATACCCTTCTTTTGTATCATGTATCTGCTCTTCAGAGGTGGGTTCCTCCCGGTTCGGACCAGTTCGCCCGAACTGGTAGCGACCCGCTGGTGATGTCACGGTGACGTCACAGATCTGGTTCGGTCGGTGCCGGTCCGTGGGCACCACCATCTTTTTTTTGGATTTTTTTGAATTTTTTTTTGAATTTTTTTTTTGAAATTTTTTTCGGATTTTTTTCTTCTGCGCATGCTATATATATATATATATATCTGGAAAAAAAACATTTTGGAATTTTTATTTATTTATTTTTTCTTCTGTGCATGCGCAGAAGCCGAGTTTCCGGCACTGCGCATGCGTCGCCATCTTGTTTTCGGCTTTTTTGGAGGGATTTTTTTAAATTTTTTGGCACTGTGCATGTGTGCGCATGCCACACAGTGTGGGAGGAAGCGAACCAGCAGTGAGGTAAGTTAGAACCCACCCCTGCTGCTCTTCCTTAGTGGCTGAAAGTAGGAATTCCCTTTTGCTGATCCCCAAATATCTTCTTCCCCCAAAAAGTTTTGCTACAATTCTAGTTCTGGATTACGATTCAAATATCAGTAGGGGAAGCACTAATGATTTGACTCCCCAAATCATAGATATGGCTACAAATTGTAAGCAAATCATAAGTGAACCCATGGATTCAGCATTTATGGTAAGTATGCCAATACATTATTTTTAGGGATTTGGATTCTAGCAGAACTTCTAAGAGTTTTTCTTAGGGTTAGGATTATGGTTAGGGCTGTTTACAAGGTCATATGACCAATGCTTTAGTGGTCAAGGTTGAAATAGTTCAGCCCTGATATCTATTGCTTGTGCTTTGTGTTATGTCCTGTACTACTTTCAAAACTCTTTTCTTCATTTTGTTGTAAGGAATATTTTTCCCCACTTGGAGCTGAACCCAGAAGGATATTCCTTACAACAATTTCTTGGAAGAATAGTTATATCAGGGCTAACACTGACCTTCAGCAGCAAGCAACATCCTGGCAAGGATGAGTCAACCAGTTTATCAAACAAGAGTGTGTTCACCTCTCGTATCTGCCCATTCCTAAATTATTTCTGAAAAGACCAGAAATAGCATCTTCAGTTCAACATTAGAAATAGGTGGCAACAAGTGGGCTCCTGTTCTTTGGGATCATTGTTGATACTGTGTGGTTCTCTGAGGTTGGTTGTTTTTCTGCCGACATTTCGTTACCATACTAGGTAACATCATCAGAACATGCTAGGTAACTCTCATCAGTGCACGAAAGAGTGAAGTTGCTGGTTATTTATATATAGTAGCTTGCCTCACAAAAATGTTGGCTGGGTGTGGTTTCTTCTTGGAGGCTCCTTTGTTACAGTATTATTTCTTCCCTGATTGTTTACCTGATGCAATTTCCTGCTTATCCAGAAACTGGCTGCTAGGGAGGACTTGGGCTGTTTCGCTATATCATCTCCCCCCCTCCCCCCCCTTCTTAGCCCTTGGGCTGAAGCTGGGTGAAACAATTCTTAAGTAGAGACTTCCTCCATAGAACAAAAAGCAGCTTTAAGCCTTGCCTTCTAACAAAAAGTGGAGTTAACCCCTTCCTGGCAACTGCATCTTTGGTGACAATGCAGGAAGGAAGGAAGAAGCATAGAAAAATGATGGTCACTAGCCTTAGTCAACTTTTGATCAGGCCCCACTTATCTATAGCCAAGATATTACAAGATTTTTTTTTAAAAAAAAGTTGCTTTCATCTGGATTGCTATATCTCTCCCCCTATACTTATAAAAATCTTCAAAGGAAGTTTAAATGACTATAGATAAGCATCCCAATATGTTAATAATTAGATGAAACTCTATACAAGTTTTACTATTAGAGGAAGTAACATCAATGCTGCATCACAAAATAATGTGCCAAATCACAGCTCACCTCTTGTTCTTGCATGAAAGGGGGTGTGTGGGAAATTGGTTCCCATAAAGCAACAGACTGTAGACATGCTCATAACACCCACTCCATAAATGGGTGCTGTTATTACACAGCAATGTTTTAGTCAGTTCTTCAATCTAGGCAGACAGCTTAATTTTTACACAGGTCCCTTGACTGAAAAAGGTTCTATGGAAATATTCTAAGTGTACTTCACGTAAAAGTAAAGCTAAGACAGAAAGAGGAAGAAGAGGAAAACAAAGAATGCTTTGTAGGTCTATGGTAAACTCCAGCTTTCCTAGCAAGACTCTTGGGAAAGAGCAATTCCATTGATCATTTCATCCGTTCAGGTGGTATCACTCGCACTCACTGTTTCTAGCCCATGGAAAGGGGTTATGTTTTTCCGGGGAGAGCTTTGCATACTTGCAGTGGTATAGTCTGTTTCTCCTCAGCCCTACCTACTGGGACAAACAACAGCTGTGCTAGAATATTTAATCCGTGATGCTCTGCGATGTTTTGGATGGAGTCCAGTTTTAGCCTAATTGACTAGTTTAATTTAAAGGCAGAGACTTGGCTAGCAGGTCGAGAGCTTTTCTGCAAGTAGCTTTTTAACACAGCAATTATATTCCATTTACTTTTAAGCCATGCAAGATTTAGAAAACAAACATTCCATGGCACAAGAAAATGTTTTGCTTGTCAAAAACCACAGAAGGAACCACTTTCCTGAGAAAGTATAAGCATGGGTCCCACAGTCTTCAAGCAAGAAAACCACCGAATCCCTCTGGCCGTAGGACATCCAGAGATTTCTGACCAAATGACACATTGCAAACATGCCCTAAACTATGATCTGCACCAAAAAAGCCACTTCAGTTAAATATAATGAGAGTGAAGAAGCCATAACAGAAGGTGTGGGCTTAACACTTTCCTTGTGAGCTGCTACTTCTCTACTTCAAATTGCACTGACCCCAAGTGTCTCCCCAGAGGGGGCTGAACTGAAGGCTTAAGGTCTTCAAACTTGGCAACTTTAAGACTTGTGGACTTCAACTCCCAGAATTCTCCAGCATAGCTGGCTGGAGAATTCTGGGAGTTGAAGTCCACAAGTCTTAAAGTTGCCAAGTTTGGGGACCCTGAAGCAGATGCAATCTGCACAAGTATCCAATTTCACCGTATATTGCATGGATCACGAGAAGGGAAGAACTTTATATGTCCATTTTTCTGTAACTAATCTATCTTCTCTTTTTGATGTTACGTGTGGTGGGGGTGTATGAGGGAGGGGAGAGAGATGGGATGGATACTTTTGGGGATGTATATGAAGGAGGAAAAACTGAGCTTGACCAAAACTTTGTGCACTTTCCATCTGCAATTGCTACCAGGCCAAGACCTTTACAGAAATAGTTCTAAAACCTCCTATCCTGATTTTTTTTACCCTTGACTTTAGTAGCTTACATTAAAGCACATTATGCAACTTAACATTGATTGCATTTTTGGAGTTTCATTGCTTTGTTTTTAAATGTTTTATAAACCTGTTATCCAGAGAGAGCTTTAGTTAATTGATTACTTATTTATTGTTATCTCACCTTTATTTTTATAAATAACACAAGGCGGCAAACATACGTAATGCTTCTTTCTTTTCCTATTTTTACCACAACAACTATCTTAGAAGTGAGTTGGGCTGAGAGAGAATTTCTCAAAGTCACCCAGCCAGTTTTTATGCCTAAGGGGGGAGTAAAACTCACAGTCTCCTGGTTTCTAGCCTGGTGCCTTAACCATAGTACAAACTGGTTCTCTCTTCAGAGTCGCAAAATAACAAATAAACCACTACATAAATCATAAATGAGGTGAATTTTTACAAAGGATCCATAACTCAAGACAACACTGTCGAAACACAAGACACAGTAATAGCAAGAGCAAGAGTAAGAGCACTTAGACTTATATACCGCTTCACAGGGCTTTCTTACAGCCCTTTCTAAGTGGTTTACAGAGTCAGCATATTGCCCCCAACAATCCAGGTCCTCATTTTATTGACCTCAGAAGGATGGAAGGCTGAGTCAACCTTGAGCCAGTAAGAATCAAACTGCTGACAGTCGACAGAATTAGCCTACAGTACTGCATTCCAACCACTGCGCCACCATGGCTCTTTTAATTGTTAATTGTTTCATCTCAGATGTCTAATAAAATAAAGATCTGCAGTCTGAGTAGCTCTGAGAACATCACTGGCAAAAAGACCCCATTTTTAGATGTTGGCTGCTATGACTCATTTGACAGTACCCACCAAAATGTTTCAGCTGCAAATAGCAAGGAGGAAACAAAGAACAGGGAGTCTCAAAGGTGCTTTTTCAAAGGCAACTGGACTATTTTTTTTCCTTTAAGGAAGAAGAACAAAACATTTCGTTTTTCATCCAAGAAGCTTCATCAGTTGTGATGATGGGGTGGATGGAAAGATATGACCTTGATGACTGAGAATCTCGACAAACAAACAATATGGAGGAATGTACAGAGAAGGTATCTCCCAGTACCAGGTTGTTTAGATCAGGGGTCCCCAACCCCCGGTCTATGAACAGGCACCGGTCCATTACATGCCAGGCTGCTCAAATAAGTGAAGCCCATCCACGAGATGCAGGCAACACACGAAACCACGCCCCCTCTGGTCCGTGGAAAAACTCTCTCTCCACAGAACTGGTCCCTGATGCCCAAAAGGTTGGTGGGCGCTGATTTAGATCCTTAAAGGTTGAGACCAATATCTTACATCAACTGAAAACATTAGCCAACATATAACAAAATAGGTCTAATATGCTATGAACAGAAAGTCAGTTTGGTACAGTGGTTAAAACACCAGGCTAGAAACTATGAGACTCTGAGCCTAGTCTTGCCTTAAACACAAAGCCAGCTGACCAGTTGCTGTCTCTCAACTAGAGATGTAAAATTTCCGGAAATTTTGAAGCTCGGAAAAAAACCCGGTTTTTTTCCGTTTTTTGGGGGAGGAAAACGGAAATTTTTGGAAAAATTGAAAAAAATGCTACATTAGCACTTTTTTGTCTTTTTAAGATTGAAAGTCATTCTGTTTAGGAACATAAAATATGACTATGGACAATTTGACTTGGCATAAAATTATCACAACTGGCATATTAAAAATATAGTGTAGCCAAACAATTATCACAAACAGAATTTACTTTTTTATAATATTTATTTGTAACAAAGAGAGCAACAATCTCCTGAACTGCTTACTAGTTTATGTGGAACAGCCAAAAAGCCTCCACAAAACAATTTTCAAAACCAAAAGTAACAATTTTTCATATTTCCTCTCCACAGTATTAAATAACAATAAAAATAAACACCCCATTCTCATAAAAAGAATTGAAGATGGGGGAAATGTTAAGAAGAGAGTGGGACCAAGTTTAAATGGACATTTAATCAGAATAA